>CM064568.1:55396137-55581137 GCA_032716605.1 Paralithodes platypus
TGGGAGTACAAATTAGGAATTGAAATAATCGGCAAATCACGGCATGAGAAGGACCTTGGAGTGATAATACAAGATGATCTATCGCCGGAGAAGCATATTAACATGATCATTGGAAGAGCATATGGAATAATAACCAATATGAGAGTGGCATTTAACTATTTGGACGAACAAATGTTAAGAAAACTGATAATGACTATGATAAGACCAAGATTAGAATATGCAGCAGTGATATGGTCACCACATTTGAAAAAAACACATAAACAAATTACAGAAAGTCCAAAGGATAGCAACGAAGATGATCCCAAGATTGGAGTTGACATATGAGGAAAGACTTAAGACACTACAACTGCCTACCTTGAAAGAGAGAAGGGAACGAGGCGACTTAATAACGATGTTCAAGGGAGTAAAAAGTTTGGAAAGAGTAGATAGGGAAGATCTATTCGTGAGGGATGATGGAAGGACAAGAGGACCCAAGTTTAAACTGAGGAAGGGCAGATGTCGTAAGGACACAAAGAAATTCAGCTTCCCATATAGAAGTTATAGAGACTTGGAACCACTTGGAGGAGGAGTTGTGAGAGCGAAGAACATCACATGTTCAAATCTAGGTTGGATAAAAAGTAAATATGGAAATAGGACAACATAAGCTATGCTATTATAATGTAAAACTTGCAAAATAAACAAACCAAAACGTATACGAACACAGTAAAAAGACAAAATAACTAATCAAAATCGCTATGTGGAAACAACGCTTATGTAAAATAATAATTTATAAATAAAAGAACACAATCCACCACATAGGGTATACATTGCTACATGCGCAAGTTAATCTGTTTCCCAAGCAAACTAATCGCACACATGACGCACTGTAGTCACGTTCAAGGAATTAGTCAATTTGGGAAGTCGGGGACGTTCTGGTAAATTTGACTAAACTCTGCATGAATAAAGAAACTACATTAAGTGTCAAAAGTTATATTAAAATAAAATTTTCAATTTGACAAGATAATAAAAATAGTACAAAATACACAAATAACTCACTAACGATAGTGCTAGCGGGTAGGTAAGCATAGCATGCTCCAAAATACTGGAATTGGGAATATCCATTACGATACTTGTCTAAGTAAAATGGATTGATTATAAAGTAACTAAGACAGGACAAGACGAGCGCTGCTCAATTCCTGTAACTACAAAAAGGTAAATACACAAAAGATATATCCAGCAGATGAATAAATAATGTTCTAAACCTGTGTAGAAGGTCAACAATCTCGGGGAGCCAGTTAGTGTTCTTGTCGAGGGTAACACCGGAGTAGTTGTAGGCACACGGACCCACCCAGGACAGTAAGTGAGGGAGGTTCTGCCACTGTCCGTCATCACCAAGACCTCGACGTTGGTGCCACTTTAAACTCTTGCGGAGGATGGTGAACACAGTCTGATGCCAAAAAGAGAATAAGGTATAAGTTAAATAGTAGAATGGTAAACCAACTAAATTGCCACATCTGCCTCGGCAGCATGCAACTCATTAAACAAAGTGTTCAGTGTGCATAGGGCTCACATCCAAATAACATTTAAGTTAATTCTCTTTATTGAGCAGATATGAAAGGATTCTGGAGCAGTGGAGCAGTGGACCAATGGTTTCCTATCTTCAGAAAATTCCTGTGTTTGGTATGCTTCCAGCCAGGGCCCCACCGGGGGATAAATAAAATAGCAAAACAGTGGTGGAACTGCCATCCGGGTGAGGGACTGCTCTGGGTCTGCTCCTTCAGTGTTAATGGTCATAATCCACTTAGTGGAAATGGCACTGTGGAGTGGGTCAGTCGGGGAATGTCTGAGAGCCTGGAGTCAGTTTCTGCCATGGCCATCCCTGTTGGGGCGCTTCCTCTGGATGTGGGGCGTCAGATTTGATGATGATGATGATGAAAGGATTTTGAGAACATATTCCAGTTGGTTATATTTGCTTAACAAAATTATTAATTGATACTAATAAAAAAAAAAAGAGAAAAAGAAAAGAGAAGGTAAAGTGTACATTAATTGGTAGAGCTAACCTTCTCCCCCTTCTCGGTCATAAAGTTAGGCCAGTAGCGTATGAAGGCAGTACCGGCCTCTGTCTCGCTCAGCTTCAGTTCACCCCCTTCCCTCATCAGCCACTCCGGTACATTCACTGACACCGGACGACCACCACCCATACTGTGGTGATCCTGTAACTCAAGCTGAAAAATACAAATTAATTGTATCATCTGCTAAAAAAATCAAATCAAAAAAGGATATATTTATTACATATATAATTAATCTTTATTAAATAATTATTTTATTGATTATATTGTAAAACTTGCAAAATAAAACAGGGACAACACAGTATAAAGGCAAAAGAACTTATCCAAATCACTATGTGGAAATAACGCTTTAGCAAAATATAATTTTCAAATAAAAGAACACAAAACCACCACATATTGTACATCACTACATGAGCAAGCTAATCTGTTTCCCAAGCAAATTAATCACACACATAACAAGGAATTATACTCCTATTTGACTAACTTAAGACAGTGTTTCAGGGAAAACAATGACTCAAGCATGTATCTACTTGAATTTGTTTTTAAAGTTACAATAGTGTGTCACAATTATTTATCAAACTTTGTACCACCTATCACTGCAGTGATTGTAGGCTACATATACAATCTACACATTACCATAACAAACTGAGTATGTACAAGCTCCAAAGAACTAACCTCCTTCGAGAGTGGGACATCCATAGCGCCAGGGTCTCTGATGGAATACCTGTTGATCTCATTGAACCTCGACAGCTCTGGACTGCTTCTAGTACCCTCACCCACGCGCTCTTCCCACCTCTCCCTCAGGTGCTGGCGTAGGTGGGATTGGCTTGGCCGTGGTGGTGGTCGAGGGTGGCGCGGTGACTGGGAGGAGCTCTGGGACCGGGGAGGAGGTGTAGTTGGTGTCGTACTCGGGGCGGTATTGGAGGGACTGGTCAAACTCATCAGGGTGACGTGATGACTTGTAAGGAGGCTCGTCTCTGCCAGATCTGCCAAAGGGAGATTGATGAAAGTTATATCAAATAATACATACAACAATACAGGCACTCTTCACCTAAAGGACTCATTATTTTAAGTTGTTTCATTAATTAGGTAACAAAATTCATATGAAGTTGTTGTTTCCTTATTAAGCTGTAAATGAGAACAAAAGATGCATAATTGCAAGAAAATTTACAGTAAAATAGTTGCCTCACTTATAAGTTGCTTAATTTAATATCTTGCTTTTTTTGGAACGTACCTACAACCTTAAGTTAGGAATTTTTGTGGTTTAAAAGAGCAGACCAAATCATGATATCTTAAAAAACTGATACAGCAAATACATGCCTATTCTATTCTATTCTATATACTCAGGCCCAATCCCCACTCTTCCTTTTTTTTTTCTGTTCTTTTTTGACAACTTACCCAAACTCTCCCGGCATTCTCCTCTTCCCAAAGATGGGGCGGTCGCCGAAGAACGGTCCTCGGTTGTTCAGGGGCGGTAGGGGCCTCTCTCCTGGGGGGTGGGGGGAGTCGTGGTGGCCGGGGGGGAAGGGGGGGTGGGGCAAGGGCAGTAGACCCGGGGGACCACCACTGGAGAAGGGGGGAGGCCTGTCAAAACAAATTAAAACAAGATAGAGCACCATTATTTAACCCTTTCACGCACATATGGACGCGATCGCGGCCTTAACCCTTGGAATCCGGGAGGCCTCATATGAGGCAAAATGTGCGGCTAAAAAGTTGCCGATATAATCATCAGAACTCGGCAACCACGGAACGTAGCGATGTCATCTCAACGGCAGTCTACAGACAAGAAAACGTTCTACAATTTGCAAAATAATTGACTGCTCTAGGTGGTCTCAATCAGTAGCTACTGAATTATGAAGTTTGAAAATACCAAACTTCATATGAGGCCCCCCGGATCCCAAGGGTTAAGGGATACTTTAAACCTTTATGACCATCAGGGGCGTTTAGAAACCTTTAGCTTAATTATTTTAACCTCTGCAGTTGTCTTTGAGCGAGTTGTGGGCAGAAAACTAATTTTGGAGTGGTAATAATGAGAGTAAGATACTGTAATTCTATTTTGAATACTAAACGGCAACCCCCGGACCTGAAAGGGTTAAATATGTTTTGTATACATTATGTTATATAATTATTTAATCACACATTTTCACTATAAATGCCCAAAAATTAGTACCGGTAGATGTTTATATAACCATATCACGGGGTAACTTCCTGCATTACAGGAGTTGCAAGGGAGCACACCAATGGTACAGTACTTTCAATAAACCTTGCATATATTTCCACAACCAAAGTCTATCTATCTATTGCCTAACGCCATGATCCCCGAAGGGGTGGCCAAAGTCTGACTAAATATAATACTGTAAGCCATTTGACCATACCTGCTGAACGTCTGTGGGGGGAGAGGTGGTGGTAGGAGAGGGGTATTGGCGGGTGCTGGTGCTGGGCCGGGGGCAGGGGCAGAGGTGGCGGGGGTAGCAGAGTTAGGGGGTGGCTGTGACAGGTCTGGAGGGGGGAGGTGTGGAGGGGGAAGAGCACCGCTGTTACTCGTCTCCCCCGGTCGTCTCCGCAGATGGTCGATGTTCACCTTGAAGGGAATGTTGAGCTCCTCTGTCTGTAGATAAGGAAATAAATAAACAAATAAATAAATAATGTAGAAGTGCCGTTTTGCCCAAAATAAAAAATCTCCAAACTAATGAAGTGAAATAAGGAAAGTCCAATAAGACCTTTCTCGAAACAAATAGGATAAAAACATATTTCTTATAAAAATCATTAATACAGTACTACTCATATAAATACCCAAATGTTGTAGTTACCTGTTTGTCTCTAAGATGAGCGGGGTATCCACAGTCCAGCAGTTGGAAGTACTCTCGGTAGCGCTCGGGTCCAACGGGTACATCTCCGGGCTTACTCAAACTGATAGATACACACAAGACAGTTTTATATTCAGTTAACCCGTGGAGCCCCGGCTAGTTTTGTAATGTTTGCGCACCAGAACCCGGCCGGTTTTCAAAAAATGGTTTTATTCCAGAAACAATAGCGAATGGGTTAGGAATGAAGGAAAAACCACGAAAAATCGCTCAAAAAGCTTAAAAAATGGTCCTACAGAGCCCCCGAAAATGGATTTTACAAGAGTAAAAAATTGAAGGCAATTATCCCAAAAAACCAGGTTATTGCGCGCTCGCGCGCAATTTTTTTCAACCATCGGCACGGTTGCGTGGGATACGTACACAGTTCCCATACAAATCTGAGCCCTCTTGAGTGGCTACACCTGAGGTCACGGTCGGCGCAATTAGGGTGACGCGCCAGGCGCGTCTCTGGGGCTGTGCGTTACATACATCGCCGACGCGTCAGGCGCGTCGCTGGGGCTGTACGGGTTAAAGTAAACACTCTCTCAAACATATTTTTGACAAGATCTTTGTAATTAACAACATATTTTGCAACAAAATTTTGGCACTATAGTCTATTCGCTGTAAGTAGGCGACAAATCACAACCTCTAACCTCTGTAACTAAACAACGACTAGAGTAATCGAGCTAATATTTCTACCATTTGGGAAGAGTCAGTAAAGGAATAGATGTGGAAATTTACAGCCAATTTGCTCTAGCCCTTTTTGAGTTACAGAGGATAAGAGGTCATGATTGCTCGCCTACTTACAGCGAATTAACTATAGCCGAGTAATCAAGGGAAGCCATTGCAATTTACCGTCAGCAGGAAATAATCAAACTACGGTATAAATTGTGACAATTTTCATGGTGTTGACTTTCCGGGATGTACGGTTGTAGAAAGCCAAGTTTTTGATGATGAAGATGATGCAATTTTTAACGCCGTACATTCCCTTGATTGACAGGGTTAGGGTGTGCCCTTGTTACACAGACTTTACTCGACATTTGTCACTACAATCGCTAGGCCTGAGTGTCCAAACTATTGACGTCGACCAATGGCACGGGGGTGGGATCGAACTGCCAACCCTTTGATCAGCAGTCAGACATGCTACCAGCCATGCCATGGCCTGTGCCAGTATTATATATATCAAGATACCAGCTGTTAAGGGATTAGAACTTCTGCTAGGTGATAAAATAAACCATAGTGTTTTTACCCCTGTAGAGTTTCCCAGGCTTGTAGGTTAGCATTGTAGTCGTTTCCTCCCACCACCTCCTGAGCCGTGGGTAGCATAGGGTTGGCTACAGAGTGACCATACCCGTACCCGACCATGGGGTTGTAGGTTATCGCACCTGGAAATTAACAGTGGATTAATTATTGACCGGATTTATTATTCATGCGACCAGCCCTGTGTGAGTTCCATGTTGGAACTCGGCGATATGGTTAAGTATCACTCCTCACATGCCCTCGACTTATTCTTGTTGTTAAGTATTTTTTTGTTTATTAACTACCGTAAAAATATTGACAAAACAATAAATTCAGCAAAGGAAGAGACAAGACGCCGCTAAGCTTACCATCGGCTGCGAAGTAAGGCACCGGGAACTGTTGATTAGGGTCGCTGGTGGTGGTAGCTGTGGTGGCGGTAGTTGTGGTAGCCGTGGTGGTGGTGGCGGTGGTGGTGGTGGTTGTTTCAGAGGAAGCGTTCGGGTTTGCTTCTGCCGTTCCTGCTTCACCTCCCTCTGCTGGTTTGTCTGTAAGAAACCAAAATATTAACGGCTTCTGTACTGACGACAGCGATAGCAAGCCTGTAAATTAGAAGAAAAAGGCCTTTGGCCAGGACACTTTTATATCGCTAAAGGTAAAATTTAGCTTTAAGGGGAGAATAAAGAATAACATACATACATACATACAAGTTTAAAGACCGTTTTGTCCACATAAAATGTTGTTACAGTCTCACGTCCTAAATTGCTGCTTTCCAGGCGGCCCTGTCAAGGGCTGCCTCTGTTGTCAAGTTCTTTATTTTGAGATCGGACCGGAGTAG
The DNA here is from genome assembly GCA_032716605.1 of Paralithodes platypus. Classification (NCBI taxonomy): domain Eukaryota; kingdom Metazoa; phylum Arthropoda; class Malacostraca; order Decapoda; family Lithodidae; genus Paralithodes; species Paralithodes platypus. The sequence goes on from CM064568.1 coordinate 55,403,103, forward strand.
CTGATCACACATCATTCTAGGTCTACCCCTACACGCAGCTCCCCCCACGTTCACAGTCCGGCATTTCTTCACCCAGCTCTGATCATCCATTCTCTCCAAGTGTCCAAACCAACCAAGTCGGCTCGTGCGCATCACTTCACTGACACTCCTAATGCCCAGATGCCTTCATAATTCCTCGCTCGATACTCCATCCCTGAGGTTAACCCCACATATCCATCTCACCATTCTCTTCTCATCCCATTCAATGGCAAAATATGAAAGAAAAGAGAAAGGAAAATGGATTAGGAGACAAAAATATCCTGTATTTCTCTATTCTTACACAGTATTAACAATTCTCACCTTTATTATCTTCACACTTCTCTGCCCCTTCCTCCTTCACTGTTGCCTTCTCCTTCTCTGCCTCCTTCTTCTTCTTCTCCTCGTTGTCTGCCTCTCTCTTCAGCTCCATCTGTTCATGCTGGGCTCGCTTCAGTCTGGAGGGAGAGAATCAGTCAATCAGTTGGAGAAGAAGTCAGTCAGTCAGTCAATAGCCAGCCCTTACTCCGACAAGGGGTAGGGAGGATCAGCAAGAGACACGGGAAAGGAAAAAGAGGTGACAGAACATACAGTATATAACAGCTTGCCCACAAAGAGTATGTACACAAATAATGATAAAAATAAACTCGGAAAAATTGATAGAATGAATCTAAAACCATATGAGGAGGAACACTTTACTGGTGTTTCACATATAACTTCATCAGGCCAATGCTTAGGTCTGCCATCTCTATCTTTAATGCTTAAAAGTCGCCAATGTGAAAGATGCACCTCCAAATTTAACTTTGCATATTCAAGAAAAAAGTAATATACTGTTTGATTGCAAGATGCAGGGTATTTATTTTTTGTAAGTTTTATATTATAATATATTATAATTTAAAACTTTCAAAATAAACAAACCAAAACTTAGACGAACACAGTAAACGACAAAACAACGTATCAATATCGCTATGTGGAAATAACACTTTAGCAAAATAATATTATACATAAAAGAACACAATCCACCACATAGGGTGTACATTACTACATGAGCAAGTTAATCTGTTTCCTAGCAGACAAAAGATCCAAAATATGAAAAAATTTGATATTACACTCTGTCACGTCATGTTACTCACTCAACAATATCTCCATGCTCGCGCAGAAACTCGACCCTCTTGTGAGCGAACCAGTGTTTACTTTGTAGAGATAGATCCTTGGACGCCATGGCCAGCAGTACAGAGGCCATGACCCCCTGGTTGTCCAAGGGTTGTCGTTGGTAACAGATATCAAACACATGGTGGTACAGGTGCATGTTACCACGATCCTTCTTCAGAGCCTTCCGCAGCACCACAAGGGCTCGGTCCGGCTCCAGCAGGATCTGACATAAATTATAATAATTATAAATTATATATTATATATTATATATAATATATATTTATATTGTTCTGTTCCCTTATGTTACTAAGCCTAATGTATGAGGCATGCATTTTTTATATTTTTTTTTACCTAACTTTGACTTTTTCTTTTATTATAATTTCATATTTGTCTTGATAGCGTAATGCATAGTGCGCGGAATTTCGATGTGAGTATCCTGGGTTCGAGTCCTCGGAGTGCCACATGTATTTGTTGATTTCATTAATTGAGTTTAGATGTGAAGTTGGTTGGTGTAAAAACCAAATAATTCACCAACTCACCAATTTATTTACAAATAAACCTAACTAATGAAATCAATGAAAGTAATGAATACATGTGATACTCCAAGGACTCGAACCTAGGATGCTCGCACCGAAATTCTGCACACTAAGCATTAGGCTATCAAGACAGTAAGAAAAGGAGCTTATTACAGTCAGTTGTTAATTTGAAATTCCTAGATATGATACAAAAGAACCAACAATTAAATTGAGTGAAAAAAAAAGAATAGCCACTAAAAGCAGGATGTATATTTAACCCCTTCTGTACAGGTGATGTACTTTTCATTATATGCTGGCAACTATTAGACCATTTTGTACAGCTTAGGACAAATGTTTACCCATTAAGACTACAAAATATCTCAATTAAATAGGGGAGCTATCCTCCCACCAAAGGCGGCTTTCTACGGCCTTTCCTAGCTGATGCTGAGAAGATTGGGTTCTAATCATGTGGTGATGGGCTGGTCTATCAGAGTGAGAACTGAGCGATCTCTGCCATACCCATAGCTTACTCTGACTGTTCCTTTTACTTATATATTTTCTAGATCTCAAGTGACGGTGTCTCTTCCGTGGATTGACCTCCCAATCTACCAAGATTGGAAGCCAAAGCGTCACATTTTTCCTTTGCCCCTCAACTTTCTCTTCGTAAATGCTGAGGGGCACAGGGCCCTGGGTGGGGCTTTGGTTTCCCAGGCGTTTCCGCACCCTCCTCAGTTCCCCGCCATGGAGTGGCTTCAGTCACCCAGGCTTTATTGTGGTCGGCAGGGAGGGTTCTGTGGGGGCGCTCAGTTATGGCCTTGGCCTTGCTCGGGGCCTTGGGGCTGTTCGGTCAGGCAGCTTGGGGAACAACAACAACAACAATAATAAAAAGGCGTGGGCAGTACAGAAGGGGTTAAGTCACAATTCATCCACATTAAATTGTAAAACTTGCAAAATAAACAAACCAAAACTGGGACGACACAAGATAAATGCAAAAGAACTAATAAAAATACATACCTTAAAGAGGAATCGAGCGAATCTGATGGCAAGCCAGGATCGCTCCCGAGTGATTGTGATGGCTCTGGAGGCCTCCACATACAGCTCCTCCACCCGACTGTGATTACCAACACGACACTCTAACTCTATCAGCTGCATCCTGGGGAACAAACATACACACAGTCAAGCAACATTAATATAAATAGGAAAAAAAAAAAAAAATCAGAAGAGAAGCAAGTATATTTTTAAATCACGGCCTAGATGTGTGTGAATTAGTGTTTTTGTGTTTGTGTGTTCATTGTTTTGTTTTTTTCCACCCCCAGTTAAAAAAATAAAATAAAAATAAACAAAAATAGAAAATATGGGGAATGGGCCTGAGCAAATAGATAGAATAGAAAGTCTAAATTTGGATAATGTATGTATGTATGTATGTATGTATGTATGTATGTATGTACAGGTAGGCTACTCAGGCACATATCCTAGCTAATTAAAATACTGTAGCTGATGGTAGTTAGAAATAAAATGTTCTTAAATTTCTCTGTCAGAACAAATTTGTGTTATGGTACCTAAAGAAGTGACTGACTGGTATACTGATTATATACCTGATTAAGGGGAGATGGGCAAATTGATTTGCTCATTTATGTATTTTTTTATTGTATTTTTTAGCTCCTCCCCAGGCCTCCATCAAGCTTAAAAAAAAAACACTCCCCCAAGATAAAATTGTAAATTTTTCGGTAGTTCCTCTTAAATTACAAGTGAGCGATATTGACACCTAAATGACACAAAAAGGCTTAATATTGACAAAGAAATGGGGTGGGTCTTAAAATCTGAAAACTAATGGGTCAAACATCTTAAAATCTGAAAACTAATGGGGCTAAACATGAGGAAGAAGGGGGACCAGAAAAAACGACCATCTCCCCTTAACCCCTTGAGTACCAGCGACGCATAACTGCCTATGTATGTAACGCTAAACCCCAGCGACGCAATTATTGCGTCCGCCTTAATTACTCGTCCTATGGCACTTAGAGGGTTCAGATTTGTATGGGAACTACTTTAGGATCCCACGGAACAATACCGATGGTTGGCAACTCTTCAAGTCCAGCCGCGTGTGTGTGGGCGCGCGTGGGGTAGTGATTTTCCAGTATTTTGCCTACCCATCTCCCCATGTTAATTGTGACTCCACCACCCCCCAGGACCCCTAAATGACCTAGGTGATAGTTTTTTCTTTTTTTTTTTTTTTTTTTTCCTTTATTACTAACCCATCCCATGTGTTTTCAGGAAAAAAACAAAAATGACAACTGGCTGGCCTTGGAGTATGCATTTATATTAAATCGTTTGGGGTCCACCGGGTTAAGAACATGTCTTAATAAACTTACCTGGCTTGGAGGAGACTCGGGTGTTTGACTGTGACCGTACGTAGCAGCTCTCGGCATGTGTCCAGATTGCCTGCAGAAGTAATAGTCATAATATATATAGTGTAAAACTTGCAAAATAAACAAACTAATATAGGGACGACACAATTAAAATGTAAAACTTGCAAACTAAACAAACCAAAATTGGGACAAGGACAATATAAAGTCAAATTAAATTATCAAAATCGCTATGTGGAAACAACGCTTAGGCTACTAAAATGAAAATTATTAAATAAAAGAACACAATCCACCACATAGGGTGTACATTACTACATGAGCAAGTTAATCTGTTTCTGTTAATCTGTTAATATAAGGAGAAAAGAACTTATCAAAATCGCTATGTGGAAATAACGCTTTAGTCCTCCCTCACTATCCAATGCCCAGATTTATATTATTCATATTTTGTTTCCATTAACTTACCAATTAATTTACAAATAAACCCAACTAATGAAATCAATGAAAGTAATGAAAACATGTGGTACTCCAAGGACTCAAACCTAGGATACTCATACCGAAATTCCGCACACTAAACATTATTATGTTCCTTCCAACAACCAACTCTACTCCTAAAATCGATTAATGAAATTTACAAACACATGTGGCAGTCCGTGGATTCGAACCCAGGACGCTCACACCGAAAATCAACACCTTATACAGGTTTTTAGGTGTTTGAGTTTGGGTTTTGGCTGGTCCGAGAATGCATCCCCATTAACCCCATTACATTTAGGGTTCGCTATACGATTTTTCTATATAAGATCTGGTTTTCAAGAATGTAACCCAATCGTATATCGAGAGAGACCTGTAGTGACCCTTCCATTTACTGTAGTTCCTTTTATTTTAGTAAGCGTAGTTTCCACATAGCGATTTTGATTAGTTATTTTGCCTTTATATTGTCTTTGTCCAAGTTTTGGTTTGTTTATTTTGCAAGTTTTACAATTTTATAAATTATGATAGATAAATACGGTACAGTAATAGTTTTTATTTTTCCATTGACTACGGAGATATCATCTGATAATGGAGTGAACTTTTTACCAGGTAAAACAAGACAGAGTATAGGCAACCCTTCATTCATTCACTTACCTTTCAGATCAATTGACTCATCCTCACAAGCAAAATAATAATTGCCTAACTATTTACCATGGCATCAATATAGGCTATTGGAAGTAGAATAGATTACTTACAGTAGGATTATTGTGCAGTTTCTTCATGATAATTCTCATTCCTAGGATGAAATTTACATTAATAAAATTATGAAGCTGGTAGGCAAATTATCATTACCGGTATATTAAAGATGTTACTGTATAGCCTATAAATGTCAAAACTGATGAATATTTATTTATGAAAATAAAAAGCTTAAAAATAATATACTAATAAAATTATTAATAAAAATTATGCTTATAAAGTAACTACTGAGTAAAGTTACCCAGTATGGTACAACGATTGCATATTTATTTTTAACTTGAAAAGGTATGAGGAGATAAGAAGAAATAAGAAAAGGATAAAAATTAGGACCACAAATGAAAATTTACCAGGATTATGAAAGCTAATATCAAAATTGTAACAAGAACTGTTTGCCTCAGGCCTGTGGTTCCACATAACAGGGATTCTTCAGATGAATCGGGTGAGGAGAACCATCTAACAAAGTTCTTTTACTATCTCTACCACCCAATAGCGGGTGCAGCCCAAAGGCTGAAACCTAGTCTTTAGAATAGGTCTGAGGGCTTTATCAACTGTGCCTTAAGAGAGCTGATAACTGTAGTCAGGTTTTTGTAATATGTAGGGTCACCAAATTTGGTTCCTTGACAGAGGAAGCTATGAAAATAAAAGAGATCTTGTCATTCTCAAAGAGGTTGGAAAAAAGACATCAATGGAGGGCAGGATACATACAATAGAAGCAATCATTATACAGTAGAATACATAGAACTAAAGAAACAGGAAACAGAGGAACCGGTAGAGGAGTTCTGTTGTTCGTGGTCCCCTCTCCACAACACCCTTCTGGCCCCTTCCTCACCGGTCACTCTCTCTTTACCTTGCATTTCCTCGAACTCAGCCCAATGCATGAGAAGTTTTGGTTTGTTTGGGCAGTGTATCCAGGCCCCACGACGGTACACATGTCTCACGTCCTCCCAGCTCACCCCGTGTTTTATCCACTTTGGGGTGAGCGGGGGACATTTTAACACACGCTCGTTTAGGCTCAGAGCGGCACATAGTTCGTATTTCACCTGGTCTAGGGTGGGCGGAGCGTACGGCACTTGTTCTGCTTTGTACGCACTGGCGACATAAACACTTGGATCAATGGTAACATACGCACTTTGTTCAACATTATATTCATTGGTTACATAGGCACCTTGTTCAGTAGGTACAGTGGATACATAAGCGCTTTGGTCAACATTAGGTTCATTGGTTATATTATTTGCGCTCGAGTCAACATTAGGTTCATTGGTTACATACGCGCTTTGATCAACATTAGGTTCATTGGTTATATAAGCGCTTTGATCAACACTTGGTTCATTGGTTACATGAGCGCTTTGATCAACATTTGGTTCATTGGTTACATAAGCGCTTTGGTCAACATTTGGTTCATTGGTTACATAAGTGCTTTGGTCAACATTTGGTTCATTGGTTACATTCGTACTTGAGTCAACATTAGAATCATCGGTTACATATGCACCTTGTTCAGTAGGTGCACTAGCTACATAAACACTTTGGTCAACGTGATAATTTTGCTCAACATTGTCATCAGTTTCATTGCGAATTTCTACTGAGGTACTTCCCTCAAATTTACCTATACCTTCATACGACACCTGTTCCGAACTTTCGCAAATGCTCGACTGACCACACAAATCGGTTTGTGGTGGCTCAGCGGCAAGGGCTGCGGAAAACTCGCCCTGATTTGGAACATCCGCAACAGGTACCGGTATGGCCGTCCCCAACTGCTCTACACTATGGGGTTCGGAAATATGACTACCGGTACCACATTCTACGCTAGCCGATTCCGGTACAACCTCGGCATTCTCAGAAATAACATTGTCACTCTCTACATTAACAGTTTCTGATACCATTTCAACATTTTCTGATTCTGGGGCCTCAGTAGCCATCTCAATGTCTTTATTTTGAGAGTCAGGTAAGTCTACACAAGGAATTGCACTATCAACTGTTTTGTCTTTGGCATCGTCATTGTTTTGGGCCCCAGAATCAGGAATCTCAGAAATATTAAGATCTTTGCTACCCCTACCATCAATAACATCAACATATACCTCTGTACCGGCGACTACGGGAGTGTCAACTACCATTTCATCGTTGACGCCCTTCACAATTACCTCCTCGTTAGTGGTTTCGGAGGCATCAACATTCATATCACCAACAATATCACCCTCAACATCTACCTCTGTACCGACATCCATATCAACGCCAGATTCCTTCTCAACGGATTGGCTCGAGGATGCATGTTCGGACTTCGCACTTTCAATACCCGAGACTACTGACTGTGCTATTTCCGAAGGCATGTCCTTTTCTGAACTACTAATGGATTCTGTTTCCTTATGTTCGGACTTCGCACTTTCAATACCTGAGACTACTGACTGTGCTATTTCCGAAGGTATGTCCTTTTCTGAACTACTAACCGATTCTGTTTCCTTATGAACGACTTCCATAGGAGTCGTACTTTTAGTGTTATCAATTTGGGTTTCACCTGTGTCCATAAGTTCGTCTACCTCATCTTTCACTTTCTCTGTGCTTTTCTTTTTCTCAGCATTTTTCTTAGCCTCTTTTCTGCTACTACCTTCTACCTTTTCGTCACAATCAGTTTTTGCTTTCTGTGTGTCCCGTTTTCTACCGGCCTTTGGTTTTTCTAGCACAACAGTTTCACCCTCGTTTTCCCCTAATTTCTTCGCTATTCGTCTACTTTTCCTAACTGGCGTTTCTGATTCGCTATTCTTAGTCTTACGATCAACTCTTTCCTGTTTTTCATCGATCTTTTCCTGATTTTCATTGTCTTTGGTCTTTTTCTCGCTCGCTTTTTCTACGCTAATCATATTATCTTTTTCCTTGATTTCTGGCTTCTCATTTTCTTTTCGCTTTTTATCCTTTTCAGTCTCTTTTTCATTGCTTTCTTTTCCTTTTCTTACTTTCTCTTTTTCTACGCTCTTTCTTTGCTCAACATCTTTTTCTGGTTTATCTTTTTCCATTTTCTTTTCATCTTTTTCTGATTTATCTTTTTCCATTTTCTTTTCATCTTTTTTAACATGTTTGTCCTCTTTCTGTTTTTCCATTTTCTTTGCATGTTTTTCCATTTCTTTTTCATTAATTTCTACATCTTTTACTTGTTCATCTGCACTTTCTTTCTTTGCTTTTGTTTCTTTAGCTTTCTTTGCACTTTTTCTTTGCTCAACCTTTTTTTCTTGGCTTTCACTCTTATCTTTAGCTTTTTCATATGTTTCTTTAGCCTTTTCAAGTGTTTCTTTAGCTTTTCCATCACCTTCATTTGTTTTTTCTCTGCTTTCATCTTTTTTGCTTTCTTTTACATGCATTCCTTTGTCCATTTTGTCCTTTTTTCTTTGTTCAACATTTTCTTTACTTTCTTTAACTTTCTCATCGCCTTTTCTTTCTTCGATCACATTTTCTTCGGTTTCTATTTTCTCATTTGCTTTCACTTTAGTCTCTGCTGCCATTATCTTAGGCGCCAACTCTTTCTCTTTGCTTTCTTTTTTCACATTTTCTTTAATTTTAGTCTTTGCAGTTTTTCTCGGGTCAACAACCACCTTTGCCTTGCTCTCTTTTGGCTCACTTGCTCTAATCTCAGTCTGTGCGAGTTTCTTTAATTCTACCTCCTCCTCCTTCTTCATTTCTCCTTTCTCAATGTCTTTCGGGGCAGGTGCAATTTCCTTAGTTTTGGTTTCCGACGCTTTCTTTTCATCAGCTACCGGTACTCCCTCGCTACCGGCACTCTCTGTTGCACCTTTATTTTCTTTCAGCGCACTCTCTTTAACCTTAGTCTCTGGAATTCTCTTCTTTCTCTCTCCTTTCTCACTTTCTTTCGACTTGCTTAGCTCTGTCTCTAGTCTCTTTTCTCCTGTTCTCTCTGTCTTTTCTTTCATTGCACTCTCTTTAATCTTAGTCTCTGCATCTTTCTTGTCATCCCCCTCTCTCTTCTTTTGTTCTGCTCTTTCTCTCTTTTCCTTCATTGCACTTTCTTTAATCTTAGTCTCTGCAGTTTCCTTGTCTTCCACCATTGCACTCTCTTTAATCTTAGTCTCTGCATCTTCCTTGTCTTTTACCTCTCTCTTATGTTGTTCTTCTCTTTCTCTCTTTTCTCTCATTGCATTCTCTTTAATCTTGGTCTCTGCAGCTTTTTCTTCCATTTCTCTCTTCTTTTGTTCTGCTCTTTCTCTCTTTTCTCTCATTGCTTTCTCTTTACTCTCTGCTTCTGCAGCTTTCCTGGCCGCCATCTCTCTCTCCTTGCGTTCTCTCTCCTCACTCTCTTTAGTCTTCATCTCGGCCGCCTTTCTCAGTTCTATCTCGATTCTCTTCTGCACTTCCTTCTCTCTCTCCGTCAGTACGATCTCTTGATTCTTGGCCTCGGCATCTTTCTTGGCCGCTCTCTCCTTCTCTTTCTGCTCTCTTTTTTCACTCTTAGTCACAGCGGCCACTTTCTCTTTGCTCTCTTTTGTCCCACTTTCATCACTCTTAATCTCAGCAACCAAGTTTTCTGTGCACTCAGTCTCGGCAACTACCTCCACCTCCATTATCACATCTTCCTCTTCCTTCTCCTCCTCTTTGTAAATGCCGTCCATCACGTCCTGGGCATGTTTCTCCATATACAGGGCGTAGCGGATCCAGAACTCCTCGTAGAGTGCGCAGGCCAAGAGGGAGCGCTCGAACAGGGTCACGATGCGCACCGGGTCCCCCTTCCCCAGCTCAAAGTCCAGGTACTCATTCCAGTTCTTGATCTGCTTACGGTCTAAGGATTTCATGTGGAAGTATGGACGCTTTATCTGCAGTGAAGAAAAGTGAGAATTGTCAGATGATATTTAGTATGCAAATTAAATAAATCAAAACTGTATAATATCAGTATATTTCCAAATGGCGAGCAAGTGAGTAAATGAAGGAGCTAGAAGTTTCATATATTTCAAATTACAGTATATTATAATGTAAAACTTGCAAAATAAACAAACCAAAACGTATACGAACACAGTAAAAAGACAAAACAACGAATCAAAATCGCTATGTGGAAACAACGCTTAAGTAAAATAATTATTTATAAATAAAAGAACACAATCCACCACATAGGGTGTACATCACTACATGAGCAAGTTAATCTGGTTCCCAAGCAAACTAATCGCACACATAACAACGCACTGTAGTCACGTTCAAGGAATTAGTCAATTTGGGAAGTCGGGGACGTTCTGGTAATTTTTTTTTACTAAACTCTGCATAAATAAAGAAACTACATTAAGTGTCAAATGTTATATAAAAATCAAATTTGCAACTTGATAAGATAATAACAATAGTACAAAATACAAACATAACTCGCTAACGATAGTGCTATCGGGTAGGTACCTGTAAGCATAGCGTGCTTCAAGTGACCCCTAACAATTACTACCCTACAAATAACCTACATTTATTATACAAATAAACTAAGGAAATTGCAAAAGCAAGCAATTAATCCTATCGACAATGATTATATATAATATAATAAATATAAATATTTTAAAATTTGAAGAAGGCACAATAGATTTAAACAAAAGAGTACTATTTTAACAATTACAATCAATTATAAAAAATAATAATAACAATAGAAAATGATAAACAATTAATATATACAGACAAAAAGTAAGCAGAGGCTTTAAGCGAAACTTCAAGTTAATAATGCTTGATTAAAATTATTGATATCAAATTTTAAAATACAGTCACAATAATTGACCTTAAAAAGATTAAATTAATGCAAAAATTTACTTGCAACAATCAGATGCCAAAGTAATAGATTTCCAGTAAGGTGAATTAAAATAAACTATAGTCCCTTTCTCGGGAAGTACGGCATCTGGAAAAAATAAATAAATAAATAAATAAATAAATCTATCTATCTATCTATTGCCGGACGCCTTACTCCCCTTACGATGGTGGCCATACACAGAATGTCCCCAAGCGGATTTCCCTTTGAGAGGGACAACCCGAGCCAGTTTAGTGAAGGACTTACAGGATTGACCACTCAATTTAGGATCCGTCCGACTCCGAGGCCCTCTGTGTATCTTGTTAGCACTATTTTTCTACAGTGGTGTTCGGCTAATCCATCCACTAACCTGCCTTACCCTTAGGTAACTGGTGATGGGCTGGTCTATCAGAGTGAGACCTGAGCGATCTCTGCCATACCCATAGCTTACTCTGACTGTTCCTTTTACTTATATATTTTCTAGATCTCGAGTGACGGCGTCTCTTCCGTGGATTGACCTCCCAATCTACCAAGATTGGAAGCTAAAGCATCACATTATTCCTTTGCCCCTCAACTTTCTCTTCATAATTGCTGAGGGGCACAGGGCCCTGGGTGGGGCTTTGGTTTCCCGGGCGTTTACGCACCCTCTCAGCCCCCCGCCATGGAGTGGCTTCGGTCACCCAGGCTTTATTGTGGTCGGCAGAGAGGGTTCTGTGGGGTCGCTCGTTTATGGCCTTGGCCTTACTCGGGGCCTTGGGGCTGTTCGGCCAGGCAGCTTGGGGAACAACAACAACAACAACCCTTAGGTAAGCAGTACGGATTTGTATCAGGTTTACTCCCTAGACAGGTTGCCAACCAAGGCTGACGAGTCCCATCCACCCGGAATTGTATAAGGTTGTCTCCCCTAGATGAGTTGCCGACCAAGGCTAACGAGTCCCATCCACCCGGATTTATTTATAAATACAAATTTATTTATAAAAAAAAAAAAAAAATAATAATAATAATACACTACTGTACTTGGCTTAGGAAAAACATTGTGACTACAGAAGATGATAATACTCGGTGTAGGAAAATTTCAAAGTCAAAATAATAAAAGAATAAGAGACACTAACCCTTTCCTCAAACTTCCACCTCATCTCCACCTCCTTCTCGTTCTTCTCGTGAACTTTTATGTAGGAGACCACGATCTTCTCCTTGATCAGGGACGTTAGTTTGTCCTCCGGCTGGGGTGTCTGGGGGAGAAAGAAAACGTTATACTCACCACATTCATCTACATTAACAGTGGGTGGGGCTTTGGTTTCCCGGGCATTTCCGCACCCTCCTCAGCTCCCCGCCATGGAGTGGCTTCGGTCACCCAGGCTTTATTGTGGTCGGCGGGGAGGGTTCTGTGGGGGCGCTCGGTTATGGCCTTGGCCTTGCGGCTGTTCGGCCAGGCAGCTTAGGGAACAACAACAACAACAACATTAACAGTAATCTCATGTACAGTATTATATCTTATGGTCTGTTCTCTTTAGTAAACACCACCTTGCCTAACACTTTCCTCTGGTGATGGGCTGGTCTATCAGAGTGAGAGCTGAGCGATCTCTGCAATACCCATAGCTTACTCTGACTGTTCCCTTTACTTATATATTTTCTAGATCTCAAGTGACGGCGTCTCTTCCGTGGATTGACCTCCTTACTGCCAACCTAGAGGTTGGCAGATTAGGAGCCAAAGCGTCACATCTTTCCTTTGCCCCTCAACTTTTCCTTCATAATTGCTGGGAGGCACAGGGCCTTGGGTGGGGCTTTGGCTTCACGGGCGTTTCCGCACCCTCCTCAGCTCCCTGCCTTGGAGTGGCTAGGGTCACCCGGGCTTTATTAGTGGTAAGCAGGGAGGGTTTTGTGGGGGCACTCGTTTATGGACTTGGCCTTGCTCGAGACCTTGGGGCTGTTCGGCCAGACAGCCTGGGGAACAACAACAACAACAACAACTAACCTTCAGGATGGTTTTGGGAGGGACCAGACTGGTTGGCGTGTACTTGAGGCCCAGCTGTTTACATGATTGTCGCCGCAACTTTTGGTATTCCTCCACTGACAGCAGGTTGCGAGGATGGTGGTCTCTTATCAACGCCAGGAAACTGGTGGAGAAAGTGGAAGTGCGGATGAATGTGGAGGAAGAGACACAGGGTAGGTGGAAGGAATAGAGGGACCTAATCTTTGTTTTATTTCCAAGCCACAATTTTTTATTTTTATTTCATATTATAATGTAAAACTTGCAAAATAAACAAACCAAAACTGGGATGATACAAGATAAAAGCAAAAGAACTCAACAAAATTGCTATGTGGAAATAACGCTTAATAAAATCAAACTTTGAAATAAAAGAACATAATCCACCAAATAGGGTGTACATCACTACATTCATGAGCAAGTTAATCTGTTAACAGCCTTCTGCCTGGGCGAGGTAAACCACAGGAGCATAAAACTGCTGCACTTCGGGATTTTTTTTTACTACTGGCTCTTCTGGGGAAGGATGTAGTTTCCGGGTGTACGGTTGTCATGTTGTGTGCTCGCAGTTACGTTCCCATCTATTTCGACGCTATATTTTCTTCTATTTGCCCCCTGTCATTACTACATGAATACTGGTTAGGTTAGGTTAGGTTGTTTGGTTAGGCTAATGTATTTTTATATCCAAAGGCAGTCAAAATAGACGGGAACATGATGGGAAACATCCGACGCCACTACGCGTAGTGTAAACAAGGCTGGCGGTACGCCCGCACTTAACATTCTTGCCCTCTTCTGTGTGTTAGTAGAAAATGTACTAGAGACAGGAATACCAAACTCACTTTTTAAACATTTGCAATATTCTATTCGAGACTTGAGAGGCACTCTGATACTAACCTATGAGAGTTGAAGAGTGAATTGATATTGACAAGTGTACTGATGCGCTGGAACTGTTTGCCCAGCGTACAATATCCTTAATGGCATGTGTTACCTCAGTGTTGTGAGATCAATATAGATCATATTGGGGCATAATCATCTTGTAAATATTTAAGTATCTAATTGATAAGAATGTGTGTATAGTATTGATCAGCATCAGAGAGAGAGAGTAAGGGGGAGAGAAGGAGGGAGGGAAGGAAGAAGAGCTTGGGAGTAATGTAGGAAAGGAAGAAGGAATGAGGGAAAGAAGAGAAGGATAAACAGAATAGGGAAGGAGAGAGCACTAAAATTAATATGTAAAACTTGCAAAATAAACAAATCGAAACAGGAAAGAGGAGAAGGATAAAGAGAATATGGAAGGAGAGAGAGCACTAAAATAAAGACTATCTATCAATCTATTTACTCAGACCCAATCCTCACTTTTCCTATTCTTTTTTTTTTTTGGGGGGGGGGGGGGACTAAAGACAGAGCAAGAATAGGGACAACACAAAACACAACAGAAAACAATGAACACACAAAAACAAAATACAAATTCACACACATCTAGGTCATCCAGTAGAAGACCCAGAGACCAGGAACAAAACAGGAAACAGGGAAGAGGAGGAGAAGTATAAAGAGAATAGGGAAGGAGAGAGAGCACTAAAATATCCACTCACTGGTCCCAATGCTTGTTATATAGTTTGAGTGGTGTGTGTGCCAGCCTGCGATACAACCCCATGACGGCCATCAGATCACCGCCGTCCAGTTCATGGTTGATACAGGCGTCCCACAGTCCAGAACTCTGCCACGCTAAACCCACGCTCTCCAGACCACCCTCATAAAACCTTCAGGGAGAAAAGTTAAATGTTCTTAAGGTCAAGTTATAATGTAAGCTTTAAGTACTAGAACTGACACACGTACAAATGCACACACTCAATTCCTGTATACTACAACGAGGTGAATACACATACCGGTGTATAAATATATACTGTATACCTATGGTATGGCATTCAAATAAAGTTTGTTTCAGCACTTACAAATTAAAAAATTAAATTATTTGTTTAAACTAAAGTTCACATCTCTCTCGCTATTCTATCGCTACTACAATAATCAGTGTTCCTCAGAGCTTTCCCAGTGTATACCACCTCCTCTACGTAGGGTACGTAGTACCCGTCTTGCAACACAATCCCATCCTTACTCTGTGCAACTCTCCAACCCAAGAGTGAAACACTATTCTGTCTTTCTTCTATTCAACTGCTGAGCTCTGGAAATCTCTCCCAGAATCAGTCTTTCCCTCTTCCTATGACTTAAATTGCTTCAAACTCTGTGTGTCCAGGCATTTTGGCTCGAACGTCCCTTGATTTTGGCCCTGTCACTCTTTCAACTCTGGGGGAGGCACTCACTACAGGTAATTCTGCCTTTTGTCTTCCTCACTCACATAGAAGACAAAAAAAATCAAATTATATATCATATCACCTACTGTATATAAAATTAAGCTGATTTTACAAACCTATAAGAGTTACGTTTTGTAACTCAGTGGTCTGTTTAAACTACGATTTAAAAAAACAAAAACAAAACAATAAACAATCTGTATCTTAAAACAATAAAATTAAATTTTTGTAACTCACTCCTTGACAAGTTCCTGCGGCAGATTAAACTCGTTGACATAAGAGATGAAGGTCTTGAGTAGAGGCACCCATAGGTTCATACAGTACGGCACACTCTCCACGCCCAACATGAGTATACCCACACTCCTGCAAAAGGGGAACAAGGCTTTTAGCTCACTAGTTAACCAATACACTGTAATAAGTAACACCCAGTTCTTAACATTAATCATCAATTACAAACCCCAATGTACTTCAATAAACTAATGAAAGCATATGGTCCTCCCGGGATTCCAACTCGGGACACCACACCCAGAACATAAGCACCTAAACCATTACACCACCAATTATCTATTAGGAATAGTAGGCTAGTGTATTAGCAGCTTCAGATTAAAAGCATATTGTACTATTAAAAGATACAGTACCATACTAGGCACAAGCTGCTTTCCAGACATGCTCCCTTTGCCCTTGCTACAATGCTCCTTCCTCTATTTGTCTTCAATATATTTTTTCACTTTTCCCATATGTGGTTTTCACTACCAGCTGCTCCACTCACCTGACTTTCACGTATCTTTCTTGGTAGACAGTCCTCATCCATTCTTTGAACATGACAAAACCACCTCAAAGAACTTCTCTATATCCACTCAACCAATTCCTGATGTGGCGGCGTCTACGCCGTGGGGCCACCTCCCGAGGCTGCCAACCGCGGATGGCTGCCGACCCTCCACGGCCGAAGACAAAATCAACGACCAGTGGAGGAAAACCGAATGCCGGCCGCGGGGAGCAGTTTCGGGAGCCAAACCGTCACAACCATCCCCTGCGGGGGCACGGGTCCTTGGAGCGCCTTCGGTCGCGCCGGGAATTTCCACACCTTTCACACCACACACACACATCACACAGTTTTTCCTACACCGAGAAATGACTCTCCGGCTGTCATTTCTCGAAGACTTCTTCTAGCCGGAGACATTGAGAGCAACCCAGGACCCACGTACACATACATATGTTTTTGCTCAAAACTCATCACTTCGAGTCGCCATACTAAGGGTTCAGTTCTCTGCAATTCATGCGGGAACTGGACCCACTTCACCTGCACAACACTTGCCTCCAAGAAACACTACACAAACACCTGGACCTGTTCCTCATGCCCCTCCCTCTCCCAGTCAAATCCCTCACCTAAAACCCGTCCACCTCTCCTCCCCACCCACCTAACCTTCCCATATCATCCACTCCCCCCCCTAAAACCCGTCCACCTCTCCTCCCTAACAGACCTAACCTTCGCATACCATCCACATCCTCAACTCAACACACCACACCCCATCCTAATCCATTCCAACCCCCATCTCCTGCTCCCCAATCCCCACCCCCACCTCACCCAGCCCCTCCCTCACCCCCACCCCCACCCCCACCCCATCCTCGTGCAGCAGCACCCAACATACATCGTGCACATAACATTAACATTCTTCAACTGAACATAGATGGCATCAACACAAAGAAACACAAACTCTCACACTTCATCAAACAACACAACATACACATTGCCATCTTACAAGAAACAAAACTCCGCACAACACAAAAAACACCCACATTTCATAATTTCACCACCATCAGACAAGACCGGGCTGTCGGCGGGGGCGGTGGACTCATCACCCTGGTACACAAAGAAATATCATACATAGTAACCAGTGTACAAAACAAATCCCTCCTCCCCCCAAATGATAACATAACAGAAATACAGTCAATTAAAATACGCACTGGCAACAACTCCAACATAACCATCATAAACACATACATCCCTCCCCAAACATCCCGTACAGTACCAAATGAATACAGACCACACTTACAACACATCACAAACACCCCACACACCCCACACATCATCCTGGGTGGTGACTTCAACGCCAAGACGTCGGCCTGGTTTGTCGACAACCCCGACACAGACAGAGGGCTGGTACTACAAAACCAAACCGATAACCTCATCATCCTTAACGACATCCATCAACATACCCATATTCCTCACCAAGCCCTCTATAACCCATCATCTCCAGACATCACCTTTTGCTCCCCAGAACTCGCCCCCACAACATCCTGGAGGGTGGTCAGAACCTTAGGCTCTGACCACCTCCCGATCATTATCACCACCAAAACCAGACTCACCCCAGCTAGTCACAAACACACATACACCAATTATAAAAGAGCTAACTGGGAAGCATTCACAAATGAGACAGAACAACACTTCACAACTCTAAACAGTACACCCATCACTAACATCAACAATGCTGTACACATACTCAATAAAACTATCCAAAACGCTGACAAGAAACACATTCCAAGAGGTAACAGAAAAAGACACAACCCCAACTTCACACCAGAAATTCAAAACCTCATCAGACAACACGACATACTGAAACACTCCCCAGCACCCCACACACAAGACATCACACAACAAATTCAAGCACTCAACACCCAAACTAACAACAAAATACAAGAACAACAAAAACTAAATTGGAATAACTTCCTACAAACACTTGATCACAAAAAAAAACCCAAAAAACTCTACAAAACACTAAACAGCATCACACTTTCCAACAGCAACACAATCACATGCTGCAATCACAACAACAGACTCTACTCCTTCATGTAAACAACAAGCAAACACTCTCATCAATCACTTCTCACATGTCAGCCACCTAAAACCTCACAAAGACGACCGACGTGTCATCCGACGTAAGAGACAATTCCCCACAGACCCTGACTATACACCCTTCACCAATCACCAGACAAAGCATATCATCAACAATCTCAAGCACTCACCCGCCTGTGGCCTAGACAACATAAACAACATACACCTCAGACACCTGGGACCACAAGGCATACAAGCACTCACTAACATATCAAACTACAGCTATTCACACAACACAATACCAGACATTTGGAAGCATGGTATCATCATCACATTCCCCAAACCCAACAAAGACCCCACGCTACCCTCCTCGCACCGCCCCATCACACTCCTTTGCTCACCCTCCAAAGTCATGGAACGCCTAGTATTACAACTAATTACACCCGACCTACCCCTAGCTCCAACACAACATGGCTTTAGGCCACTGCACTCCACAAACACTCTTCTCACAGACCTTACACAAAGAGCTTTCGATGGCATCAACTCAGCTAGACCACCACACAGATCACTATTAGCCACACTCGACATTAGTAAAGCCTTCGATGCCATCCCCCACAACCTAACAAACAAAATCTACAACACAAACATGCACAACAACACAAAAAGGTGGCTGGCCAACTTCCTAGCAGGCAGATGTGCACACGTATCTTTTGCCGGTCAGTCATCTAAAATCAGAAACTTTCCAAACGGAGTCCCACAAGGATCCGTCCTATCGCCTGCACTCTTCAATCTGTACATGCACGATATAACTACACCCAATACGCCCCAAATAAACTTAGCCTCCTATGCAGATGACATAACACTCACATGCACACACCATGACCCAAAAAGAGCAACAGATCTCCTTCAACCCTATCTCAACACACTACATGGCTGGTGCACTACAAACAGACTTAATCTAGCCCCAGCCAAATCCACCGCAACCCTGCTCACAAGTTGGACAGGAGAACACGAATAAATCCCTCAACTCGCCATAAACAACACACCCCTAACACATACACACACACCCAAAATCCTAGGAGTAACATATGATACTCATATGATATTCAAACAGCACACCACAAACATTAAAAAGAAACTGACACCCAGACTTAACGCCCTCAGGTCACTTGCTCACACAAAATTTGGACACAACAAAGAAACTACCACCACAGTATATAAACAATACATAAGATCAGTGATGGAATACACAAGCCCAGCCTGGGCTTCTAACCTAGCTGAAACACATCATAAGACCTTACAGACTATTCAAAACAAAGCCCTGAAGATCATTACAGGCTGCACAGCTACTGCACCCACAGATCACCTACATCAAGAAACCAAAATCCTCAAAGTCAAAGACCATCTGGACATGAGAGGCACTCAATTCCTGGCAGCAGCCTCCACGAACCAAGACCACCCACTAAACTACATGGCAACACACCCACAGACACCAAGAAATATCAAAACAACACCCAGCACACGGTATCACACACAATTATTGTCCTCTCTCCCTCCCTGCCCACCCCGAACCAACTTCCAGAAGCACATCCATACTCATATCTCTCACCGATCCATCCACTCACTCACAGACAACACGCAGCTGCATGCACGACCTCCCGAAATCCATCCTTCCGAATCCTCCCTTCCTCGCGAGGACAGAGTCCACCTGGCCAGGCTGAGATGCGGACACCATCCAGCTCTCTTGAGCTATCAGAAGAGACTGGATGACTCCGTTGTCGACGCCTGCCCGGGATGTAACACAGCACCCCATACCATTAAACACATCATAGAAGACTGCATTTCACACAACCACTTACGCCAACAACACAATCTACACTCAATGAGAGCTCTGTGGGAAAGCCCGATCGTGGCCATGGCCTTTCTCAGGGACTCGGGGCTGTTCGGCCAGGCAGCTTAGGGAACAACAACAACCAGAGATTGCTCTTCCACTCCAAAAACACTCCATTTAGTTTTAGTTAGCTTTATATATACTGTATTACTAAAGGTCTCCCTCGATTTACGATTGGGTTATGTTCCTGAAAACCCGATATTAAATAGAAAAATTGTATAGCAAACCCTAATATTAATGGGGTAAATGGGGATGCATTCTGGGACCAGCAAAAACACAAACTCCTAAAAACATATAATAATATCGTAAATTGGGGCATCGGATAGTGAGGGAGACCTGTACTACCAATGGTTTAATATTCTTATTCATTAATTATATTGTAATAGCTGAGACAGGTGGTTCCCTTTCAGCAGTTTGACCGTTGTACAAAGAAGTCCTGCCATGTTACACTACTCAACCAAGTTATCATTGTGGCTGATGCTGTTATTGTGCTAAAAGTGCTTCAGCAAGTCCCCCTACAGCACCTATCTGCACCACACCAGCCTCAACAGTGCAAAAGAAAGTGCCATAATAAGAATATACGTATGTTTTAAGCTTTACAGTATAAAAAACACTTAATCAGAGGATGGGAAAAAAAAAAAAAAACAGGCAACTTCAGTAACTCTCAGTGATGTTGCTAAGGGAAATATTCACTTACCTTTTGATATTCTTGTGCTTCTTCTCTATATCGCTAAGTTTCTTCCAGTAGGCAAAGCAGTATGGGTAGAGAGGCAGGAACCCATCAAAGGCAGACCGAGCAGCTTCTAGGTTATCCTGTAAGTCATAAATAATAACTCAATTAAATTCTTATAAAGTTCTGCATTTTATTAGGATTATTCAAACCCAAGTTCTCAAAAGATAATTTCTCATATAAGTAATACCGGTAATCAATAGTGTGGTTTTGCAGATCCAACCACGAAAAAGAGCAGAAGACCTAATTCAACTAAGGAAATAGGCGTAACTAATTACTAACCATAGTTTCCACATGGCTAAGGAGATACGTCCATCCATTGAAGTCGTACGGATTATCTCTCACAAACTGCCAGTAGTGATGCAGCATGGACCAAGCCGTCTCAATCTCCGCCTGTTGTTCGTTGGCCTTCACCTCCGCCTCTTTCTTCTTCTGCTCGTCCATCTTCTTTGTCTCCTCGCTCGACTTATACCCCTTCATTATCTTGGCCACTTGTGAGGCGGAGAGGGATTTCTTACCCTTCTTCCCTTTCCCTAGTTCGTCGTAATAGCGTTCCGTTTCCTCCTGCAGAACGGAGGGATTGACCAACTCGACGTGTGGCGTAGGAACAAAGGAAGACTGTCCGCTAGTTGGATCCACGTTTCCGCTGCCGTTGCTTGGGTACTGATTGGCATCGCTGGGTTGTTGGGAGCTCAGGTTAGGATTCTGGTTGCCTTGTTGCACATTTGGAATGGGATTCTGTGGGGATTGTGTCATATTTGAGTTAGCATTCTGAGCACCTGTTTGGGCTATAATAGGCGGTGGTTGAGAGACATCTGGTGGCGGGTGTCGGAAGCTCGCCACAAACTGGTCGACTTCGGGATTAATATTGGTCGCTTGGGCGGTATTCTGGGATGGAGGAGGTGGTTCATTTGCTTGTGGTTGGAATGGAGGCGTGGCTGCAGCTTCCGCTTGCTGGCTTTGCCATCGCCTTGCTTCATCCTCGCTTCTCTGTTCCCCTCTCCCCCCCTCCAATCTCGGCCGTTCACCCTGCCTCCTTCTCTCCTCCTCCCACCGCATCCTCTCCACGTCTATCTGTCTCTCATCTGGACGTCTCTGTTGTGTCTCCTCCCATCTGCGCCTCTCTTCTTCTCTCTGCTTTATCTCCTCCTCTCTCCTGTGTCTCTCTTCCAGCTCCTGGCTCGCCTGTCTCTCCTTCTCCAGCCTACGTCTCTCCTCTTCCACCATCTCCCGTCTCTTTCTCTCCTCGTTGAGTAGTTCTAGTTCCCTCCTCTGCATCTCCTCCCATGTTCTCTCTCTCCGGTCTTCATGCGTGTTCCCGGCGTGTTTGGGGGTGACAAAGGAGGATTCTAGATGCGGGATGCCACTCATCACCAAGGGAGGTTCTGCCTGGGACACGGGTTTGCGGTCTGGCCGGCTGTTGTTCCCGCGCCTACCTCGACCACCCCAGCTCCCTCGGGGGTTGGATATCGGGGGGTGGGGGCGGTCGTCGCGGTACTCACGGCGGTAGGGATCTCTCTCCCTCTCTCTTTCCCGATCCCTCATCTCCTCTCGCCCAGTCCTGCAAAATATAGAAAATTATAATGTAAAACTTGCAAAATAAACAAACCAAAACTTATACGAACACAGTAAAAAGACAGTAAAAATATTCAATCACGGCAAAAGTAAGGTAATTCTATACATTCATTTGCCCTCCTGTTATTGGCTATTGCAAACGTACAAGGAAACATAGCAGTGAGCACTAATAGTGATGCACCCATTTGAATTTGTATCAAACACAAATGAGACCATACTATGCTTATATCCCAGATGCTTTAAACTATGGCTTAGATCCCTTCAGCACGATGATGCATTTATTAACTCTTATTCTGGCTAAAATTAGCCTACTTTATACAGTTTAAGAAGGATCTGTGTTATTCAGAGGGTGAATTGAGACATATTGAACACATATATTGAATGGACTATAGTAAAATTCCTAGACTCCCTCACCAGAAGGGGTCGTCCTCATAGTGTGGCGGCCTCCTGCTAGGATAAGGCTCAAACCCATCCTCCCACGGGTTGACGCGTTGGTCTCGCTCACTCTGCCGCCCGATGCTGTGACGTACTACATTGTCCGCAACTGAAAAAGTGTGGTGGATATAGTCTGTGTCAAACCGGGGCAATTTGGTATTAAAACTGGAATTAATAAGAAAAGGAATAGCCTACACATGTACAGTAAATTATTTGGTAGTTATGTAATGGCCAAAACAATGCTATTTACTTGGGCCAGAGTAAATACAATTGTTTTGGCCATTACATAACTGACAAAGACATACCAGTACCAGTATTCTAATATAAACTGTATTTGTGCATATCTAATGTTTTATATTAAATAATAAGAACTAAAATCATCTATGATAATTTGTGTGAAATCTATAGAGTGACATTAACTTGACACTTCTATACTGTGAAACAAAAAATACTAGTCACAGGTTATTTCAAACACATGGAGTCTCTTAACTCTCATGGAACTTTAACTTAAAATTACACAGATAAGGAAGATAGTTGGCAAACTATTGATTATGAATGTACAGTTGTCTTTAGTTCTAAGTTACCCACTTAGCATGGTCAATTCATATTATTCTTCCTGCCGAGCAATAGCGAGCCAGCCTAAAAAGAAAGGATGTCATTTTAGTTTGACACCCTGAGGAAAACTTACTTCTGCGGTCAACTCTGCCTCTTCTGAGTGGTGGAGGCATATTGGCTTCACCTGGCTCCTGTCACATCTCAAGCTTATGGAGGGATCTATATCTATTCTATTGATTTTTTAAAGATTTTTTCATACTGTACTGGTATTGATTTTTCTACGTCAATTTTCCAATTCTTTGATAATTATCCACAAGACTTATTTTCCAAATCTCTGCCAAGTACGATATTTTGATTCTCTGCCAGTTATCTGATCCTTTGCCCGTTATCCCTTTTTCACGTCAAATACGATAATTTGATTTTCTGCCTGTTCTCTGATCCTCTGTCGATTATCCAATTTTCAGTAGTCACAAAATGCTGGAAGGGAGAGAAAATATTAATGATTTGAAAAGATAGTCAGGTGGGCTTAGGAAGCTGTAGGTTATAAAAACTTTGGAAAATATAACCGAAACTACCACTAATTTTCCCATGGTTTTTCTTTTTGGTTTTAGGTAGTTTTCATCATTATACAGCAGTTACAATTACAATCCCCGGAAAATGTTATTTCTCCCATTATCCAACAATCTTAAAACACTCAGATGTAAGTCATTTACAGAGTAAATATACAATTTGTTTTGCCTTTGGATACAGGATGGGTTGAGGGGGGGCTTTGCTCCCTCTCACCCCCCCCCCCCCATGACTTATTGAAATCAGCATCTATTTTAACAGAAAGGGGCTTAATAAGAGTTTCACTGCTGTCAACAGGGAGAGTTACAGGGAGAGTTTTTTGTTTTTACAGTACTTTATATAGTGCACATAAAATGTACTGACAGGGGACAGAGGTGCATGGGGGCGGTTCGTTCGTGGCCACCCCTTCGGGGATCACGGTGTCAGGCAATAGATAGATAGAAAATGTATGTCCGGAAGTTGAAACACATTTTAATATGATCTTTGCAATCCTTATTCTATAATAGCCTTCAAATATTGAGAAATAATTAGTGGTCGTTTTGGTAATACAGTAAGTACCAAAACTTTTTCTGGCAATGTTTTAAATGCATTATTTTCTCTGGTAATAGCATATTCTAAAACTCGGTAAATCTACAGTTATACTACCCCACCCCCACTACCCCCCACCACCTCCCCCCTTCAAAACACGCCTTTTAGCGTGTTTTTGGATGGTTCAGCAGACGCGGAAACTGGAAAAACACGTATTTTGATAACAATTTATCATCAACCAGATACGAGTTTTTCAGGTAATTTGTTGTTGTTTTTTCTATTTTCATTGATATACTGTACAGTCTTGTTTAATACCGAGGACCGTCGCATTTTAATATTTTTAACATTAGCCTAACCTAACCTAACTTCACCGAAAACTAACCTGTCTCGCAACCGGTCTAAACCCAGCTCACGTTCCCTGTTTATGGGTGCGCGACGGTCTAAACCCAGCTCACGTTCCCTGTTTATGGGTTCGCGAAGGTTTGTAATACTTCAATGTAATAATGTATCTATTTCAAGTAAAATATACATTTCCGCGCATCATCAAACCATACTAAGTCTACTACTAATAATATTAGCCCATTAGTACCAACAGAATAGCGACAAAATAGGGGTAGTATAACTGTAGATTTATCAAATATACATTTCTGCGCATCATCAAACCATACTAAGTCTACTACTAATAATATTAACCCATTAGTACCAACAGAATAGCGACAAAATAGGGGTAGTATAACTGTAGATTTATCTAAAACTCTTATGTAATTGCACTGGCACCAGAAACTTGAATTGGGTAAATCTTACGGGATGGATGTAGTGATCGGGCATACGGTCGTCATGTTATGCGCTCGCAGTTACGTTCCCGTCTATTTCGACGCTATATTTTCTGCTATTTGCCCCCTGTCATTACTACATGAATACTAGGTTAGGTTAGGTTAGGCTAATGTATTTTTATATCCAAAGGCAGTCAAAATAGACGGGAACATGATGGGAAAGGTCCGATGCCACTACGCGTAGTGTAAACACGGCTGGCGGTACGCCCGCACTTAACATTCTTGCCAATCTTACTTTTGCCCTTTGGAACTCCCCTCCCCACTAGTGGGGGCCGTGTATTTAGATTGTTGGATAATGGGTAAATAAGCTACCCTACTAATTTCCGACAGTCCATGGTATAAAACAACACTGTATATCAAAGAAAACTGAAAAAAACAAAAAAACAAATAGGCCTACGCGATAAATCGCTGTGAAACCAAAACCAGAATTTTACCAAATATGGAAATTGTTGATGGGGTATGGCCAAAACGAGACATTTTCACAACAGATGGGTGCTAAAATTGAATGAATGAAATTAAAAACTGTAGCCTAGGAAAAAACATGGAAAACTCGCGCATGTGTTAATCGGAAAATTACCAATAGCCTAGGCCCTAGTAGCCTACATGGGCGGCAGTCTGACCGTCTGAAAGTCATGAGAAGCTACAACCCTTACTCTTCTTACTAGGCTATAGGCCTAGTACCGTACAGTACTTGAGGTAGTGCCATCTTTACTTGGCCTAATGATGATATTGCTAATTTCCTACCTCTCCTCCTCCTCCTCCTCAAATAAAAAAATAAATAGGCCTAGGCATAGGCTAGGTTAGCCTAGGCTTTATAAAATAAAATATACATAGGCTAGGCTAGACAAATCATAGGCCTAGCCCAGCCTATTTATGTTCAAAAATTCAATCAGGGCTGTACAACACATATATATGAATTGATTAAACTAAAAATATAATATATCACTAGGCTATATTGCATCAGAAATCACTGCCTCTAGCTAAGCAAATGTGCAATGCAAATCTTGGCTAGTTGGTGGTCAATTGGTCATGCAATTTATAGGTCAAACTTATTGGGCTAGGCCAATTCTACACAATTCTGGTTTTGTAGGGCTTCTCGAATCCATATAATCTATTTTAGTATCTGTCTAATTAACTAAAAAGCCATACAAATAACAGTAGTAGTTGTAGTAGTTGTAGGTCGGAAAGATTTTGCCTTTACAACGGCACTTTCCTAGGTTTTATGATTTTATAACTACTGTATTTTCAACAAAATAACAGAAAGTAATGGGACGCTGGGTGTTGTTGATGGGATGGCCTTTGATTCGGCTCATTTGTTTTTAAGATGCTATATTTTTTCTGCAGGATTGATGAGTACCATGAGGCAAGTGCACGGTGGGCAAGTGGTATGATGTTATTAAATGTACACTTTAATAAGTTACATGATAAATTAAAGTGTTAAAAAGCATAATCTATCTATCTAGCTATTGCAAGATGTCTTGATTCCCCGGGGCGGCGGGGGAGTGCAAATTAATCACCTCCATATCCTCGATCTGTCATCCGAGTTGGTGCCAATCATCCCTCCTTTTTTTACTCATATGCCTCTCAGCTTCATCCTTCCATATCATTCCCAGTCTATATCTCCTTTCCTGCCCTTACATCTTACTGTCATACACTTGTCAATGTAATAAAGAAAACCTATCACAGGGCCTCCATACACTCCACATAACTCTTTTTTTTTTTTTTTTTTTTTTTTTGCCATACAGGGTAGCCATAGTGTTTAAATGTCGCTGATAACCTAACTATGGGAGACCGATCTCACATCATGCCTGCACGCAACTTCCGGGAAGTAGTGTAACTCTTGGCCGAGAAAAGTTGGGTTCAGGATATGGTACATGGTATTGGTATTCCATAGCTAACTTCAACGGTGGCCACTTGCCTAGGAACTTGACCATGAGGGGGTTGCATTTGTGGCTAGAATTGTATCAAATTGTTTTGGGGAATTAAGTATTTATTTTAATAAATGGTATGCATGTATAAGTATCTGGGCTAATAATATGGTGGTAAATAGTGTTCTGAGCTCTAGTGAATTGCTCTGGACACTAATTAGTAATTGCTGTAAATTTATAAATTAAGTTAAGTAGGCCTATAGATTGAGCCAATCGATTAAATTAAGGCTTCATTTAATATTGTGTTCGCTGTAGTCACATTGTTGGACCAATCACCCTGATAGCAATCGGTAGTGATCACCCTAATCGCTGATATGTTAGATCGGTGCGATTGCGTTTAGTGTATCTAGCACGTTTTACGGTTTGGCCGATTGCATTATTGAACATGGTGGCAAGGTGGCACCAGAATCTAGAGTCCTTGACTAAAGTGTTATTGGGTCTAGCTAGGTAGGTTAGGTTAGTTTGGTATTAACTCAGATCAGGTTAGGTTGGTGCCTATACCACTTCTTGTTTCAGGTTATCCATGTTCTAATAAAGGTGGCCTTATCAATCCTGCAGGAAAAAAAAAATGGATTCCAAGACTTGCCTTTGTACCGGTAATAGCTCTGATATTTAGCCAGAAAAAGAAATTGATAGGAAAGGATCAATAGTCAGAGATATTTTTGCTTAATACAAACAATATATAACTAGAGGCTTTCCATGAACTATCCTATCATAATATATAATTCCTCCTCCCATGAACTATTTCTTTTTTTCCTTTTTCAGTTTCAGGTCAACATGTATGATGCAATCTTAGATAGTAATCATTCAGTGCCAGTGGGCCGCCATAAGGCAACTTGGTCCATAGAACAATGTATTTATTGGAGTGCAAATAAGTGTCCACTTGTTTTTATTTCCTTCTCTATAATATACATATTTACAAACACTAAAAACGGAGTGATTCATAGGTCAAGTTTCTGCCTAATATCCTAAAGGTAGTCATACAGGCAGCCCTGTGAGAACACATAAAATTTATGTCACCTCTTTCTAGGTCTACCTCTCTTTGCAGCTCCCACGTTCACAGAGTTGCCTCTCTTCGCCCAATTTTGTTCATCCATCCTCTCCACGCATCCTTGCCCAGCAACTTGAACCAAGCCTGCTCATATACTTCTCTTAGCTGATACTCTTAATACCCAAGTGCCTTGATCCTCAATCAGCTCTACATTACTTATCTTATCTTTCAGTTTATTCCCCCACATTCATCTAATTTAATTTAATTTAATTCTATGTTATACTTGTAATTCACTTTAACCAGTCAAGTATGGTGATGGGCTGGTCTATCAATGGTGATGGGCTGGTCTATCATGGTGATGGGCTGGTCTATCAGAATGAGAGTTGAGCGTTCTCTGCCATACCCATAGCTTACTCTGACTGTTCCTTTTACTTATATATTTTCTAGATCTCAAGTGACGGCGTCTTTTCCGTGGATTGACCTCCCTACTGCCAACCCTGGCAGATTGGGAGCCAAAGCATCACATTTTTCCTTTGCCCCTCAACTTTCCCTTTATAATTGCTGAGGGGCACAGGGCCTTGGGTGGGGCTTTTGTTTCCCGGGCGTTTCCGCACCCTCCTCAGCTCCCCGCCTTTGAGTGGCTTCGGTCACCTGGGCATTATTAGTGGTAAGCTGGGAGGGTTCTGTGGGGCGCTCGGTTATGGCCTTGGCCTTGCTCGGGACCTTGGGGCTGCTCGGCCAGACAGCCTGAGGAACAGCAACAACAACAACAACAACCAGTCAAGTTTCTGAAGCTTAAGTTATTGCACTTTTAATACATGAAGCATACACCTCTCCTTTCAAGCAAAGTGTAAGTCCTCTCATGGTTAGAAGTGGCAATAGTTCTCTGAACTTTCCCCAAACCACAATCACACCAATGAATTAGTGGTTGTGGGTCAATAGAAGGGATAAGTGGATGGGGGTTAAAATAATGAATCAATCCCCATGGATCAAATAAAGATATCAATAGTTGTGGGTCAAAATAATTTGTCCAGATCTCCAAATTTCATAAATCATTACCATACAAGATCAAATTTCCAACATAAACTCATCAAAATGTAAACCCAGCATAAACAACAACAAAATTATAGAGATACCCATTGATGAGATTGTCATTTAAAATTATTATCAACACAATAAAGCAAACTGTAGTGTTTTTAAGTTTGTAATATACTTATAACTCTTTTGGATTGTATAATTGTAAGCAATATTAGCGACACACCAATTAGAATCTGCACTGAATTCTAACGAGGCAATACAATGTTTCATTATATCCCAAAAGCTTTAGAACTTGGCTTTAGAGGTTAAAAAATACAATGGGTGTATCCTAAATAATGATCAAGATTATACCCATTTTTTAATTTGGCCCTCAAAATGAGTCAACAGCAAAGGAACGAAACACAATAAGTTTAATTCCAAATTTATTATGATATAATTGCCCAATAAAAATATACATACTGTATACATACATAGGAAGACTATGTTCTATATCTGTATGGAGCAGTATACTGGTACCGGTACTGTAGGCCTACTATATTTTTTATAATATACAGTACAGTACTGTATTTACATTTTTGACAATACTGATAATGACAGATACCTATAATAAGATTTAAATAATATTTGATCTTTCATAGTTTATAGTTATGGACTATCCATTAACTTATATAAATTCGAGACTAGTTCAATGAATACAAAAATAAATATTTATTCTGTTCATCATAAATCACTATATTTCCATTTGGTTCATAGATTATCGACTGTCCAATATTAGAAGAAATGAAAAGCTAAATATACACATGAAAATACATACAAAAATTGTATAGATATACGATGCAATGTCGATGCATGAATGCGAGTTCATTTAACCCCTTCAGACTCATATGACGCAGAGGTTGCCAGATTAGCAATAAGAAATAGAGTTCTCTCACTCTTATAATTACCTCTCCAAAATTAGTTTTCTGCTCACAGCTAACTCATAGACAACTGCAGAGGTTGAAGTAACTAAACTAAAGGTTTCTAAATACCCCTGATGGTAACAAAGGATTTAAAACCTAATAGGCTCAAAATCACGTCATATGTCGGAGAGGGTTAAAATTAAATTCTAGAAATTATGATAATGCGTTTTTTTACCACCATGCACTCCCTGCTCAAGAGCTGGGCTAGGGTGGGTGCCCTGATGATCAGGAACTTCAGTGAACAGTTGCCAGATTGCTAGACCGTGCCGTCCACCAACAGCACTGGTGTCTGCCAATAACACACACAGGCTGGGCCGAGACTCGAACCATCAACCTCAGTTTGCAGGAAAGTGCTCTACCAACAGCGCTACGGCCCGTGGCCGTAGGTAAATAAATAATACAGTACAGTACTTGTAAAGTTAAATAAAAAATACTAAAGCTTATGTGGCAAGTATACAGCACAACCTATTTGAGCTACACGAGAGATCCTGTAGTAGTAAGGGAGAATGGCCATCACTTTATGAGCAGCCATTTTGGTGCCTCAATTATCAACCTTTATTTTGGATGTCAATCTTTCAACTTTAGGGAGACAATTATTGCCGATAGCTTTGTCTTTTGCCTCTCTCATACACATAAAAACAAAGAAAAAATGATTTAGTGTACTACATGTTTGACCATGTATAATACATACCTAAAGTCAAAACTACAGCATATATCCTGCATCTGGATTACCCAATACTGTATTAAAATTAAAATGTAAAACTTGCAAACTAAACAAACCAAAATTGGGACAAGGACAATATAAAGTCAAATTAAATTATCAAAATCGCTATGTGGAAACAACGCTTACTAAAATGAAAATTATTAAATAAAAGAACACAATCCACCACATAGGGTGTACATCACTACATGAGCAAGTTAATCTGTTTCCCAAGGTGGTGTAACACGAGTGCATTTCCCAGCAAAGTTTTGATGAGCAAGTTTTTACTCGTACTATTTTGAGGCTCTTTCGTATTGGAATCTGAAACTAGATCGAAGGTAGATTATGTTAGGTGGTTTAATTTTCATGAAACTTATACTTTGAAGCTGCCAGACAACAATTGCCCGTAAAAATTGATGGAAAAATTGCGCGTGTGACACCGCCTTTATTATGGGTGTGGGGATATTAATATTTTTTCACCAACCAACTTTACTTCTAAACTCAATTAATGAAATCAACAAACACATGTGGCACTCCAAGGACTCGAACCTAGGATACTCACATCGTAATTCCGCAGCATAAGGAGAGGAAATTATCACCAGTGGTACCGAGATGGCGGAGGTTGGCCGATCTCTGTTACTATAGGGTCTGCAATAACGTTACACTACGATAGTTAGCCTATCGCCAGCCTATTGGTATTTGGTTAAAGTATAATAAACAACCTTAAATATTATTACGATATGTTTATACCTGATCATAATAAAGGCACTATGAATACACATGCTTCAACTAAACACACACTCACACAAACACTTTCTATCATCTCTCTCTCTCTCTCTCACATACACACACTTTCTATCATCTCTCTCTCTCTCTCTCTCACATACACACACTTTCTATCTATCTCTCACACACCCTCTAAATCATAATAAAAGCACTATGATACACATGCTTCAACTGAAGACACACTCGCACACATTCTCTCTCACACACACACCCTCTAAGCTCATGCTCCTATAAAGGCATTAAAGTAAATTAAAATGTAAAACTTGCAAACTAAACAAACCAAAATTGGGACAAGGACAATATAAAGTCAAATTAAATTATCAAAATCGCTATGTGGAAACAACGCTTACTAAAATGAAAATTATTAAATAAAAGAACACAATCCACCACATAGGGTGTACATCACTACATGAGCAAGTTAATCTGTTTCCCAAGCAAACCAATCGCACATATAACAACGCACTATCGTCACGTTAAAGGAAGTAGTCAAGTTTGGGAAGTTTAAAGTTTTTAAATATAATAAAAAATCTCTATATAGGTATGGTACCTACTGTACACTATACATAAAAGTAATATCAATTTCTAGTAAAGAACACAAACTTGAAGCCAAATTGATAGATATTGGAACACACATTTCTTAACCCATTCAGTACCAGGGACGTCCTCATTATATTCTGGAAACTATTAGAATTAGACGATTTTATTTAGATTAGGAAGGACCGCTAGCAATATTAAGGCTTCAAAGTATCTCAACCAACCCTTATAACTACCGCAGATCCTTCCTAAGCTACATAATATCGTATAAATATGGCTAGATTAAAATACAAAACACGTTGTTGGTACTGAAAGGGTTAAGACCTATTTATAGTTCTCTAAAGAATTACTGAATGAACTCCTCTACAGGTGCACTTTGTAGAGCACATATCTCTGCCACATCGAACCATTTGTGCATCACAATAATTAAGCTGGCATTAAGAATAACAGTTCTTAAATTTTTCCGTTCAATTTCAATGGGCAACATTGTTCAGGTAAGATTTTGGTGCACTTAAGCTTTGGTATAGAACTTAATTTCTAAAATGCCCGTTCTAAATTGTTAAAAAGTTACCAGAAAATGTGCCTTTAACCTTTTTTATTTGTCAGTAGCCTAAATGAGTTAATACCATGTTATTATACTCAGCTTTGACATATAGTTGTTAAGAAATAGTTCCATTCTCTTATCTACCGACTTTGAGTACCGGTACCCATTAATGTGTCTATCACATACTGTAATACCTACAAAATAAACCAACAATAAAACTCAAGTTGCAACAATAATTGTGCTAATAAATACATAAACACACAGATCATGTTACCGAGATTCACTGTGCTCTGTTTATTTCCAGATGATGGTAAATTGTCATATCTTCTTCTTGATTACTCCGCTACTATTATAATGTAAAACTTGCAAAATAAACAAACAAAAACTTATACGAACACAGTAAAAAGACAAAACATACGGCAATTATATGGTGCAGACACATAGTAGTTTTGGATATTTTCAATAAGTATCGAGAAATCAGCTGCTAAGGGATTCAATTTACCATCAGCTGGAAAATAAACAACTTTAGGTAATCTTCACCCTCTTGTTTATATTATTAGATGTTCAGGTATTCATGACCACAACTGTACATACATACAAGTTTAAAGACCGCTTTGTCCAGAAAGAGTGCGGATACAGTCTTACGTCCTAAATGGCGGTACATCACATGGCGCAACTCACATAAAACAAATATGAATAAATAATGGTGCAACTCACATAGAAAAAAATAAAAATAAATAAATAAATTCCAGGTGGCCCTCTTCTGGGCTGCCTCTATCGTCAGGTTCCTTGTGATGAGATCGAACCGAAGTACCTGATCCCAAGGCTTTCTAGGTCGACCCATACACGCAGTTTGGGCATAATCAAATCAACTTTAGTCATACTGGTATAGATACACACATTGGCACAGGCTATCAAACCAGAGATTATTCACCCTCTGGCCAACAGTCTTTTAATTTTTAGTCATTATCATCAGATATACAGCCAATTACTGTAACATCCCTGCATTCTCTCTTTATGTTTATTCCCATTGTTAACCGTATTTGGTTCGAAGGAGGTCTTTTTGGACCTCTCCTATTCTGCTCCATTACTTTGGAGAATTTAAGACATTCATCCCCCGTAGTGTGCAAATAAAAAGACGCTTCACCCCATTTAGGTGGTAATTTTTTTTCTGGGCAAGCGATAGTGAGCCTGCAACTTAGAAGAAATCAGCCTTTGGCTGGAATATTTTTCTATCGAAAAATGTACAAATTTGGCTTGAAGGGGTTCTGGGTGGGCACGCTTGCCAATGCTCAAAAAGCAATAGGCAAGCAAAATCCTCTATAATAATAAAATAAAATATCCTACAACCTCAAAATATCGGACCCGATAGTGTTAAACCAACTTGTGCTAGTTTGACACCCACATTGGCACTATACTACTGTACAGTTAAGGTTTGGCTAACTGGCAATTTCTGGAACGGTCTCTTCGTGGATGTGAGTCGATGGTGAGGAACTCCTTATATTGTGGTATATCCATCTGGGGAAAGAAAAAGGTTAAAGTATCTTATCTTAGTATGGTTGGTGGGAATGGTTCTACTCCACTACAGGCTGGCAAACGAGAAACTGTTGAGAACTAGTGCTAAAACAATGTATTTGTATTAGTTAATATTATTAACCCCTCTTTGGCGGGGCCCGACTTAAGGCGGTCTAGAGAACCAAGGACTATGTGGCGGGGCCCGCCTTAAGTCGGTAGCAATTTTGAGCACATAATTGGCTCTGAGAGAGAGACGACCGGTGGGAGGAGCGTAGGTTGGCTCTGACCGTTCGGCACGGCTCCCGCGCCGCGACTGCCCTCCCCTCCACACACACCCACACCCACTACCTCGCTAGACAGGGAATTATGTAAGGAAATTACCGTATTTTAGCGATTTTTCCTTCGTGTTGCACGATCGTTGCAAGAGAACGCGTGGTCGTAGAAGGATGGTTCTGGTGTCATTGGAAAGCTCAATTATCGCCCTTTCACGGATACATAATTGTATTACGCTCTGGCTCTTGTTTATGCATGAAAAAGAGCACAGAAATAAGCTCGTTTAGGGTAAAACTACCCGCTTGGCAGGTAGTAGAAGTTACCGACCTAGCCGCTCCTTGAGTGTTAATGATAATCTAAAAACTACAGTATGGTAGTTAAAGTTATGACATGCAGTTCTTATATGTTTTTTAGAGTGATGAAATGGCCAAAATAATGAAGTTTCAAGTAAACGTTTCTGTATTTATGGATCTAGACCTTTAAGGGTGACCTGTTTTTGTTCTGTCCTTTTCTATCTTTCTCTGGCTTGTATCCATTTGGCCCCATTCAGCCTACTGTTTTAAGAATCCCCATCCAGGTTTCAATTTTTTACTGGTGAGTGGTAGCGAGCCAGCATATTTTTTATTTTTGTTTGACAGCAGGCTAAATTTGTAAATTTTTTGATAGAAAAATTTCTCCGGCGAAGCCGGATTTCTTCATATAATGCTGGCTCGCTATCGCTCGCCAGGAAGAAATCAACACCTAGATGGGGATAAACGCCTTAAAATAGTTGGCTGAATGGGGCCGAATGGATACAAGCCAGAGAAAGAGAGAAAAGGACAGAAATAACAAAAAGTAGGTCACCCCCCTTAACCCTTACAGTACCAGTGACGTCTCTTTGTTTATATTTAAGCTGTATTTAGAAGATTTTATGAAACTTAGGATGGATATAATTATGGTAGCTAAAAGGATGAATTAAGATAGTCTGTAGACTTTTTATTGATAGACGTCCATCCTAAGCTGAATAAAATTGTTTAATAGTTGCCAGAATCTAATCATGAAAAGGACCTGGCCGGTACAGCATGGGTTAATTATTATGTTTTTTCCATCAACCAACTTCACCTCTAAACTCAATTAATGAAATCAACAAATACATGTGGCACTGCAAGGACTCGAACCTAGGACACTCACATCGAAATTCCGCACACTTATGCATTACGCTATCAAGACAGTTTATAAAGTTTATATAGTTTATAAAGCAGGGCTGCATTAATATGAAAGGATGGTGGGCAACCCCAACAATTACATGATAATGGAGAAATATACAGTCACACATAAAATATATGCATACACATGTAAATATAATATAGTCATAGAAAGTTGTTGATAATACCATACCGTATAAAATATAATCATAAAGTGTAACTCACATATACACGGAGACCGGCAACAGATAAAATCCGGCAGACATAATGTAAAAAGCTCCCGGGAAGTTGTAGATGCTGGCGTTATAGACGAGGGTGTAGAGAGGCGAGGAGAGCAGCGGGATCACCGACTCGCATGACGCTACCATAGAAAATATCTTCCCCAGCTCCTCCTCTGGCACGTATTTGGAGATGAGGGATCGTGTGATGATGATCGGCATCCCACCAATGCACCCAATCACATAACCTGATAGTGCAAGTAAACACAAATATTTACTGGTATGATCTCATTTGAATTACATACACCTTTTTCATATTATAATCCATTGTTTATGTAGTTTACACACACGCAATTGTCGATACAGTATTTTTAAAATATGCTATTTAAACTGTTTCTACTTGACTTTGTTCTGTTCACAGACGAGTCATCATATTGGGGCAGCATCAGAAGAAAAAGGACCAGAAAAATGCCCCATCTCCCCTTAAACACTTACTCAAGTACAAGACCCAAGGATAAGGAGCCAGTCCCCTTGTGATGAATCCTGCGATGGACGACAAAGCTCCCACCAGTGCCAGCAGAGAGTCTGCGATCTTTAGCTTGAAACTGCACACCGGCAAGATGATAGACGTGCCTGAAAAATGGTGAGAAATGGCATGTAAAATTCTTTGATGGATCTGTAAGCGAAATGTTATCAATGCAATAATTCCTCACTTAATAATCTAATTTATTTATTTCACTCCCAACACCAAACACTCTTAATGAAATTAATGAAAGCACTGGGATTCGAACCTGGGTTACCATACACAGATCTTAACCCTCACAGACCGGTTTCGCCTTCTATAGGATATCCCCGAAACCCGGGGCATCTGGACGAAAAACGTTGTAATAGGCTAGCCCTATCTTTGTTATTTTAACTGCTAGAGAATTCACTCACATCTCTAAACGTAGCCTTGTTTCGTATCTGTAGACTGGCATTGAGTAGAGCTCTCTAAGTCAACTGGTTCAGTTGTGATGACGATTTCCGTGGAGAAAGTTTTGAGGCGATGTTAGCGATATCGGACATTTGCAGACACTAATCTCGTCATAGCATACAACAACATTGATCCGACGTCTCCTTCTTGTTTTTGGAGGTGCGGTGTCGCAAAGACAAGCTTTGTTTACATGCGTCGGATGCACGGCTTTCAAATCACGCTTAATAGGTTTTCAAGCTTACGGTGCTCAAGAGCCCATCCGTGTTTCGGGCCCTAGTTTGTTATGGGCTCCTCAGAGCCCTTCCGGGTACCAGGGGTTAAACACTCTAACCATTACACCATCAAGACAGTTAGTTCTATTTTTTTTTTTGTAGTTATGTTCCTGAAAAAGTCAGAAAAACAAGACTTTAAATGAAACAACTTTAAGTGAAGCAATTATCTTATTAAGTTTTCTTGTCACTATACACAATTTTTTTCTGATTTACAACTTAATAATAAAGCATAGCAACTTTATGTTAATCTTGTTCCCTAAATAATCAAGTGATTTAATGAAACAACTTAAAACAAGGCAATTTTAAGTGAGGGGTCCCTGTACAGTGTTCCTTCTCATATTGTGTTTATATTAATGTAAAACCTGTCCCAAGACACATTTTTAAGTATTTTATTTGAATTAACTTGACAGCTTATGCAAGACATGACAGCTTTAAAGGTGAATTCCAGGGATGAAACCTATTCAAACTACAATGTCCATTGGGATCTGCTTGGTTTTAGGTACATGATACTGAAGAACTTTCATCAATTTGTTTTAACAACATAGAAATATAGCTTATCTAAGTTATTTTATGTCGCGCGAATTGGCGTGTTTACCATGACGTCATTTTGTGCAATGGCGGGAACTCTTGACATGGGAAATGGGTGAATCTGTGTTTTTTTTTTATGTGAGAAACTCTAATAATTTGTATGCATGTTTACAGCTCAACATTTGGCTTCACCACTGTCTGGTCAAGGGCCCGCGATCTATAAATTGAACAGAAAACGATATTATCATTACGAAATAGGCCTTAGAACCGACCTGCCTCAACTTTGGACCAGGCTAAAACACTCACAAACACTGGCTATATGTTTATTGTTGACGATATGGGATTATTTCTTGATGTGCACCACATCTTCAGGACGTTGTTCGATCGTTTGCAGAGCTTGAGTATTGAATTGAAAGATATTAATTACGAAAAACAGACCGGACAGTCCAGGACTGCAGATCTTGTTTACAAACTAGGCTCTCCATACAATGGCGTCAATCCCGAGCCGTTGAACTGGTCCAGCTGATCGCCGAGTTGCCAAAGACATTATATACTAGTATTTTGTTCTGGAGTTTAATGGAATTATATCGATATTACAGTATATTCATGCCAAGTTATGACCCTGCATTAATCTTTGTTTTTTCGTTCATCCCTGTAGTTCACCTTTAAGGTATGGTATTTTTTATTTTTTTATTGAGGATTAAGGGATGAGGGAACTTTGCGCCCTTTTTACCCTGCCAGAGACCTATTTTCATAGGAAAAGTTCAATGAGAAGAGATTAGCCACAGGCCTATTTTACTGTCAGGGGAAACAGAGGCAAGGGGAGTGAGGAGATTGCCCAAACATCTCCACCAGCCGAGAATCGAACTCGGTCCTCCCGGTTT
Organism: Paralithodes platypus; assembly: GCA_032716605.1. Taxonomy (NCBI): domain Eukaryota; kingdom Metazoa; phylum Arthropoda; class Malacostraca; order Decapoda; family Lithodidae; genus Paralithodes; species Paralithodes platypus. Next base: position 55,441,679 of record CM064568.1, read on the forward strand.
AGAAACCGAGCGCTCTACCAATGTATGGTATGGCAAATAAACCTGCAAAACTTAAAGTGCAGTTAATCTACAAAATTATGGAAGATACAATAAAAAGATAACTTGGAAAATGGTAACAATGGAGAGAGAGAGAGAGAGAGAGAGAGAGAGAGAGAGAGAGAGAGAGAGAGAGAGAGAGAGAGAGAGAGAGAGAGAGAGAGAGAGAGAGAGAGAGAGAGAGAGAGAGAGAGAGAGAGAGAGAGTGAGAGTGAGTGAGTGAGTGAGTGAGAGTGTGAGTGTGTGTGTGTGTGTGTGTGTGAGTGAGTGAGTGAGTGAGTGAGTGAGTGTGTGTGAGTGAGTGTGAGTGAGTGAGTGTGTGTGAGTGAGTGAGTGAGTGAGTGAGTGAGTGAGTGTGAGTGAGTGAGTGAGTGAGTGAGTGTGAGTGAGTGAGTGTGTGTGAGTGAGTGTGAGTGAGTGTGAGTGAGAGAGTGTGTGTGTGATAGTTTGTGTATGCACGTGTGTGTATATACATATAAGACATGCCACTAACCTGTTAGAGCGAGTAAGGTGTCGGCCAATGCGAGTTGAATATATTGATTGTAGTCCCAGCCAAACTTACGCTTCACATACAAGTAATCAATGTGGACTGTTGGGAGAGGAGGGTAATGAAAACTAGGATGTCATCATAAATAAATAAAATATATATCTATATATATATATATGTTAGTATAGCCAGGTAATAGATTCTTTTTTAAACAGACGATGTTAAAAGCAATAGCAGTTTCAGCATTCAGGATTTTATTGTTACAGCTTTCAATAGTTCTAACAATTTTCTTCTGGGGTTCAGAGATGAGGTACAACAGGTTAGCAAAATTCATGGTGGATCCAACGTTTCACAAGTAAACATCTTGCATCTTCAGGGAATGGAGAGGTAATGATTAGAATAGGGACAAAGCATCATATTTATACAAAATTCGAGGATCAAGGAGAGGGAGGTGGGCGGAGCTACCACACACACACCACCACACACCCAGTAGCTCCGCCCACCTCCCTCTCCTTGATCCTCGAATTTTGTATAAATATGATGCTTTGTCCCTATTCTAATCATTACCTCTCCATTCCCTGAAGATGCAAGATGTTTACTTCTGAAACGTTGGATCCACCATGAATTTTGCTTACCTGTTGTACCTCATCTCTGAACCCCAGAGGAAAATTGTTAGAACTATTGAAAGCTGTAACAATAAAATCCTGAATGCTGAAACTGCTATTGCTTTTAACCTCGTCTGTTTAAAAGAGAATATATATATATATATATACCGGTATATATATATATATATATATATATATATATATATATATATATATATATATATATATATATATATATATATATATATATATATATAGTATACTGTATATATCCACAAATGGCAATACTGTACTAACTTCAACAATTTAATAAACTCCCTTTACCACGCCTGCACCCAAGGCCATATCCTCAGTCGACACTCAACCCAAGAAATACGGATCACCGGTGTATGGGTGAATTTATGACCACATAATAGATCTACAGTATAGATTGGTTTAGCTAGTCTTTCAATTTGTATATTTTTGCTATGGTACCTTACTAGCACCTTCGCGACTCACCAATCAGGGAGACACCCCTTCTCTATAATAACATCATCTCATAGGTCTCGTAAATAAGTTGGATCTTAGCCATTATCGGGAAGAGTGTAGTGTGGTGACTGAGAACCCGTCCCCAAGTCCAGCAGTGTAGTGGTAGGGATCGCTACTGGAAAAAATACAATATGCATTTCGTAAGTTAAAAGTTCATAAATATCTCCACTCACCAAAAACAAAGACGATACTGCATATAGATGCAGTCAGAAGCAGCACTTTGGCTCTCCCCTTGTTTGGCCTGGATTTCACGGCGGTCTTGAACGTGTCCTTGACATTCCCCATGTCCAGGAGGTCACGGCAGATGTTCCCTGGCTGCTGGGCGAGTTCCAACCTCTCCGTGTGGTACTTTGAGAACCGACCCCGGGTGTCCTTGATCCTGATGACCCCGTAGGCAATCGACAAGAGGAAGAAAAGGCCGCTGACGCCATAAACACCGAAATATCCAGTCTCGTAGAACAGGACATCACTGCTGACAAGGCCAATAAGGGGGCCTAGAGCAAAACTCAAATCCAAGAAAGCAATGCGCATGGTTCTGGACTGGATTTTGGAGATGTCACTAATGTAGGAGTAGCAGGACATGAGAATTGTTGTGAAGCCGCCGGTGAGTGCTCGGGGTACAGCCGCCAGCAGAATGTAAACGGCGGGAAGCTCCATCCAATAAACATTGCCCTGCAACCATGATGATAATAATTACATAAAGGCCATCATAAGGACATAAGACTGATAAAGTAATTTCTTATTGATCACTTACTTTAAAATGTACCATATGTACAGTCACGGTAATTAATTTTTATAAACTTTGAAGCCTCAAACTAATTAAACGAACCTCTGATATGAATTAATAATTACATTCAATTCAGCCAGAGACAGCTTTGAAGATGTATGTATGAACATTAATGACCATGACAGTATGTACGGTATCTACTGTAATGTATGATCTTCATTTTCTAACTGCTAATGGCCAAGGCAAAAATCACCCTCAGAGTATTATCTCTAGACATGATCCTTTTGCCTATACAGAAATGTTGGACTGTAGATGTCACTAATACATACATGTACATACATACATGTACATACACACATACAGTACAATGGTTTACCATCACTTCTTACCATCACTTTCCATTACTGTACATAGATTTTAACGGCTCAGATGGGAATGCCTTTCAGTAGTTGGAGTATAGTACAATAATCTACTAATCTTCTTACCAAATAAATAAGAGTAGACAACAAACTTCCGAGGATGGGAAGCAACATGGGAATCTTGCGTCCATGTTTATCGCTCCAAGACCCCAGAAAAAGTACGAACAGGACGGAGGGCATGTTGGTGATGAACTCTAGGTACATGTTGAGGGTGTTGGCCTGGGCTTGTACCTCCGCCTGGGCATCCCCGTGGTGTGTTAGGTTGCTGCAGATGTCCTCGCTATAATTCAACTCTCGGCAAATCTGTGGGAGCCAAACAAGAAAAACATGAGCTTAATTAAGTAAATGTTACGTAATCCAGCATTGATCATAAAACATTGGCTTAGGTAAATGTTACGTAATCCAGCATTGATCATAAAACATTGGCTTAAGTAAATGTTATGTAATCCAGCATTGATCATAAAACATTGGCTTAAGTAAATGTTACGTAATCCAGCATTGATCGTAAAACATGGGCACAAGTAAATGTTACGTAATCCAGCATTGATCATAAAACATTGGCTTAAGTAAATGTTATGTAATCCAGCATTGATCATAAAACATTGGCTTAAGTAAATGTTACGTAATCCAGCATTGATCGTAAAACATGGGCACAAGTAAATGTTACGTAATCCAGCATTGATCATAAAACATTGGCTTAAGTAAATGTTATGTAATCCAGCATTGATCATAAAATATTGGCTTAAGTAAATGTTATGTAATCCAGCATTGATCATAAAACATGGGCACAAGTAAATGTTATGCAATCCAGCATTGATTGTATTCTATATCTCGGTAATTCTGCGAGACTTAACCCCTTCAGTATGATGACATAATTTTCATCATATTCTAGTTACCATTAGATGAATTTCTATAGTTTATAATCTACCTTCAGTACTCAAAGGGGCAAATACAATCTCAATAAACCCTCTGAATATCATAGGGCCTTCTTAAACTGCATAAGATCATCTACTTTAAGTCAGAATACAAGGTACGGTATAAAGATGTCTTCATGCTGAAGTAGTTAAGCAGAAAATACATGGCTATACCAGACCGGTAGTAAATTACATACTGCAGTTAAAGTTGTTTGATATAAAGTCAATTTTCAAGAATGTTTCTACAACTGTAAGGAATTACTGTAGGCTAGTGATAATGACCTTCGTGAGGAGCAGATTCATGGTGACGGACGCCTGCACCACCAAGCCGGAGATGTACAAGAAGAGGACCGGCTCGATGGTGATAGACTTCAGCACTCGCACTAATGCACCGCATCGTCCACCACTGTTCTGTTGGTGGTGGGGGGGAAGGTGTTAATGGAAGGAGGTTTTTAGTTTGCTCCATAGACCTCAATCAAGCTTAAAAAAATACCCTCAAGACCCTCCCCTTCAGGATAAATGTGTACATGTTTCGGTAGAAAAATGTCCCGGCCAGAGGCCGATTCCTCCTAAATTACAGGCTTGCTATCGCTCGCCAGGATTTTTTTTTTATATCTAAATGGCCTGGATCTTAAAATGTACAGAAATGGGGCAAACTAATCGGGCTAACATATTAAATTCTCAAAACTAATGGGGCTAAACATGTGGAAGATGGGGGTAAAAAAAAAAAAAAATCTTAAAGGTGGGGGCTCATGGGTTGAGGTAAACATGGAAAAATAATCGCCAACCTGCATATAATTATCTTGTAAAATGCAATGTCACTGAAATAATTATTAACAATGGTATAAAGGATTTTGCGGATCGTCTATACCGGGGCTGTGACGTCACACCAGTATCCTTAGCCTAGACTGGATGGTGGACTTACACTTTTGTGACGTCACAAGGCCCGGTATAGACGATCCACAAAATCCTTTATACCATTGTTAATAATTATTTCAGTGCCATTGTATTTTGCAAGATAATTATGTACAGCTTGGCGATTATCATTCCATGTTTATCTCAACCTATGAGCCCCACCTTTATGTCAAAATCTACCCTTAAATCAGATTTTTTTTATCATAACACTGGAATGAATGTGAAAAGGAATGCAGGAAAATGTATGTGAAATGGGATGCTTAGGCCATTTTATAACTTTCAAAGACATAATTTTAACTTTGCACGTTAAATAATGATGACTAAAAACCTGGGACTACTGTAGAACTAGGGATTGATTTGGGCTATTTTATCACTTTCAAAGACAAAAATATAGCCTAATAATAATAGCATAATAATAATAATATCTGTAAAAGCGTAACCTTAACTCTCATAACTGTCTTCGTGGTGCGATGCATAAGGTGTTGATATTCGATGTGAGCGTCCTGGGTTCGAATCCACGGACTGCCACGTGTGTTTGTAAATTTCATTAATCGATTTTAGGAGTATAGTATAGTTGGTTGTTGGAAGGAACATAATAATCTAATTATCATGACTTCAAAGGAGGAAGTTAATTTTATGATTGTGTTATGGTCATCATATATAACTTTCAAAGATATAATAAGAACTGAAAAGCAGTCTTACATATGCATACAGCATTAAATAATAGTGATTATAAAAAAGACACATGGTTTTAAGATTGATATTAATAGTTTGTTATTTGCAAACCTGCAGTGCGGTGACAGAAGGGTCCTGTTGGCGGGAGAGGCTGAGGCTGTCTAAGTGATCGGAGTGGAGGAGGTCTTGTTGGCTATCCGAGACTTCCGATATTAGCGGCGTGGTGTCTTCGTTCGACGCCATTATGGATTTTGAGTTTGGGTTGGCAGCAGTTTAACTAAATTTCTTTTGACTTTAGTATGGTGTAAGTTAACTACCCAGTACTGAATAACTTGCTGCCTTGTACAGTTAAACTAGCCATGACTTATTTTTGTTTAATTATTTATTGATTTTCCTACTGTTTGACTGAATTAGTGGTCCTGATAGTTCGGGCTTTAAATATTAATATTGTTTCACTTACAGTGATGTAACATGAAACAAAAATAATTTAAACTCTGCATCTAAAAATATAATTTACAATACTGTACGGTACAGTATGTGCCGGTATCTTTAAAAATATTAAGTTAGTGTTCTACCGTACCAATAGAGGCACTGATCCACTAATATTCATTGGGTGCTTATATATTGAGGTAGGCTACAATTTAATGGAGTAAGAGTACCGGTATTTGATTTCAAATAGTGCAAGCCCTACACATGCTAACAATAAGGGTTTTTATAAGGGTACAGTATATAACAGTATTATACACCCACCATGTATGCTCGTACAACATAAATTTCATAGTACTGTACCGTATCATAGCATTAAAATATGATTGTTATTTAATTTCTCAAGTGATGATTTTATTTATTTTTTAGATTAGCAGTAAACTTTTAAAACATTGGGTTGATCCCATGAATGTAATCCTATTTCTGTAGATTGTGTATACTACATATCTTGAGCTTTACTATATATACTGTACCTTAGCCATTATTGTGAGGTATATATAGTGGTATACAGTACAGTAATCATTAATGTAATATAATTTAGAGTGCTTGAGACATAACTTGTGGCGTAGTTTATGTTTAGCCTAGTGAATAACTGCACAGAGCAATATACTGTTTTCCTGAGATGCCCTTAACCTTTATTGTAGTTGTATCTGTAAATACAAGAGCAATGTATTTGTTAGAAAGGCAATTGTTAAATTAAATATATTTACAGAAAAGCTTTATTGTAAATGGCATTATAACAAAATAAATTAGCAACGATATACTAAATATGTAAAAAAGAACATGAGTACCCGGTACAGTATTTGTGTCTGTGCATAGCAACACAACAAGGTTAACGGCCAGCTCAGCCCTTTGCCGACTCAGCCCACGTCATTGCCAACTCGGCCCACGTGATTGTCAACTCGGCCCATGCAGTAATACCAACTCTGCCCACCATATAGAACCTTTTATATATCAATCTATCAAAAGTGTTTGAGATCTTGTTTTTGCTGATGTCTAAGGGCAAAGGTGAAGGTATTGAGGGATAAGCCTTTACAACGGCCCATCTTAGCTACTTTCTACTTTGTCTACTTGTTTTCTTCTTCGATTGAGTGAAGGTGGATCCTACTTAACTGGGCAGGGAATAAATTCACACATAGACACACACACATGCAGAGGTGTAAGGATAACACATAAATACATTTATAGTTATTGTATTTATATAAAATAACAAGGAATGGTTTATTTGGCTAATGGTTCACACAAAATAATAGCCTACAATTAACGTAGCCTACATAAAATCATGGACATGAAATAAATATAACTCGGAGCTGAGAGTAATCATAATATTAAGACTGAGGGTTAATGCTCCTTTAAAATAACACTAAAGTTACACACACAATTAATATAATAACTGACTGTCTCTGCATGAGTTTAGAGTTTATCACGGTTACCAGGGGATAGTGTCAATGAGTGAAATCGAAGCTAAACAATTGCTTAAATATAAAGTGCAAATAAAAAATATGGAAAAAATGAAACTGCCATCGTTCAACGAACGAACTCCTGGATAGGAGAGTGCGCCAATAACAACAACAATCTTTTTTGAGCAAAGTAAAATCTAGCACTCTCGTCATTGCTTACCAGGGGAAGATAGAATGTCAATCTTTTTTGAGCGAAGTAAAATCTAGCACTCTCGTCATTGCTTACCAGGGTTAGGCTTTATAAACAGCTTAAGAAAATTATGTGGGAATTAAATGGTTAAATACTATCACAATTATCTCACAAATTATCACAAATACATCTCTTACAGTTTCTTACAGTAGATCCTCTGGAAAAAGGCAAACTAGGCCTGTGTATCCAGCTCAGTACCGTACCAGTACTTGCACTGCTGCGGTCGTTCACGGTGTTGGCGGCGGCGGTAGCAAGGGGTTAGATTTACGAGACGAGAAAAAAAATATATAATAAATATATGTTCCCGCCAATCCAAGCATGATGAAATAATGGTACCGATGAAAAGGTGATACTGTACTTCCGAAACTGTCATTATCATTGTATTATATATCAGTGGTCTGTACATTTTATAACCTAATTTTTAATGGGTAGACATTCTTTCTAAACTGTGGGCCGAGTTGGTTGTGGGTTGGTTGTGTGTGGGCCGAGTTGGTGGGCCGAGTTGGGGATGGGCCGAGTTGACCCTACCCCCACAACAATTACAGACAACCTATAAATTATACTTATTTCAAATACTGGTACAGGTAGGTACTAGCCTCATAACCCTTCAGTCTTAGGATGCATTACTATGATTACTTCATTGTATTCTAGTAACTTGTTAACATTAGACAATTTTATTTGGAATAGGATTATAGGAAGGATTTGTGGGTCTCGTTAGGGTTAGGTTAATTGATCACTTGCGAGTTTTGGTCTATAAGGAAGTTGGATCTTTAGGTATCGATCTTTAGCAAATTATAAATATTATACGAGTTTGTGATGGTTAGAAAGATTGCTATATCTGTATTTGGTTTTATGTATTTATACTGTACAGTATATGCAATGCCATCATATTTTAGCCGGTAATTCTGGTAAATATTGATGTAAATGCCCCAACTTCCTTATAGCCCAAAACTCGCAAGTGGTCAATTGAGATACAGTAGTTTGTAGCTCTTTGATTCCTAGAGATCCTTCATAAGCTGAATAAAATTGCTTGATGATAACCAGAATATAATTAGCCTACAAAAGGCATCATTGTATCCTGAACTTCTGAAGCTGAAGGCCCCGGAAGGGGATAATTAACCCTTTCTATACCGACGATGTATTGCTTATTTAATTTCAGCTACATTTAGAACATATTATTCAGCTTAGTAAGGTCGTCTACCAATTAAAAGGCTACAAAATATCCCAATCAATCCTTTTAGCTACCACATATATTTCCTAACCTTCATAAAATTGTCTAAATGTAGCTTTAATCAAATTAAAATTACGTCGTCGGTAAAGAAGGGGTTAAATCTAAGCCTACCCACTCTTTTAACCCTTTCAATGTCTTAGGCTAGGCGTCTTTCAGATTTTTCTTACTAAGACTAGACAATTTTGTACAGATTAGAAAGGACGACCTCAAGCAATGAAAACTGTAAAATCTATCTCAATGAAATGCTATATTTAAAAAGATATATTTCTAGGCCTAAACCTAATTAGGCCTAGGTCTACGTAGAAAAGTTCCGTAAGGCCCTAGCCTTGATTTGGCCTTTAACTCAGGCACATTAATTTTCTAAATTTATTTAAAGTCAGCTAGGCCTATAAAAAAGCAATTTAAAATTTCTTTAGCCTAGGATATATATATAGTCATAGCCTAATTAAATAAAACTGTCAAGTGAATTGAAAGGGTTAACAGGCTAGGCCTAAGTTAGGTTTTCACACAAATTTCGGATTTTTATTATTTTAATACCACAAATTTTCAGTGTTTTTTATAAAAAAAAATTTTTTTTTGCATCAATGTATAGGCTAGTGTTTGTAATTAATTAGAAATCTCGGGAAAGCCTATTTTCCCCATTAGGCTAGGTCTATCATGGATGTTGAGACACGGCCCCCCCCCCCCCCCACACACACACACACACATAGTGATTTGAAAAGACATTAGCCCAACCTAACAACCTTACCTAACCTAACCTAGTATTATGGGAGGGCGCTGCCGCCCCCACACCCCCGCTGGTTGAGTACTCGCCTAATCCCTTAGGCCTAGTAAATAAAAAAAAAAATTGGCGTTGAAACACGTCGATGAAGTCTACGGTGTTTACTCTGCAATCTTCAGCTTTTATTGTACATTGCCGTATTAGCCTACCAACCTTGTTACGAAAATTAAATTTTAGTAGCATATTAGGGTTTTCCGTGGGTTTAACACATCTTCATATGATCTTTAGAGCTATCGATAACTGGAAGTACCGTATTGACAACCATGTTACGAAAAAGACATTAGGCCTAGTACCATACTTTTTTATTAGGTTTTGCCGAGGGTTAAAACAAATGTTCTTATGATCTTTAGAGCATATAGATTCAATATTTATCTTCAAATATTTCACAAAATGTTGTGGTATTAATATAACATTGAACCCAAATTTCATAATTAGCCTATGTCTGTTAGACTGTTACAGGGTGTCAATCCACAAAATATGAATTGTGTTATCATTAGGACTATGGTTTATCATTTTGTTATCATTATAGCGCGGCGAAGGCGCGAGCTTTAGGGGGGTCCGGGGGCATGCCCCCCAGATTTTTTTTTTTGAGAATTTAGGTGTCTAAAACAGTATTTCCTGCAATAAAAAAACAATCAAGATGGAAAATATGGAGACCAAAATTTTGTCAATTTAGCCTAGCCTACCTTTTTTTTTTGGGGGGGGGAGTTTCTGTTATCATTATACAAAAAGTTCATTGCGTTATCACTAAAAAAAACAGCGTCGTTTGACACCCTGGACTGTTAGGCTTATGATGGAAAGATGACAAGACAACAGCTGACTAACAGTGACACTCTGACTCCTCACATGACTGAAGAGGAACAAGGAATAGCTTAATGATCACTGTACACATGATTATTTCAAGCCTTGAAATCATTGTTCACACATGTTTTCACAATTAGGCTATATACTGTCCAGGCTTCATCAAATACTGAAATGCTATGTCATCACAATGCTAGGCTATTAATCAAACCATTAGCCTACATAATTATTATTAGGCCTATTATTAATATAATCCCACAAACAAAACATAAAGAAGCTGGTACCTAACTTCTAAACACTGAGCAAAGTTTCATTGCAAAGTCAAATACCTGTATACGCAATTCCACAATCACATAGAGTATATTATTTGACAAAGCTTACATCATTTAAGAACCTCCACAAGAACACTACACCGAACCTTCCTTCCCCAAGCCTCCACTAATACTGCTACTGAGAAAGGATAAAGCTTATTGCTGGGATGATTTGGGGCAGTGTAACCAGACATTGAACTTTATTTGCAACTTACATAACTGTTTTGAAGTACACTAAATATCACTTTACTCATACTTCAATAATGCATGTATATCTTAGAATAATAAATATAGACATATGTATTCTGAATGAATCAATTAATACTAACAAATGGTCATAATTTAAGTGATTACATAATATCCGACTTGGTAACAGTGGTGTATGTACAGCACCTGGCCAAGCCGAGGCCAAGCGCGTTGATTTGTTTATTTACATAGTCAGCTGATACCGTTTACTACTTTATTTACTTATCGTTACTGTCATTCATAAATTAAAGCCCTGTCGCGAGTTTCACGCACTGATATCTGTTTATATTAAAGTTCATAGGCTGTACATTATGGTGCGCTTGTACTTAATTTATTTATTTGTTATTTATTTATTATTATTATTATTATTATTATTATTATTATTATTATTAGTAGTAGTAGTACTAGTAGTAGCATTTTTTTTATAGTAGTATATACTGAACTGAATTATTATCTATTAGTAATTACACTCATGCAATGATGAGATTCTGTAACTCCTGTGGTGTGTGTGTGTGTGAGAGAGATATGGATAAAGTACCATTTGAAGAGGAATACATTATTTGCAACATTGCATACATTGCTTTATCAGGTCACTATTTGCAAAACGTTGTCAGTAAAGCTCTCCTCTTTGAATGTTTTTTTTTTATCCATGCTGTCATTTATTTATTTGTATATTTATTTATTTATTTATTTTACATTCTTCAGATTATATACGGTATATTAGTAGCTATACAGTTTATTTATATATATTTTTTCTATGTGAGTGAGGGAGGCAAAAGGCAGAACAGCCCGTAGCGAGTGCCTCATATATTGGGGTGAATTATATGGATTTAGCAATTCCGGGTGTCTATAAGAGCTGACAGATCACCAACAGTCGACACACATATAATATTAAACTGCAGTATAGCCTACATAGCTACTATTAATTTAGCCATGTTAGTTATATATGAGTGAATCAATTACAAACACAATGAATACAATAATTAAACTATTCGATGTAAAGATATAACGGCTGTATACTTCGATTGTCATTATTACACTTGTAATATAACTAACATTCATATGATATATAGATAGAGGGCTATATGATATACCGGTAATCAAGAGTAAATCAATATAGAAAAAACTCAACTTGCTTCTATTTACCATAGGTATACCTTTGATTTGTATAGTGTATATTGATTGTGTTTATTGTGATAACAGTTTTCGATACTACCTGTATTATGGTGTCCTGAGAGAAAAATGTGGAGTGAGGGTACGTACTACTGTAAGTGTGATGATACACAGTATAGTCATGATACATATATAATTATTAATTATATATACAGTACCAGTGTGTGTGTGTGTGTGTGTGTGTGTGTGTGTGAAAGATACACAGGGAGAGAAAGAGAGAGTAGGCCTATGTGTGTCTCTGTCTAATGAATTGGTGTGTGTGTGTGTGTGTGTGTGTGAAAGATACACAAAGGGAGATAAAGAGAGAGTATGTGTGTCTGTCTTATGTATTGCTGTGTATGTGTGTTTATGTCTATCGTATTGTTCTGTGTGTTTGTTTGTGTGAAAGAGAGAGAGATGTATATATATTATATATATAGAGATAGAAAGAGAGTGTGTGTGTGTGAGAGAGAGAAAAAGAGAGAGAGAAAGAGAGAGAAACAAAAATAGAGAGAGTGTGTGCGTGTGTGTGTGGGTATTAGTCATAAGAACATAAGAACATAAGAAAATGGGAGTCTGCAGAAAGCCGATTGGCCTAAGCAAGGCAGATCCCTGTCCCACACAACCCCAATTACAAAGCCCAATTATAGGCTCAACACTCTAATACCCTGAGGATCATCTTACCAAACCGGTTAGAGATTAACGCAGGATTACGGGGTCTGCAGAGCGCTGATTGCTGATTGGCCCAACCCGGCTGATCCCCCTTCACACCCAACCCTTCTCGTCCATATGCTTATCCAATTTTTTCTTAAAGCTCCCTATCGTTCTTGATCCCACTATATCACTTGGTAGCCTATTCCACCCATCTACAACTCTGTTACCAAACCAATATTTGCCTATATCTTTTCTGAAACGAAATTTATCTAATTTGAAACCATTGGTACGAGTTCTTTCGCTATCACTGAGCTTTAGTACATTTGTCATGTCCCCTTTGTTAATCCCACTAACCCACTTGAACACCTCTATCATATCCCCTCTAACTCTGCGTCTCTCTAACGAATGTAAACCTAATTTCTTCAACCTTTCTTCATACGGAAAATTTCTAATATTATGGATCATTTTTGTCATTCTACGCTGAATTCTCTCCAATGAATCTATATCCATTCTGTAATAAGGACACCAAAATTGGACAGCATAATCCATATGGGGTCTCACTAATGACAAGTAAAGTTTTAAGATAACATCAGCAGTTCTGTTACTCACACTCCTAGAGATGAACCCGAGAATCCTGTTTGCCTTATTACGAACGCTTATACACTGTTTTCTAGGCTTCAAATCATTGCTAACAAACACACCTAGATCTTTCTCGCAGTCTGAATTTTCTAATTCTAAATTAGCTAGTTTATATTTAACATTTGTTTGCATCTTCCCTATCTTTAATACCTTGCATTTGTCAATGTTAAACTTCATCTGCCAATTTACTGACCATTCATGTAAGGTATCTAGATCCCTTTGGAGGCACTCTATATCGCTATCTGAATCAATTGATCTCCCCATTTTAGTATCGTCTGCGAATTTACTTATCCTACTAGTTATACCTAAATCTAGGTCATTTATGTATATAAGAAACAACAGGGGACCTAATACCGATCCCTGGGGGACACCACTTTTGACTGCTCCCCACTCTGACTTGGTACCATTTATGCTGACTCTCTGTTTCCTACCAATTAGCCATGACCTAATCCATCCCAACAACGATCCTCCTATTCCATGTGCCTCAACCTTTCTCATCAATCTCTCATGAGGGACTCTGTCGAAAGCTTTACTGAAATCTAAATATATAATATCATATGACTTGTCACTATCTACTGCTTCATATACCTCTGAGAAAAAGCTAAGCAAATTAGTAAGGCAAGAACGTCCCTGAGTGAATCCATGCTGAGAAGAATTTATTAAGTTAAATTTTACTAAGTGGCTTCTAATTTTCCTAGCAATAATGGACTCTAGCAACTTTCCTATGATTGATGTGAGACTAATGGGACGGTAATTGGATGCTATCGATTTATCACCTTTTTTGAAGATCGGAACTACATTTGCAAGCTTCCAAGCTTCTGGAACTAAACCTGTTTCTAATGACTTGTTAAATATAAATGCTAATGGACTACTTAACTCATCTCTGCATTCTTTTAATACTCTAGCATATACCTCGTCAGGACCAGGCGATTTTTGAGGTTTCAGTCTGTCAATTTCCTTAAGCACATCATTTCTACTTATACTAACTGTACTTAACATATTTTCTATACTATCACTATATACCATATTGACTTCTGGAATCTGTGCCAAATTTTCATTAGTGAAAACGGAAAGAAACTGACTATTTAATGTACTGCACATTTCTAAATCATTTTCTGTTATTTCTCCTATTGAAGTTTTTAGGGGGCCTATTACATCTCTAACTTTAGATTTATATAGTTGGTAAAAAGCTTTAGGGTTATTTTTTGAGTCGCTGGCTATCCTTATTTCATAATTTATTTTTGCTTTCCTGATTTCCTTTTTGACCTGTCTTGATAGAGTCTGATAGTATATATGTAAATGATTTTCACCTTTCTTTATTTTTCGATATATTCCTTTCTTTTTTCCTATAAGATCTATTAGCTTATTAGTCATCCATTTTGGTTGGTTCTGCGTCGATCTAAATCTTCTTTTAGGGATATATTTATTTTGAGCATTGTGGAGTGAAGCAATAAACTGGTTATATGTAGGTGGCAAGTTTAACTCTGGCATATCCTGACTTAATTGCTTAACAATAGGGTCCACCCTTAAGTCTCTTCTTAGCCCACCATAATCGGCTTTTCTGAAATCTGGGATAAGTGTCGTATTCTCTTTAGCATTCCCTGTCCATTGTATATTAAAATAAATAGATTTATGATCGCTATTTCCTAGGTGGTCACCAATCTCTACATTATTTATCATATGTTCATTGTTACTGAAAACTAAATCAAGAATATTAATACCTCTAGTCGGCGTATCTATGAATTGAAATAAAAAACTATCTTGTACTACCTCAATAAACTCTACTGAATCGGAGTCGCCTATTTGGTGCTGCCAATCAATGTTCGGAAAATTAAAATCCCCCATAATGCACACATTGCTAAACCTTGATGCTATTTTAATTTCCTCCCATAACGATTTTCCGCCATTTCTACTCATATTAGGCGGTCTATATATAACTCCAATAACTATGGTCTCACTACCTTCGTTAACCTCTACCCAAACACTTTCATTATCATTATTTAGTCTAATACCTGATTTAATACAGCTTTTTAATGTACTCCTGACAAACACTGCTATACCCCCGCCCCTCCTACTTGTTCGGTCATATTTAAACAAACTATATCCTGGAATATCAAATTCTGCTAAAAAATGCCTAGATTCTGTATTAATTCACGTTTCAGTTAGCGCTATTATGTCTATATTTTCTGTGCTAACGAGTGCTCTAAGTTCGTTCATTTTGTTACATAAACTCCTACAATTTGTATAATATACCCTCAACCTATTACTTTTATTTGCAACTAATTTTCTATTGTGTTTAGCTAACTTATTATTTCCTGTTGAACTACTAGCTCTAGACGGAAATTCTACTCTATCAGTATTCTCATCTTTACTATCAGTTACATGTGTAGTGTTATCGATACTACTATTACACATCACTATATCCGCACTATCTTGACTGATTATTTCTATTTTACTCACTGGTTTGTCACATGAAGTACCTGCTCCATATGGAGACAGTATTTTACTTACACACCCAGGTTTTTTTAACGAAACCCCGCAACAATCTTGTCGAGTGAGCTGGCCAAGGTCGAAACTCCTAGTCGAGAGAGATGTACTCCATCCTGGGCATACAGTTCATCCTTACCATAAAAGAGGGACCAGTTATCCAGGAATGGAATAGTATTTGCCTTACAATACTTCTCCAGCCGGCTATTTACACCAATAGCCCTGGAGGACCATTCCTTCCTTACCCCTCTTCTAGGCAGGATACTGTTTACCACAGGAACTCCACCTTTTTCCTTGATCCTCTCCAACATTTCCTGATACTTGGATAGCAACTCCTCAGTCCTGCATCTCCATATGTCGTTGCTCCCTGCGTTGAGGAAGATGATGGGGTCCTCCCCACTCACTTCCATGACAGCATCTATCTTCTCAGCCACCCTCCCGACGACTCCGGCACCAGGCACGCAGACAACTTTACCAACCTGAGTGTTTGTTGCCCTGCCAAGGTATCTAACCAATGAATCACCGACAATGAAAACAGACTTAGCTTTTTCCTTTTGTCGGCGTGTAGCAGTTGTTGCAGCAACAGCAGCAGACTCCCCCCCCTCCCCTCTCACTGCCTCGATGATCGCCACTTCATCGCCATCACTCTCATCAGCCAAGGTGCTGAAGTTGTTGTGGGTCTTGACTGGCTGCCTTTTCAGCTTGCAGGCCGTTGCACTGGTTGACACCACTTTCCAAGGGGCTTCACGATCCCTGGGAACAATAGTCATCCCTAGTGATCCCTAGTCATGTGCGAGTGTGCAGTATATACCCCAATTAAGACCGATCCCTTCAACCCTTTAATACCCATAATAATTCAAGGTTATATATCACTTGTGGCCTGCATTACGTAGGTGTTGTATATGAGGCCAATAAAGTTCCTGGTCACGATTATCTCTCTCTCTCTCTCTCGAAACTTGTTCACATATACACGCACATACATATACATGAACATAACACACACACACACCAACCAACACACACTATATTGCCTCGTGATCATAACTCACTCTAACTCACTCTCACTCTCACTCTCTCTCTCTCTCTCTCGAAACTTTTTCACATATTAGATCATTTCTACCTGGAACAAACTTTTTCTACCTGGACCAAACTTGCCTCCAAAGTTGTATACACAGTTGTTGTTGTTGTTGTTGTTCCCCAAGCTGCCTGGCCGAACAGCCCCAAGGCCCCGAGCAAGGCCAAGGCCATAACCGAGCGCCCCCACAGAACCCTCCCTGCCGACAGTTATTCAGTAGAGCAGTTAAAGAAGAGAGTATATAGTATTGAACACACTCTGTAAAGAGTGCACTAAACAGTCTCTCTCCTTCCACTTCGAGTATCTCCACGGAATGGACTGCAAGGCCTCTGAGATACTAACTATTCCTTGTAACTCCTTATCTCTCTCTCTCACACACACACACATATATACTGTATAACCTCGTGATCATAACTCACACTTACACAAACAGACACTCACACACACACACACTCTATATTAACCTCGTGATCATAACTCACACTTACACAAACAGACACTCACACTATATATTAACCTCATGATCATAACTCACACTTACACAAACAGACACTCACACACACACACACTCTATATTAACCTCGTGATCATAACTCACACTTACACAAACAGACACTCACACACACACACACTCTATATTAACCTCGTGATCATAACTCACACTTACACAAACAGATGCTCACACACACACACACTCTATATTAACCTCGTGATCATAACTCACACACCAGGGTTATATAACAAGTGGTCGACTAGTGATAGCCTTAAATTGACCTTAAGGGGAGATGGGGCGGTTTTCTGCCCCCCCCCCCCCCCCCCCCACCCCCACCTCCCCCCTTCTTCCTCATGTTTATATAGTCATGTTTTTTTATAGTCCCATTAGTTTTCAGATTTTATGACGTTCGGCCAATTAGTTTGGCAATTTCAAGACCTTTTGCCCCATTTCTTTGTCAATGTTAAGATGATTTTTCGTGTCATTTAGATGTCTAATTTTCCTGACGAGCGATAGCGAGCCTGTAATTTAAGAGGAACCGGAGTTCGGGCGGGACATTTTTCTATCGAAAAATTTACAAACATTATTATATTCAAGGAGGGTCTAGGCCTCTAGGGGGGGTGTTTTTTTGTGTTTTTTGTGTTTTTTTTTTTTTTTTTTCAAAGCTTGATGGAGGTCTAGGGAAGAAACTCGAAACAATATTAAACGGTATATATACAGTATGGTGACCGGTCAACTCAACCAGTAGACCATTTCAACCAGTAGCTCTCAACCAGTACCAAATCAACCAATACGGTTAGGTTAGGTTAGGTTAGTACTATATGTTGGCACTGGTTTGGTTGGTCATGGTTGATTTGGCACTGGTTGAGAGCTACTGGTTGAAATGACATGGAACCATTAAATTTCATTCATTAATATTTTTCAGTTTCCTCCTTAGACCTTATTCATCAAACCTTAAAAAATAATACCCCTCCACCCCCTTTCGAGATAAATTTGTGCATATTTTGGTACACTATTTAGCCGGTTTCTCCTAAATTACAGGCTCGCTATCACTCGCCAGGAATAATCAACACCTAAATGGCACAAAAAGTCTAATTATTGGCAAAGAAATGGGGCGACAGATCTTAGAATCGACAATTAATGGGGCGAGTCTTAAAATCTAAAAAATAATGTGGCTAAGTATGAGGGAGAAGGGGGTCCATAAAAAAAAAAACTCCCCTCCCTTATGATTACAATCATCACTACTATAGCATCATCACCATTACAATCATCACTACTATAGCATCATCACCATTACAATCATCACTACTCTAGCATAATCACTACTATAGCATCATCACCATACATCATCACTATAGCATCATCACCATTACAATCATCACTACTATAGCATCATCACCATTACAATCATCACTACTATAGCATCATCACCATTACAATCATCACTACTATAGCATCATCACCATTACAATCATCACTACTATAGCATCATCACCATTACAATCATCACCATTACAATCATCACCATTACAATCATCACCATTGCAATCATCACTACTAGTATTGTTGTTGTTGTTGTTCCCTAAGCTGCCTGGCCGAACAGCCCCGAGTCCCTGAGGAAGGCATGGCCACGATCGGGCTTTCCCACAGAGCTCTCATTGAGTGTAGATTGTGTTGTTGGTGTAAGTGGTTGTGTGAAATGCAGTCTTCTATGATGTGTTTAATGGTATGGGGTGCTGTGTTACATCCCGGGCAGGCGTCGACAACGGAGTCATCCAGTCTCTTCTGATAGCTCAGGAGAGCTGGATGGTGTCCGCATCTCAGCCTGACCAGGTGGACTCTGTCCTCGCGAGGGAGGGAGGATTCGGAAGGATGGATTTCGGGAGGTCGTGCATGCAGCTACGTGTTGTCTGTGAGTGAGTGGATGGATTGCCGAGAGATATGAGTATGGATGTGCTTCTGGAAGTTGGTTCGGGGTGGGCAGGGAGGGAGAGAGGACAATAATTGTGTGTGATACCGTGTGCTGGGTGTTGTTTTGATATTTCTTGGTGTCTGTGGGTGTGTTGCCATGTAGTTTAGTGGGTGGTCTTGGTTCGTGGAGGCTGCTGCCAGGAATTGAGTGCCTCTCATGTCCAGATGGTCTTTGACTTGAGGATTTTGGTTTCTTGATGTAGGTGATCTGTGGGTGCAGTAGCTGTGCAGCCTGTAATGATCTTCAGGGCTTTGTTTTGAATAGTCTGTAAGTCTTATGATGTGTTTCAGCTAGGTTAGAAGCCCAGGCTGGGCTTGCGTATTCCATCACTGATCTTATGTATTGTTTATATACTGTGGTGGTAGTTTCTTTGTTGTGTCCAAATTTTGTGTGAGCAAGTGACCTGAGGGCGTTAAGTCTGGGTGTCAGTTTCTTTTTAATGTTTGTGGTGTGCTGTTTGAATGTCATATGAGTATCATATGTTACTCCTAGGATTTTGGGTGTGTGTGTATGTGTTAGGGGTGTGTTGTTTATGGTGAGTTGAGGGATTTATTCGTGTTCTCCTGTCCAACTTGTGAGCAGGGTTGCGGTGGATTTGGCTGGGGCTAGATTAAGTGTTTGTTTGTAGTGCACCAGCCATGTAGTGTGTTGAGATAGGGTTGAAGGAGATCTGTTGCTCTTCTTGGGTCATGGTGTGTGCATGTGAGTGTTATGTCATCTGCATAGGAGGCTAAGTTTATTTGGGGCGTATTGGGTGTAGTTATATCGTGCATGTACAGATTGAAGAGTGCGGGCGATAGGACGGATCCTTGTGGGACTCCGTTTGGAAAGTTTCTGATTTTAGATGACTGACCGGCAAAAGATACGTGTGCACATCTGCCTGCTAGGAAGTTGGCCAGCCACCTTTTTGTGTTGTAGATTTGTTTGTTAGGTTGTGGCGGGGGATGGCATCGAAGGCTTTACTAATGTCGAGTGTGGCTAATAGTGATCTGTGTGGTGGTCTAGCTGAGTTGATGCCATCAAAAGCTCTTTGTGTAAGGTCTGTGAGAAGAGTGTTTGTGGAGTGCAGTGGCCTAAAGCCATGTTGTGTTGGAGCTAGGGGTAGGTCGGGTGTAATTAGTTGTAATACTAGGCGTTCCATGATTTTGGAGGGGGAGCAAAGGAGTGTGATGGGGCGGTGCGAGGAGGGTAGCGTGGGGTCTTTGTTGGGTTTGGGGAATGTGATGATGATACCATGCTTCCAAATGTCTGGTATTGTGTTGTGTGAATAGCTGTAGTTTGATATGTTAGTGAGTGCTTGTATGCCTTGTGGTCCCAGGTGTCTGAGGTGTATGTTGCTTATGTTGTCTAGGCCACAGGCGGGTGAGTGCTTGAGATTGTTGATGATATGCTTTGTCTGGTGATTGGTGAAGGGTGTATAGTCAGGGTCTGTGGGGAATTGTCTCTTACGTCGGATGACACGTCGGTCGTCTTTGTGAGGTTTTAGGTGGCTGATTTGTGAGAAGTGATTGATGAGAGTGTTTGCTTGTTGTTTACATGAAGGAGTAGAGTCTGTTGTTGTGATTGCAGCATGTGATTGTGTTGTGTTGCTGTTGGAAAGTATCACTACTAGTATTATCACCATTACAATCATCATCACTACTAGTATTATCACCACTACTAGCATTATCACTATTACAATCATCATCACCGTTACAATCATCATCACTACTATAGCATCATCACCATTACAATCATCATCACTACTAGCATCATCACCATTACAATCATCATCACTACTAGTATCATCACCATTACAATCATCATCACTACTATAGTCTATTCGCTGTAAGTAGGCGAGAAATGATGACCTCTATCCTCTGAACTATAGTATTATCACCATTACAATCATCATCACTACTAGTATTATCAACATTACAATCATTACCATTACAATCATCATCACCATTAAAATCATCACTACTAACATCATCACTAATAGTATTATCAACATTACAATCATCACTACTAGTATTATCACCATTACAATCATCACTACTAGCATTACCAATATTACAATCATCACCACTACTAGTATTATCACCACTTACTAGCATCATCAACTTTACAATCATCGTTACTACCACCACCATCACTACTACTATCACAATCACCACCACCATCACTACTGCTACAATCACCACCACCATTAGCCTACTGCCATAGGCATAATCACCACCACCATTACTACTACTACTTTTACCCTCTCCACCATCATCACTGCTGCTACCATAATCACCACCACCATCACTACTACTACTATTACCATCATAATCCCCACC
Organism: Paralithodes platypus; assembly: GCA_032716605.1. Lineage (NCBI taxonomy): Eukaryota > Metazoa > Arthropoda > Malacostraca > Decapoda > Lithodidae > Paralithodes > Paralithodes platypus. The sequence continues at coordinate 55,463,284 of CM064568.1, forward strand.
ATCATCACTGCTGCTACCATAATCACCACCACCATCACTACTACTACCATCATAATCCCCACCATCATCACTGCTGCTACCATAATCACCACCATCACTACTACTACTATTACCATCATAATCCCCACCATCATCACTGCTGCTACCATAATCACCACCATCACTACTACTACTATTACCATCATAATCCCCACCATCATCACTGCTGCTACCATAATCACCACCACCATCACTACTACTACTATTACCATCATAATCCCCACCATCATCACTGCTGCTACCATAATCACCACCACCATCATAATCCCCACCATCATCACTGCTGCTACCATAATCACCACCACCATCACTACTACTACTATTACCATCATAATCCCCACCATCATCACTGCTGCTACCATAATCACCACCACCATCACTACACCATTCACATAACAACAATCTGTAATTTCCGTATAATTCCAAGAGGGTTTTTGGTAGTGAACCTGGCATTAGTCAATATCCCCATGTCAATATTTTGTATAAGAGTATATTCTGTATCCTTGCAAACTTCCCACGCATATCCTTGTAATCTTTTATCAAGTTATATTGCAGTATCGCTGAAAATCTCACACGTAGTTCAATATATTCACTAGAAACATGAATTATTTTGTTAGCGCGAGCATTAGGGTTGGTCGCTCATAGAAGAAGCCAGATAGAGTGAGCCTCAGTGTGTTGAAATGCTCACTCTTAACTCACTACTTGTGTTCTTGCCCGTGCACCCTAAAACGCAAGAAGGTGTGGACTCTTGGTATTCCACATCATTGGTGGCGCCAAGATCAAGATGGAGGTTGGGCTGCAGTGCTAGGGCCAGTCGATTTCGATCCCGCTTTATGTAAGAGGGAAGAAGAGAAAGGTGGTATGGCAGTGGAGGTACGGTGGACGAGAGGAAACGCAAGGCTTGGCAGACAGATCATGCCCCTGGATGATTTCATTGGCGATATTAATATTAATGGTCGAGTTGAATGGAACACAGGGGCTTTGAGTTTTGAGCTGACAATAAATTCACCTCGGAAAGAGTGTGTGGAGGAGGGAAAGATGGAGGAGGAGGAGGGAGGAAATGTGGAGGATAAGGAGAAAGGAAAGATGGAGGAGGAGGAGGAGGAGGAAGGAAAGGTGGAAGAGCTTGAAGGAAATGTGGAGGATAAGGAGGAAGGAAAGATGGAGGAGAAGGAAGGAAAGGTGGTAGAGAAGGAAGAAGGAAAGGTGGAGGAGGAGGAAGGAAAGGTGGAGGAGGTTGAAGCAAATGTGGAGGAGAAGGAGGAAGGAAAGATGGACAAGAAGGAAGGAAAGGTGGTGGAGAAGATGGAGGAGAAGGAAGGAAAGGTGGTAGAGAAGGAGGAAGGAAAGGTGGAGGAGGAGGAAGGAAAGGTGGAGGAGGAGGAGGAAGGAAAGGTGGAGAAGGAGGAAGGAAAGGTGGAGGAGGAGGAGGAAGGAAAGGTGGAGAAGGAGGAAGGAAAGGTGGAGGAGGAAGAAGGACAGGTGGAGGAGGAGGAAGGAAAGGTGGAGGATGTGGAGGAGCTTGAAGGAAATGTGGAGGATAAGGAGGAAGGAAAGATGGAGGAGAAGGAAGGAAAGGTGGTAGAGAAGGAAGAAGGAAAGGTGGAGGAGGAGGAGGAAGGAAAGGTGGAGGAGGTTGAAGAAAATATGGAGGAGAAGGAGGAAGGAAAGATGGAGGAGAAGGAAGGAAAGGTGGTAGAGAAGGAAGAAGGAAAGGTGGAGGAGGAGGAAGGAAAGGTGGAGGAGGTTGAAGAAAATATGGAGGAGAAGGAGGAAGGAAAGATGGAGGAGAAGGAAGGAAAGGTGGTAGAGAAGGAAGAAGGAAAGGTGGTGGAGGAGAAGGAAGGAAAGTTGGTAGAGAAGGAGGAAGGAAAGGTGGAGGAGGAGGAGGAAGGAAAGGTGGAGAAGGAGGAAGGAAAGGTGGAGGGAAATGTGGAGGAGGAGGAGGAAGGAAAGGTGGAGAAGGAGGAAGGAAAGGTGGAGGAGGAAGAAGGAAAGGTGGAGGAGGATGAAGGAAAGGTGGAGAAAGAGGAAGGACATGTGGAGGAGAATGAGGAAGGAGATATGGAGGCGGAAGGAAGTGTGGAGGAGAAGGAGGAAGGAAAGGTGGAGGAGAAGGATGAAGGAAATAAGGTGGAGAAGGAGGAGGAGGAAGGAAAGGTGGAGGAGAAGGAAGGAAAGGTGGAGGAGAAGGAGGAAGGACAAGTGGAAAAACAAGATATTCCTTGCAAAATCCATAACGTTACAGAACATATTTATGAATGTGAGGTCAACTTTGAAAAAGAGGTAAAAAATAAAGAAATTAAGGGAATAGTTAAGCATGCCGCCAGAGAAGTGAAAAAACGGCCACGTAAACCAAAGCTGAGCAAACTAAAGACCACAAAGGGAGTTATTGATGAAGAGACTGATAAAAAACTCCGTAATTGCTTCAACCAAAAGGATGACGTGTCAAAATCGTCTACCAAAATGTTTTCACTTCGTTGCTCGAGCGACTAGTATTCGCAAGACAAGACTTCCCAGACTAAAGAAGATATTCCAACATCAAGTTTTGTGAACCAACCTGCATCTGCCTACAAGTTTACCATAAACTTAAGTACCGGTAGTGCTCCATCTCATCCACACAAAATATTGGATAATTAGACGGAGATAATAGAGGACACGGGTAAGGCATGTGTTATTATGATTCTGATGCAAATTATAAACGCAGACGACGAGGGTGGAGCTGGAGTGTGGAGGAGTGTTGAAGCCGCCCTTAAAGCCATACCTTTCGTTGCCTCCCCAGAATATAACAGACACATCAGAATCGGCCTCACCTTTTTCGATGATTTGGGCTATTATCCAGTTGAAAACAAAGGAGAATACCTCTTTAATAGGTGTGAAGCATGTCATTTGCTTTCTAGTTATCGCTGCGGGGAGTTGGTAACCAAGCGAAAGACTACCATGGGAAAGGGGCAGAGCCTTACGGGCACTACAGGGAATTGGATGGCGCATGCTGGAATACAATGTCTTCAGCACATAGATGATCATGGTAGCGATGGAAAACTTATTACTCTAGGCTATGTCGAACCCGATGAAATACTATACAAGACGGCAAAGGAAATTCAAGAGCGGCAAAAAACGCACCGTATCGCTATAGACATCATTAAGCTATATAGCAGAGAAAATATGTGTGAGTACGGCGATGTAACAGCCTTCGTAAAACAAGAGAATACCAAAACAGCGACAAAGTTCAAAGTATTAGCTGGCGTCACGTTGGAAAAATTGATGTTGGAAAGAGTGAGTGTTATGTTGTTCAGTGTGGAGGCCATCGTGCTCCTCAGCGACGAACACAACCTCTCTTCAGTGACGTGTGAGGGTGGCATCATTACATTTTTAACTAAAACTAACAAAGGTCTTCATAATATGTTCCGAGTGACAGTGCCCATGGTCCATTCAGGGAAGGCAAACGAAGGTATCTTGCATGTCACCACCCAACCGGGCACCGAGCATGAAGCTCCCCAAACCTGCCAGATTATCTGCCACTACCGCACCAACGCGGGAATGCTAATCCGCCTCAGCCACTTCTCTGCCTGGAAACATGGTCTTAATGTCAATATGGAAGATGTTGTGAAGGAAGCTGAGAAAATGAAGCGAGTCGGTGTTTCAGCGGATAACAAGTTTTTTGAAGCATGGGTAAAATATGGCTGGGTTTGTCTTCTTATCGTCGCATTTATGATTTGTGTACTCAAGGAGTATTTAGTGTGAGCACTATGTTCTTTAAAAATTACACACACTCAGACACACCATCATCATCATCACTACTGTGATGTGTATGCCCCATTGGCTGTAGTTGTAACCCGACTGTGGTATATCATCTGTATGCGGTTGTGACCCGACTGTGGTTGTGACTTGGCTGTAGTTGTGACCTGGCTGAAGTTGTGACCTAGCTGCAGTGATGACCTGGCTATAGTTTTGACCTGGCTACGGTTGTGACTTGGCTGTGGTTGTAACTCTGCTGAGGTTGTAACTCGGCTGTAGTTATGACTCGGCTGTGGTTGTGACTCTGCTGAGGTTGTGACTTGGCTGTGGTTGTGACTCGGCTGTAGTTGTGACTCGGCTGTAGTTGTGACTCTGCTGAGGTTGTGACTCGGCTGTAGTTGTGACTCTGTTGAGGTTGTTACTCAGCTGAGGTTGTGACTCGGCTGTAGTTGTGACTCGGCTGTAGTTGACTTGGCTGTAGTTGTTACCTACAGTATCAGGGGTTGTGACCTATCTGCAGTTGTGACATTGTGACGTTGGAAGTAATACTAACCCTTTGAAGCTCTGACGCGTTTTAGTAGTTTATTTTGGCTATCATTAAACAATTTTATGCAGCTTAGGAAGGGTCTGTGGGTATTAAAATGGTACAGAGACTATAAAGACTATCTCAATCAACCCTCTGACCTCCATATAACCTTCCTAATCTGAATAAAATCGTCTAATAATGACCAGAAAACAGAAAAGAAATGCGTATTGAAGCTTGAAAGGGCTAATATGATTGTCAGCAGTTCACAGGTTAATCCTGTCAAGATCCGATTACGCATATGTCTTTTCCGTTTTATGACAATTATGAGGTGATATTATTCAGATTAGGAAGGGTATGGTGAAGTCAGATGGTTAAGTGAGATAGTTTTTACCCTTATAATTCCCACATATCCTTCCTAAGCTGTATATTATCGTCTAATGATCTTAACCCTTTCAAGATCCGATGATGGATTTTGTTCTGTTTTCTAGCCATTGTTAGACGATTTTATTCCAATTAGGAAGGGTATATGGAAGTCAGAGGGTTAATTGATATAGTCTTTACCCATCAATTCCCACAGCTCATCCTAAACTGTATAAAAACGTCAAATGGTAGCCAAAAATATATTGCCAAAACGTGGCATAGCAATCAAGGAGTTAGTAAAGATAACATATATATTTAGTTATATATATTAGGTCTATGTTAATTACATCACATTATAGGCCTATGTATCATTATATATACAGTATATCATACTTATTACACATATTACTATATATGAGTGTTATTGTGATTTATGTTATATACTTTTATAGATATATATTATTAGTTTCTCTTCGTTATTTATTAGTACATGATTACTGAGTATTAATCAGCCTTTTCATAGGAATGTAGGTAAAGGGGGTGTCACACAAGCTCTTTTTCCGTCAATTTTTACGGGCAATTGTAGTCTGCCAGCTCCAATATTCTAGCTATATCAGACATCAGCCACCTACCATAATCTACCTTCAGTCTAGTTTCCGATTCCACTGCGAAAAAGCCTCAAAATAGTACGAGGAAAAACTGGCTCATCGAAAATTGGCGGAAAAAGCGGTGATCGTGTGATACTGGCTTAACCCTCTACGACATATGACGCAATGTTGAGTCTATTGGGGATACTTTAAAGCCTTTGTTACCATCAGGGGTGTTTAGATACCTTTAGTTTAGTTACTTCAACCTCTGCAGTTGTCTTCGAGTTAGCTGTGAGCAGAAAACTAATTTTGGAGAGGTAATTATAAGAGGAAGAGAACTTATTTGTTATTACTAATCTGGCAGCCTCTGCGTCATATGTGCGTGAAAGGGTTAAGGAAACGTTGACAATAAAGTGCTCCTCCTCACATGGTGTTTATATTCAGTGTATATACCACCATTTGCTGGACCCCCTTCTCCCTCATGAATAGCCCCATTATTTTAAAGATCTTAAGACGTTCGATCTATTTGTTTGGCGATTTTAAGACCTTTTTGTGCCATTTAGGTGTCAATGTTTTCCTGACGAGCGATAGCGAGCCGGCAATTTAACAGGAACCGGCCTTCGGCCGGAATGTCCTACCGAAAAATGTACAAATATATCTCGAAGGGTGGCCTGTGGTATTTTTTTTAAGCTTGATGGAGGTCTATGGAAGAAACTAAATAAACTAATAAATTAATAGATAAGTGAACAAATAAATACACAGTATATCTCAGTTTGACCTGCTAGTCTCAATACTGTGCACAAGTCTACAGGTTATTCTGAGAGTGGGCCGGGGTGCATGGTTTGCCAGTATGTGTAGGCCTAGGCTCAGGTTTATGCAACGCGCCCAAACTACCCACGCCCAAACTACCCACGCCAAAACTACCCACGCCAAAACTACCCACGCCAAAAACTACCCACGCCAAAACTACCCACGCCCAAAACTACCCACGCCAAAACTACCCACGCCCAAAACTACCCACGCCCAAAACTACCCACGCCAAAACTACCCACGCCCAAACTACCCACGCCCAAAACTACCCACGCCCAAAACTACCCACGCCAAAACTACCCACGCCCAAACTACCCACGCCAAAATTACTTAGGTCTTTTCTTTATTTTTATTTTTTGTCATACTCAACTCAGTCTTAGCACAACATTAATTGATCACTTGCGAGTTTCGGGCTGTAAGGAAGTTGGAGCTGTAAGCATCGATACTTAGCAGAATTATCAGATATAACACGGTTGTTGTAGCGCAGTTATAAACTCGTAAAATCCATTTCAACATACTTTTCATCCGTCAGTAGCCTACATTATTATTCTATGTCTGTTGTTTACGGCTCCAACTTACCTTTACGTCCCCTTCTATACACTAACACACACACATACATACACACGTGCTACTATACCCTATTCAATTTAAGGGGGGTCACAGGCTTTTTTTTTTTTTTTTTCTTTCCTTGGCTTGTATCCATTCGGCCCCATTCAGCCAACTGTTTTAAGACGTTTATCCCCATCCAGGTGTCGATTTCTTCCTGGTGAGCGATAGCGAGCCAGCATTGTATGGAGAAATCCGGCTTACATTTTTCTATCAAAAAATGTACAAATTTAGCTTGCTATCAAAACAAAAATATATATATGCTGGCTCGCTACCGCTCGGCAGGAAAATATTGACACCTGGATGGGGGTAAATGTCTTAAAACAGTAGGCTGAATGGGGCCAAATGGATGACAGCCAAAGAGAGAGGGAGAGAAAGAGAAAACAAAATCTTGACCACTAACCTCTTTAACCCCTTCTGTACCGGTGACGTATTTTGTATTGAAATTCAGCTACATTTAGACGACTTTATGAAGCTTAGGCAGGATATATGGCGGCTAAAAGTATGAATTTGCGATAGTCTGTATGGCCTTGTGATGGGTAGACGTCTTTCCTAAGCTGAATACAATCGTCAAATAGTAGCCTGAATAAAGTTAAAAGGACTGCATCGGTAATGAAAGGGTTAACTAAATTTAGGTCAGAAATGATGACCCCCTCTAACCTCCATAACCCTAAAAATGACCATGGTAATCCAGTTAATATTTCTAGCATTTGGGCAGAGTCGGCTAGGTAATAGGTGTGGAAAATGTACAGCCCATTTGCTCTAGCCCTTTATGAGTTACAGAGGTTATAGGGTTCACGATTTCTGGTCTACTAATAATAAATGAACTACAGATCTTCAATATTAAGATCAAGAGTTAACCCTTTCAAGCTCCAATACGTGTTTCTGGCTACTATTAGACGATTTTATTCAGATTAGTAACGGTATATATGGAATGCAAAGGGTTGATTGAGATAGTATTTACCCTTCTAATACTCACATATCCTTCCTAAGCTGCATAAAATCGTCTAACGATAGCCAAAATAAACTGCTAAAACGCGTCAGAGCTTGAAGGGGTTAACCCTCTCACGACCATATGACGCAGAGGTTGCCAGATTAGCAATAAGAAATAGAGTTCTCTCACTCTTATAATTACCTCTCCAAAATTAGTTTTCTGCCCACAGCTAACTCAAAGACAACTGCAGAGGTTGAAGTAACTAAACTAAAGGTTTCTAAATACCCCTGATGGTAACAAAGGCTTTAAAGTATCCCCAATAGGCTCAAAAATGCGTCAAGAACGTGAGAAGGTTAATAATATATGTTGTAGTGTATTTTGTATTTATTTTTTACTCATTGCTTGATAAAACTCGACTAAAGCCAGGAAGCCACCACCCCCACCAGGTACCGGTAACCTCAACCCCACAACCACCACCGCCAACTTGGACCCCAGTCACTGAAAACCAAACTCCAGGACAAGCTGAAAAAACTACTTTTTTAGAGAACCTTCTAGAAAAGCTCCTGGTAATGGAGAACCAATCCCAGTCCATGATGCGCCAACTCATGGAGCGGACAGACAGACTGGAGATGAGGAACAAAGGCATCTTCGGATTCCACTAACCAATTTCTACACAGGGAACATCAGGGGCCTATACCCAAGAAATAACCAATCAAAGGTCCCTATGTTAAAAGAAATGGCATTAAAAGAAAATGTGGCCTTTCTCACCTTAACAGAAACCCACTTAAATGAAAGCCATCTAGATGCAGAGATTAATATGCAAAACTATACCCTATTCAGAAGTGATAGACAAGGGAGGAGCCATGGTGGAGTAGCAGCATACATCAGGGAGGACATAGCCGAAGGTGCCAAAACACTACATTCCTTCTCCAACGGCACCACGGATTTGCTCTCTGTTTATGTGACAAAGCTAAATCTAATCCTTATCACCATATATAGGCCACCCAACACCAATCTAGATCTCTTCAGAGAAATCCTAGGAAAGTTGCAAAATACCCTGGACAACCCCCCAAATCTAACCACTGAGGTACTGATCACAGGTGACCTAAATTTTCCATTCATATCATGGCCAACAATGAACATCAGCAGCGGCCCAACAATGGACGACAAACACCAGGCAGAAGAGTTCATCTACTTAATTGAAAACAACTTCCTAACCCAATTTGTAACCGAACCCACCAGAGGAAACAATATCCTAGATCTTATACTCAGTAATAATTTCAACCTCATACATTCATACGAACTAGAGAGTACGATAATGTCCGACCACAAACTGATCCTATCAAAGGCCAACATAAATACCAACATCTCCCCAAGTGTGCTCCCACCACCTGATGCACTACTGGTACCGGAAATCTCCCTCACCAACCTGAACTTCCATAGCCCAGATATAAACTGGGACACCATTAAAGAAGAACTGGGGCGACACGACTGGTACAGTACTTTTAGGGGAAAAAATGCTGAAGAAATATTCAATATTTTTCTAAGCGCTTGCCAACAGATCTGCAGCAGAAATATACCGAAGAAAATCCCAAGACATGAAAGAAGGAAGAGACAGATCCCCCGGGACAGAAAAATCCTACTGAGAAAGAGGAGCAACCTAAACAAAAGGTTACATAGAGCCAGTTTTGCACCAGCGAGCGAAAGAATAAAAGAAAAAATCTGTGACATCGAAACCAAACTTCTCCGTTCCCATGACACTCAGCGAACAAGAGATGAACAAAAAGCGGTGTCACATATCAAAACAAACTCAAAGTTCTTTTTTAGCTATGCAAAAAAGAAACTAAGAAATATGTCAACAATTGGCCCACTCGAAAAGACCAATGGAGAACTTGACGGAGATCCAAAAAACATGGCACAAATACTAAGCAAGCAATATGAGGACACTTTCAGCCAACCGGACAAGAACAAAATAGTGGAAAACCCAACCAACTTTTTCTCGGAGCCCACCCCAACAGCCCGACAAGAACAAATCCCATCTGTAGAAATTTCGAGGAAAGACATCACAACAGCCATTGACTGCATAGCATCAAACTCGGCAGCCGGACCTGATGGATTCCACACACTTTTCTTGAAAAACTGCAAAGACCAACTAGCAACACCCCTACAACTACTGTGGTCAGAATCCTTAAATTCTGGCTTGATACCATCAGCACTCAAAGTGGGAATAATTACCCCTATACATAAAGGAGGCAGCAAAGGGTCACCCAAACAGTATAGACCAGTGGTGTTAACTTCCCACCTGATAAAAATCTTCGAACGGGTCCTGCGTGACAGAATGACTGAACACCTAGAAAAAACCGGTGCTTTCAACGAGGGACAGCATGGATTTAGGAGGGGGCGATCCTGCCTCTCCCAATTACTACTCCATTATGAATCCATTCTAGAAGAAATGCAGGATGGGAACAATGCTGACGTGATCTACCTGGACTTCGCGAAAGCATTCGACAAGGTAGATCACGGGATCCTCCTCCACAAGCTAAGATCTCACGGGATATCTGGGAAGGTAGGACACTGGATCCACAGTTTCCTTAAGGACAGGACCCAAAGAGTGACAGTACAGGGGGCCCTATCAGACCCTAGTAAAGTGGTCAGCGGTGTACCTCAAGGCACTGTACTGGGTCCTCTCCTCTTCCTCATAATGGTTGGCGACATCGATGCCGGCCTAAGACACTCATCAGCCACTTCATTCGCCGACGACACGAGGATAAAGAGGCAGATAGAGACCGAGGAAGATACCAGACTACTCCAACAAGACCTAGAAAGAGTCGTAAGCTGGGCAAAAAAATAATAACATGGCTCTCAACGGAGAAAAGTTTGAACTCTTAAGGTATGGGGGCAAAGAAATTATCAAAAGCTCGACCCACTACCAATGTGATCAACAATTAATACCGGCCAAAGACCACACTAAGGATCTTGGGGTATACATGAGTAATGATGCCACCTTCTCCTACCATTACTCCAAAATCACTCTAGCAGCACGACAACTTTCAGGATGGATCCTTAGGACCTTCAACACAAGAGAAAGGGTGTGTATGCTGACCTTGTGGAAATCTCTGGTGCAGCCCAAACTCGAATATTGCTGTCAGTTGTGGTCCCCACACAAATCAACAGACATAGCAAAGATCGAGGCATTACAGAGAACTTTCACAAGCAGAATTTCAGGAGTCAACCACTTAAATTACTGGGAAAGGCTCAAAGAACTGGGGCTTTACTCTCTCCAACGTAGACGAGAGAGATACGTTGTAATTTACGTATGGAAGATACTAGAAGGAAGGGTTCCAAATGTGGGATTGGTTGAAAACGCAAATCCAAGAAGAGGACGCCTATGCTACGTCAGAAGCACTCAAGCCTCCACACAGCGAATGAAGACGCTAGTTCACCACAGCTTCCAACACAACGGGACCCGACTCTTCAACAGCATCCCTAGAGAGCTTAGGGATCTAACTGGTGTAACCGTTGACACATTTAAACACAAACTAGACAAGTGGCTGGTTAGAATCCCAGACCAGCCACCAACACCAGGCTACCCAGGCTCCAACAACAGTCTCCCATCAAGAGTCCAAGACCCAGAGATGAGGAGGGGAGCGCTGCCCGGAACATGCGGAGGTCCACCTTAGCTGCGTCGCTCCCAGACGGAATTCTTCAAAGGTAATCAAAGGTAAAAAGATATTATTATTATTGATTACATAGTGTGTGGAGAGCAAACAGAGAGCAGCCACAAATAGTCCGGTGATTATGGTATTTAGGCAGATGTGGAACAGTAATTATTATATTTCCACACACATCTGTTATATAGACTGGCACTCTCTTCCTTCACATAACGATTTACTTTATTTTAAATCTACTGCCTGATGATTTTTCCTGACCTGCAAAGGATATCTACAGGCCACATCATTAAAGGTTATCTCAATATTATACCTTTCAACTCTGAAGTGTAAGGGGGGATATTTTAGGACTCTGATTTCTTACTTTAACTTTTGGTAGCCAAAGTGGGTTGGATAATAAACCGATCTTCTCACAAAAATCCCAAGCCCCCACTACTGAGCTTAAGGGAGCTCAGACGGTATTGCGCAGCATAATTTACTGGTTCGGCTCAATGGTTTAAGGAAGGAGTGTAGTTTGCTCTCTAAACATCTATGAAGCTTAAAAAACACCCACAAGACTTTTATATTTCTATATAAATTTGCAAATTTTTCGGTAGAAAAATGTCCCGGCCGAAGGCCGATTCCTCTTCAAATACAGGCTCGCTTTCGCTCGCCAGGAAAAAAATCGACACCTAAATGGCACGAAAGGTCTTAAAATTGGCAAAGAAATGGAGTAAAAGGTCTGAAAATTGCCAAACTAATGGGGCGAATGTTTTGAAATCTCATAACTAATAGGGCTAAACATGAGGGAGGAGGAGTACTCGAAAAACCAACTGCCTCCCCTTAAACTCAGGATTAATCAGTTACCAGACCAGCATTGTAGCCATTGCAAGAATTGAGGTACCCCACTTGTGTGAATTATTTCAGTCAAGTGAGTTTTATATTCAATATCTGACACTAGTTTTGGCTCTATTACATAACTTTTTCATCCGGTTAGCTCAGACTCCGAGCGAACAGGGAGAAACGAGTCTGAGCAAATTGACATGGGCTGGAAAGGATGGAGAGGGGGTGGGGATGTAACGTCATGGCTCTCAGGAATACACACACAGACACAAGCTACCCCTCGTATGGTGAGATATGGCAACACGAGCCCAACACAAACACCCATATGAGTATCACCTCCCAATGGCCTCTCCTCCCTCTGTGAACTTTATAACTTACCCAACTACACAGATATCCCACCGCTGCCACCAAAGTAAAGGGGGTTATTTTAAGACTCTGAATTCTTACTTTAACTTTTAGTAGCCAAACTGGGTTGGATATTGCACCGGTCTTCTCACAAAAAACCCATGCCCCCAATGCTGGGATTGAACTCGGGACTAACCAGTTACTAGACTGGCATTATATAATCATTGTGATAATAGAGGTACGTACCCACTTCTATGATTGATTTCAGTCAAGTGAGTTATACATTCAACATTTGACACCAATTTTAGTTCTATTACAAGAAATCCTGCCTAAGTTGAATAAAATCATTATAGTGGTTGACGCCTTGGTTGACGACATGGCATCAATCATGAGACTTCCGTTGGAGGTGGTGTGTCAGTATGAGGTCCCCACACACTACTTCTGTTGGAGGTAGTGTGTCCGTATGAGGTCCCCACACACTACTGCAGAAGGTGACCCAGATTGATCAGCCAGGTCCCATGGTGTCTCTTGGTACCTGGACAGAAAATATATATAGTCATTGTTAGTTATCCCTTGTGTATACTTTAATAATGAACAAGATGTAGTTGATGAAGAACAAGCAAAATGAACACAATTTAGTTGACGAGGAACAAGCAAAATGTCTTCCTTTCACTCACATATTTCTGGCAATAGGATCGGCACCGACTTCCAACAGACTCCGGACCACATGTACCTTGCCCCGCTCAGCCGCCAAGTGCAGGGGCGTATCCAGGGACCGGTTGAGGGAGATCGGTGAGGCCCCATAGTCCAGCAGCATACTGACGAGGTGGTAGGTGCCAACGCGGATAGCGGAATGAATGGCGCGATCTCCCAAAAGGCTCTCGGTGGCTGAAAAATATATAATTATAAATAATTTAGATAGACAGTAGCATAGATAGATATAGATGTATAGATTAATAGATCGATACATACACATATAAACAGAGGTCCCGTATTCTAGCAGCATATATGATGAGGTGGTAGGTGCCAACATGGATGGCGGAGTAGAAGGCATGATTGTTGCTAACAGTAGTAAGATAGATAACTAAATAGACATATATTAAATAACTTGATATATTAAGAGGCAGACAGATGGATGAATGCATAAACAGGCAAATAGATGGATAGATAAAGGGTCCAAAGACTAGAGGTATGCTGACAAGGCGCCATAAAAATAATAATGGAGATTTCTGATTGATTAAAAGTATGTTGATTGAGTTTTATGCATTTACAAATTTAATGTGCTACAGCCGTATTTTAGCTGGTAATTCTGCTAAATATCGATGTCTACCGCTCCAACTTCCTTATGCGAGCGATGAGCCTTGCAGATTCTTGTAGTGGAGTTCAGTGGGGGGGGGGGGTTCATTGGATTTCCAACACAAATTTCTGCCGGTGACTGTATACATTCCACACTGGGTTGCAGAATGGAGGACAAAGCCTCTTAAAAGATTCCTAATTGATTGACAAAGAAAGTTATTGCCTAAGAGAGAAAGAGAGAGAGAGAGAGAGAGAGAGAGAGGTATATATCCATTACTGCTAATTACTAGAACTTGCACACTTGTACCGTGAGTCAACTTGGCCTCAACCAGATATTATCACACACATTTATTGGCTCATTTATGTATTTTTTTAGTTTCCTCCCTATCCCTCCATCAAGCTTTAAAAAACAAACGCCCAAGACCCTCCTTCAAGATAAGTTTGTACATTTGTACTACAGGTTCGCTATTGCTCGCTAGGAAAAGATCGACACCTAAATGGAACGAAAGGTCTTAAATTTGACAGAAATTGGGAATCAATTAGGTTCTTAAAATCGACAAACTAATGGGGCGAACATCATAAAATCTCAAAAGGAATAGAGCTAAACATGAGGGAGAAAGGGGTCCTGAAAAAAATCCCTCATATGGAAATCTCCCCTTAACACTCTCAGTATACAAGGGCACATTATTTTTCTATATATTGACTACTATTAAACAAGCATATATGCTTAGAAAAGGTCTGTGGGAGTCAAGGGGGTAACTGATATAAAATTGACCTCTTTGACATGCCATAGAAATATCCTTACTATTGCCAGTATGGGTATCCCCTAAAGCTCAATACACAGAGTCTGCTTCAGTACAAGTATACAGACTCTTTAATTGACTCCAGTGGTTGTCTCCTGCTTCTGTGGTCTTGTGGTCATACCTCTGAATCGGCTTCCCGACTTAGTCCCCATCTTGGATTAAGGGGAGTAGTGGGATTCGACGCCTTCCAGAACTTTGACCCGTGGTTGCCTGCTGCCAGGACATTGCCTCCGTGGTGGTTGGCTCTAGGTCTGACAAATCTGTAACTTTTTGGGGGGTTCCTCTCAAAGGCCCCACCCTTGTATTGGGGTGTTGCTTGATTTATTCATTGTTGCCTCTCCTAATTGCTTCCTTGCTTCATCCTACTGGGAGTTGTTTGCCTATTTGCCTCTCCATTTCATCCATCAAGTCCCAAAAGTCTTTCCTGAGCGCCTCTTATGAGTCCCCGTCAATTTTGTGTTCCACAATTCAAGACAGGGTAAATGAAGTTTTCTTTGACCACCATTTAACTCAACAAAAAAACGATCCAACGATGCTTCTGTATGAATGAAACAGTCTGTCGTCATGTGTGGCATTGTGTGCTGTCTGTAGGAACCTATGAAAGTAATGAGCAGCCTACTGTAACAGCATCTGTCGATTGGTAAAGGTGGATTTGCAACTTTTGAGCCATAACTTTTTCTGAGAACATTTTGAGACTATTTTGCACTGGCATTGGCAACTCAAGGTAGATTATTATAAGTGATAACATTTTGATAAAAGTAGATTGCTGAAGCTGCCTGATGAGAGTTGCCGATAAAAGTTGGGGGGGAAAGACCTTGCGTAAATCCACCTTAAGTGAAGAACTATAAACTTGTAAAATCACTCAATTTTGTCATTCATTCACAAGATTTGTCTCAGGTTTATGTCTTGGGAACTGTACCTTCAGTGGGAGCCCCTAAGTGGAGTAGCAACTTAGCGCAGTGAGGAGCTTTGTGGTGGAGCGCTAGGTGGAGCAGGCTAGCAGTCACCCTCCTTCCTCTACTCCCATCTCCCTCCACGTCCTCCTGCACCTCAGAGGCTCCCAGAATCAGGTCGTACACAGCGCTCACGTCGATGTGTCCGGGAATACATGATACTACCTGGAAAACATTATTAACATATTATCCTACAGGACGATTTTTGACGGTTGTTGTGAGTAAGTTACAAGTCAAGTACCACGACACAATGCAGGTTCATTTTGCCGCACACATATTCCGTTCCTCAATATCCCACTAAAATCTTGATTTGGCAGCTCTGCACCAACCTTCTCAACCCCCCTCCTTCGAGGGAGGGGGGTCTGGGAGGTGGGTGCGGCGCTGCCAAATTAAGTTTTTAGTGGGATGTTGAGGAACAGAATATGTGTGGCAAACTGTACCATGTATAAATTCAAATTTTGTTGGTGTTCTATCCCTTTTCCTATATTTAAATGCAAGAATATATATCAAAGGAATCTCTGGGTATAAAATCTCTAGAAACATACTGTTCTGACGTCGTCCCTGGTGATGGCCTGTATGGCGTCATTGAGTCGTCGGCGTCGTTGCTCTGGCGTTGGGCCAGAGGGCGCTGAGGACTCAAAACGGTTCCGGTGTGACCTTGGCCCCTCAAAGAAAGAAATTTTATTAAGGTTAGGAGGAACCTTTTCAAGGGAAGAATGGTCATGTCTCGAATTTGTTTTTTCTTCTCATAACATGATAGGAAAATCAAGTTGAAGTTAACAGAGAGACAGTCAGACAAACAATTTATTTGCTAAGACTTATATATAAAGTATGGAACACCTTGTGAAGGTGCGTCGTTTGAGCAGTGCCCCAACCCTGATTAAATGGTGAATCCTAAACTTTCAGAAAAATACTATTTATATATACCGGTAGTAGTTAAGAATGCCCAAGATCATAAACAAATCTTGCTCACAATGAAAAGTTTCATTGACCTCCACCAACCAACTATGCAAACTGTTTTACATCGTCCATCTTCACTCACACTGTACACACAAGGTTGGATAATGGAACTTTCAGGTATGAAAGTTAGCTTATGTGACAAAGCACCCAATGTAGGTCCCTAAGGGGTGCAATCACAGATAGTATCCCATGATTATACTTAGAGGCCAGCTTACACTATAGTTGTAAGGCCCTTCATTAGGGGCTTCACGCATGACTCAAGGGGTCACTAGCTTACTGGCTTTCACTGAAGTGCCCCATACTAGAATATACATGCCTAGAAGCCTCTATAAGTACCCTACACTGAGGTAATGTGTCTTACGTGCCCATAAGACTACGAAGCCTTCCCTTCGGGTCTCTATGATTGGGGGCTTGGCTTTAGGGGCCCATTCTTATGAGCCTCACACTATATAGGGAGTCTTCCCTTAAGGGTCCCTACTTGGGGCTTCAAGCCTATAGGATCATTGCATCCCATTGTGGTCCCAATTACATCCCCAAGACAGCAACCCCCCCGCCACACACACACACACATGCACCAAATTATCTGCGACCTTTATACAGCCCAAGCATAATTAAAACTAAACTTAGGCAATGATCATTACACTTTCTCACTTGTGCGACATAAGAAAAACTAGAATAACATAAATATTACTATTATACTGTACATTGTGGCTTACCTTAAATGCCATTGTTAATTCTTGCACCTTTAAATTCGAGCTATGTTTTAGTGAAGTTCTACCTCAAAATACCAATGAGTTATAATGTATCCACCTGTTTCTTCTTTAATTAAATCCTGTTTGGTTATTATTGATCTCGCGTCAGGTATTTACGTTTTTTAACCCATACAGTGCCGGTGCCGTCCTTTTAACTTTATTTCTGGCTACTATTAGACGATTTTATTACGTTTCAAAAGGGCCTCCAGGAATTGACAGGCTTTGAACTATCTCATTTAACTCTTTATAATGGCACAGATCCTTCTTAAACTGCACAAAATCCTCTAATTACAGCTGGAATATAATAAAAAAAGATGTCGCATGTACAGAAGGAGTTCATAGATCATGGGCAGAATTCGTCGACAATAATATGCTTCCCAAATTTACAGATATTATTGCATTAGCGTATGTAATAAATTAAACGATGCGAAAATATTACACATGAAACCCACATTGCGTTTAACCCCTTCTGTACCGGCGACGTCTTCTTAATGATATTCTAGCTATAGTTAGACGACTGTGTGCAGTTTAAGAAGGATCTGTGGTAGCAAATAGGGTTAAGTGACATAGTTCGAAGCCTGGAGGCCCTTTCTAAACTGCATAAAATCGTCTAATAGTTGCTAAAATATAATGCAAAGATGTCACCGGTACTGAAGGGGTTAATCAATAGGACCTCATATGCCAAAACAAATTAGACACAATTTAATAAGGAACAGTTGTTTTCATCATTACTGTAAACTCTGTTATGATATAGGGTATAAAAGCAGCAGGGAATTGATTAAATAACACGTCTTCACAACTCTGTAGGGCTATATTAACTGATTATACTCATTTCCGTTAAGACTTTGTGTGTGTGTGTGTGTGTGTGTGTGTGTGTGTGTGTCAGTCAGGATGTGTTTGTTAGGGTATAATTTGGTTTGGTAAGAGAGCTACAAATTGGTTTGGGATGATATATAACATGTTGAGGTAATGATTGTTCTGGTAGCCTATATGTGACTGTGGTAGTTATGGTTGTGATAGGAGTAGTAGTGGTAGTTGGAATTGTGGCAGTTGTACTGTAGTTGTGGTAGCTGTGATAGTTGTAGTAGTTGTGATAGTTATAAGTGTGGTAGTTGTAGCTGTGGTAGGTGTGATTGTGGCATGTGTGACTATATATATAAACAAAAATCCAAATGATGGTAAATTGCCACATCTTCATCTTGTTTACTCGACTAGTTTGATGATTTTGTAGCGAAATATGTTAATAATGAACATATGGTATTTATATGACACAGAGACATGTATATATTTCCATTAAGTATCGATAAATCAGTTGCTAAGGGATTAAATTTACCATCAGCTGGATAAAAACAGACGATACAATTGTGGTAGTTGTGGTTGTGATAGTTGTAGTAGCTGTGGTTGTGGTAGTGCTTGTGGTATTGTAGTGGTTATTATATATATATGGTTGTGAAAGTTGTGGTAGGCAAAGATAATTAAGTAATTGTGGTAGTTGTGATTAATATGATAAGTGTGATAATTATAATTAATGTGGTAGTAGTTATTATTGCCATGGTAGCTGTGGTTATAACGTGGTAATTGTGGTAGTTGTGGTAGGCATGGTACAGTAATTGTGGTAGTTGTGGTGATTTCAGAGGTCCTCTTATATCATATGGGATATACTTGTCACGTGTTTGAGATAAGCCAGGACATACGTTACTATACCACATCCTCTCTCTCTCTCACACACACACACGCTCTCTCTCTCTCTATCTCACCTGCTCAAATCTCAGCACGATGACCCCTTTTTACCTTTGATTCTGGGCACCCGCCTTTCAACACATTCCCATCCCTATTCTGTCAAACTCTCTAACCCAAGAGTAAACCGATTTTCCCAGTCTTTCTTCCACTCAACTTCAACTGTTTAATTAAAGTTTGTGTCCGTAGGCCTACCCCTTTTTTATAACTTACCTCGAATTTTATTGGTTCTCTATCACTTTCAATTTTGGGGGACTCTAGGCCTATAGTTACAGGCCTTTTGTCTCCTTCATACACAGATATACAGTATATTTTACTACATTACCTCATGCATTTATTTAGATACAGATTAGTTAGTGTCTATATTATATTCTTTATGACGAGTCTGGAGATTCCTATATAGTTACCCAGCCTCTCATATTATAACTCAAAAATAACTTGTATAATCAATTCTACTATTTGGGAAGAATCAAACAGTATAGGCCTATATAGGTAATCTCTCACTCTATATTACTCACTCTCACGAGTCTCACACTCTCTCTCTCTCATCACTACTCTCCATCTTTCGGTCTCCCTACCTACTAGGGGCTAGGTGTGGACATTTGTATGGTTTGTATTTTGTAGCCAGTTTGTTAAAGCAGTCCTTGTCCGTGAATAATAAGATTTACACAATTTACAGACTCGTCATAATGAATAGACTATATATAAAGACAACTGACTATATAGATTCTACTGTAGTTATATAGCCCGATATGGAATATTTTTTTAGGAATATCGTGCTAATCCATTTTCATTCATTAATTTTCCAGTCTCCAAACTCAGCCTCTCCAAAGGCTTGTATTGATCCTAACCTACCCCTTCCCCCACGTAACGTCTATTGAGCAAGCTATCTAAGAGCAGCCCCATGTCCCTACCAGTCTCCCCTAAACCCCCAAATAAAAGGAAAGGGTCGCAGGCAAAAAACCCTCCCTCCTTCCCACCCTTTTGAAATTTGGCGGGAGTGACGTCATGGTCTCGCCGGATCCCGCAACTAACGAGACCCGTCGTGGCATTCCAGTTTTCATTAGTGTCCGCCGTGAGATGCGTATTTTCCCCTATTTTCAGCGGATTTACCCTCCTTAGAAGTGTTCCTGGCCTTGCAAATCATCGAGGGGACTTGTAGGGGTGAGTATGTGTGGGTTGTTAATTTAATGGCGGCCGTTCTCTCTATTTTTTGGGTGAAAATGGGAAATTTCTGAGAGACTGGGATTCGGAGGACGCCTGCCCCAAAATGTCGATTACTGCGTCTCTATCGATTTTTGGCCTTATTTGACTAATATGGCCTGATTTTCCGTCCAGTTCCGGTGTGTTAAGGCTTAGAAGACCCCAAATTGGACTTATCTAGGTGTTTATCATCTTTGTTTACTTAATAGGGTGAATTAGGGAGAACGGGAAACGAAGGAGGGCCGAATTTTTCTTTGATTAGAAAAGGAAAATGACCGAGAACGGGAACTATAGAACAATAAAACCCCGGAATTAAGCCCTCTAAACCCCACCAGCCCCTCCCCAACCCATTTTCACCCATTCAGAATAGGACATCAGCCACGGAAGGGGTCCAGAAGGGTTGGGATTTCAAGTTTATGTGGAATTGTTTGATAAGAAAGAACGGTTGGCGAGAAAGAAAATGGCGCCCCCTCCCCCCTCCCTCCCTCAGGATAATTTACGGGGACTTGTAAATAAAACGAAAACGTGAAAGAAAATGAAGACAATGACCAACTAAAGACAATCACACTACCTTCCTTGGCTATTCCACATATATATTGTAGGTTCAGTAGGGATAATGGATGTACATATGGTATTTTTGGGCTATTTCGGTGCATGAAAATATTACACAACCGTTCGATATGGGAGAGATAACGAAATTTGGATGATAACGAATTTGAAGGTTTTCGGGTTTGTCATGGTCTAGGTTATGGTGATTTTTATTTAAAATATCACCATTCGTGATTATAAAATTAACGTTTACAGCCATGTTTTTATTGATTTTTAGGTAGGCTATCGAGAAGAGTTAGGATTTTAGGTTAGGCATAGGCCTACTGGTACAGTAATACAGCAGCTCTATAGGCCTAGCCTAGTCCTAAATGATCTCCCATTGCTGCATCATTTGGGAATTTGGGAAGGATGTAGTATTCGGGCGTATTCGTAGCGAGGCCGGTCTAGGCCTATATGATCTGTGCCCCATGAATATTCGGAATTATTACATAAGTGCACCTATACGAGCTATAAAAAATATTATTGTATTTAACAGGAAGGTACGACTACGACGAGGTAAGTGATGTGGTATAGCCTAGGTGTAGGTGGCAATATGCGGAAATGGATTGTAAGGGCATTCCGCCCCATCTGACCCCCTTACGAAAATCTACGGTTACTCACCCCACCCCAACTGGATTTCTACCGTTTTACCAGAAAATATAACCGAAACTAGCCTAGCCTAGCCTACCACTAATTTTCCCATGTTTTTTTTTTTTTTTTTTTTTTTTTAGGCCTAGCCTTCTTCTTTTTGTGGAGTCTAGGCTATGTAGGCCTAGTTTTCATCATTATGCAGTAGCCTAGTTGATATTAATTAGGCTACGGTAAATCTACAGTTATACTACCCCTCCCCACTACCTCCCCCCTTCAAAACATGCCTTTTAGCGTGTTTTTGGATGGTTCAGCAGACGCGGAAACTGATTTATTATTTTTATTTTGATAAAAATTTAGCCCTATCACCAACCAGATAAGAGTTTTTCAGGTAATTTTTTTTGTTTTTTATTTTTTATTTGATAGGCTATACAGTGTTGTTTAATACCGAGGACCGTCTCATTTTAGTATTTTTAACATTAGCCTAACCTAACCTAACAGAAAACTAACCGGTCTCACCGACGGTCTAAGCCCAGCTCACGTTCCCTGTTTATGGGTGTGCGACGGTCTAAACCCAGCTCACGTTCCCTGTTTATGGGTTCGCGAAGGTTTGTAATACTTCAGTGTATCTATTTCAAGTCAAATATACATTTCCGCGCATCATCAAACCATACTAAGTCTACTACTAATAATATTAACCCATTAATCAATTGATTCAGATAGCGATATAGAGTGCCTCCAAAGGGATCTAGATACCTTACATGAATGGTCAGTAAATTGGCAGATGGATTTTAACATTGACAAATGCAAGGTATTAAAGATAGGGAAGATGCAAACAAATGTTAAATATAAACTATCTAATTTAGAATTAGAAAATTCAGACTGCGAGAAAGATCTAGGTGTGTTTGTTAGCAATGATTTGAAGCCTAGAAAACAGTGTATAAGCGTTCGTAATAAGGCAAACGGGATTCTCGGGTTCATCTCTAGGAGTGTGAGTAACAGAACTGCTGATGTTATCTTAAAACTTTACTTACATTAGTGAGACCCCATATGGATTATGCTGTCCAATTTTGGTGTCTTTATTACAGAATGGACATAGATTCATTGGAGAGAGTTCAGCGTAGAATGACAAAAATGATCCATAATATTAGAAATCTTCCGTATGAAGAAAGGTTGAAGAAATTAGGTTTACATTCGTTAGAGAGACGCAGAGTTAGAGGGGATATGATAGAGGTGTTCAAGTGGGTTAGTGGGATTAACAAAGGAGACATGACAAATGTACTAAAGCTCAGTGATAGCGAAAGAACTCGTACCAATGGTTTCAAATTAGATAAATTACGATTCAGAAAAGATATAGGCGGTCAAATTGGATTTTAGGTCACGTATGTGTTTTTTGTATTATAACCCTTTTTCTCATCAGTTTCTTCATTGATTAGTGTGTTTAACCCGTACAGCCCCAGCGACGCGTCTGACGCGTCGGCGATGTATGTAACGCACAGCCCCAGCGACGCGTCTGACGAGTCACCCTAATTGCTCCGACCGTAACCTCAGGTGTAGGCACTCGAGAGGGCTTAGATTTGTATGGGAACTGTGTACGTATCCCACGCAACCGTGCCGATGGTTGAAAACTCTCAAAGTCCACGTGCGTGCGTTTGAGCGCGCAATAACCTGTTTTTTTGGGGTAATTGCCTTCAATTTTTTACTCTTGTAAAATACGTTTTCGGGGGCTCTGTAGGACCATTCTTTAAGCTTTTTGAGCGTTTTTTCGTGGTTTTTCCTTCATTCCTAACCCATTCGCTATTGTTTCTGGAATAAAACAATTTTTTGAAAACCGGCCGGGTTCTGGTGAACAAACATTACAAAACTAGCCGGGGCTCAACGGGTTAAAGGTGTTTTTCCTTCTGGAAATTCATATTTACCCATTATTTTGCAATATTAAAACATGCCCCCTAAAACCATATTTTGTCATTACCCTAACCTAACAACCTAACCTAACCTGGGGGCTGCCGCCCCCAGACCCCCGCATGGTTAGTATTGATATAGAATATGACAAAATACTAAAAATAAGGAAAAAAAAAAAAATATTAGTGATCAGCTGATCCAAGATGGCCACCATCACCCTTATTTAACCCACAAAGTCTAAGGAAAAATAATTTAATATGCAGCAGTAAAGACATATTGTGGTGACTAATACTCTATGACAAAGCTATAGTATACATTTATAATATTATATCCCATACGTGACCTAAAATCCAGTTTGTCCATATAGGCAAATATTGGTTTGGTTACAACAGAGTTGTAGATGGGTGGAATGGACTACCAAGTGCTATAGTGGGATTAAAAACGGTAGGGAGCTTTAAGATAAAATTGGATAAGCATATGGACGAGAAGGGTTGGGTGTGAAGGGGGATTAGCCGGGATGGGCCAATCAGCGCTCTGCAGACCCCCCGTAATCCTGCGTTAATCTCTAACCGTTTTGGTAAGATGATCCTCAGGGTATTAGAGTGTTAAGCCTATAATTGGGGTTGTGTGGGACAGGTATCTGCCTTGCTTAGGCCAATCGGCTTTCTGCAGACTCCCATTTTCTTATGTTCTTATTAGTAGGCTACCGTACCAACAGAATAACGACAAAATAGGGGTAGTATAACTGTAGATTTATCTTAGTTACAATCCCCGGAAAATGTAATTTCTCCCATTATCCAACAATCTTAAAACACTCAGATGTAAGTCATTTTCAGAGTAAATACATTTTTTGTTAAGAACATAAGAACATAAGAAAATGGGAGTCTGCAGAAAGCCGATTGGCCTAAGCAAGGCAGATCCCTGTCCCACACAACCCCAAATCAATTACAAAGCCCAATTATAGGCTCAACATTCTAATACCCATCCTACCAAAACGGTTAGAGATTAACGCAGGATTATGGGGGTCTGCAGAGCGCTGATTGGCCCAACCCGGCTGATCCCCCTTCACACCCAACCCTTCTCGTCCATATGCTTATCCAATTTTATCTTAAAGCTCCCTACAGTTTTAGATCCCACTATAGCACTTGGTAGTCCATTCCACCCATCTACAACTCTGTTACCAAACCAATATTTGCCTATATCTTTTCTGAAACGAAATTTATCTAATTTGAAACCATTGGTACGAGTTCTTTCGCTATCACTGAGCTTTAGTACATTTGTCATGTCCCCTTTGTTAATCCCACTAACCCACTTGAACACCTCTATCATATCCCCTCTAACTCTGCGTCTCTCTAACGAATGTAAACCTAATTTCTTCAACCTTTCTTCATACGGAAGATTTCTAATATTATGGATCATTTTGTCATTCTACGCTGTACTCTCTCCAATGAATCTATGTCCATTCTGTAATAAGGACACCAAAATTGGACAGCATAATCCATATGGGGTCTCACTAATGACAAGTAAAGTTTTAAGATAACATCAGCAGTTCTGTTACTCACACTCCTAGAGATGAACCCGAGAATCCTGTTTGCCTTATTACGAACGCCTATACACTGTTTTCTAGGCTTCAAATCATTGCTAACAAACACACCTAGATCTTTCTCGCAGTCTGAATTTTCTAATTCTAAATTAGCTAGTTTATATTTAACATTTGTTTGCATCTTCCCTATCTTTAATACCTTGCATTTGTCAATGTTAAACTTCATCTGCCAATTTACTGACCATTCATGTAAGGTATCTAGATCCCTTTGGAGGCACTCTATATCGCTATCTGAATCAATTGATCTCCCCATTTTAGTATCGTCTGCGAATTTACTTATCCTACTAGTTATACCTAAATCTAGGTCATTTATGTATATAAGAAACAACAGGGGACCTAATACCGATCCCTGGGGGACACCACTTTTGACTGCTCCCCACTCTGACTTGGTACCATTTATGCTGACTCTCTGTTTCCTACCAATTAGCCATGACCTAATCCATCCCAACAACGCCCCACCTATTCCATGTGCCTCAACCTTTCTCATCAATCTCTCATGAGGGACTCTGTCGAAAGCTTTACTGAAATCTAAATATATAATATCGTATGCCTTGTCATTATCTACTGCTTCATATACCTCTGAGAAAAAACTAAGCAAATTAGTAAGGCAAGAACGTCCCTGTGTGAATCCATGCTGAGAAGAATTGATTAAGTTAAATGTTTCTAAGTGGTTTCTCATTTTCCTAGCAATAATTGACTCTAGTAGCTTTCCTATGATTGAAGTGAGACTAATGGGACGGTAATTGGATGCTATTGATTTATCACCTTTTTTGAAAATCGGAACTACATTTGCAAGCTTCCAAGCTTCTGGAACTATACCTGTTTCTAATGAATTGTTAAAAAGAAATGTTAATGGGTAACTTAACTCATCTCTGCATTCTTTTAATACTCTGGCATATACCTCATCGGGACCAGGCGATTTCTGAGGTTTCAGTCTGTCAATTTCCTTAAGCACATCATTTCTACTTATAGTAACCGTACTTAACCTATTTTCTATACTATCTCTATACACCTTACGGACTTCTGGAATCTGTGCCAAATTTTCATTAGTGAAAACGGATAGAAACTGACTATTTAATGTACTGCACATTTCTAAATCACTTTCTGTCATTTCTCCTATCGAAGTTTTAAGGGGGCCTATTTTATCTCTAACTTTAGATTTATATAGCTGGTAAAAAGCCTTAGGGTTATTTTTTGAGTCATTGGCTATCCTGATTTCATAATTTCTTTTGTCTGTCCTTATACATTTTGTCCTTATACATTTTGTTGCCTTTGGATACAGGATGGGTTGAGGGGGGGGGGGGGGGCATTCCCCCCCCCCCCATGAATTATTGAAATCAGCATCTATTTTAACAGTAAGGGTTTAATAAGAGTTTCACTGTCGTCAATAGGGAGAGTTTTTTTGTTTTTACAGTACTTTATATAGTGCACATATAAATGTATCTCCGGAGGTTGAAACCCATTTTAATATGATCTTTGCAACATCCTTATTCTATAATAGCCTTTGAATATTGACAAATAATTAGTGGTAGTTTCGGTAATAAATACCGTTTTACCCAACCAGCGGGGGTGTGGGGGCACCCATAATACTAGGATAGGTTAGGGAAGGTCGTTAGGTTAGGCTAATGTCTTTCTGAAACATTGTAAAATCTGTGTCACATCTAGATTGATAGACTTTCGTCAGAGGGGGCGGAATGCCCTTATAGCCTAATCCATTTCCGCATATTGCCACCTATACCACATCACTTACCTCGTTGTACCTTCCTGTTATACAATAATAAAAAATTTAGCTCGTATAGGTGCACTTATAGAAATTTACCGAATATTCTTTCCTCTCACTTAAGCATTAGGCTACCATAGCGTGGTTGGGAATTATGGAATATGAACATGATTACTGTAGATTAATATCCAGTATTCGAGAATGGAAAATAAGTCATAGGCGTGTGCATAAACCTTTAACCGTCCTGGTGGTGTAATGGTTAAGAGTGTTTAAAATTCTGTGTGTAATACCCCAGGTTTGAATCCCGGTGAATCACATATATACTTTCATTAATAATTTCGTTGGAGGTGTTTGGTGTTGTGGTGAAATTAATATAAATATAGATTACCGGTACATAGGTCGTGCGTTTGCCCTCGCGGTTACGTTTCCATCTATTTTGACTGCTGTTTTTTCTGTAATTTGCCCCCTGCTGGCAACATATATGATGATGACAATATTTGACAGTCATGGGGGGGGGGAGGCAAAGCTTCCCTTCAACCTATTATTGTATCCGACGGCAGTCAAAATAGACAGGAACGTGAGCGTGCAAGTAGCCTATTTATCTATCTATCTATTGCCCGACGCCGTGATCCCCGAAGGGGTGGCCACGAACGAACCGCCCCCATGCACCTCTGTCCCCAGTCAGTCGACGCCCCTCCCCCAACCAGCACCGCCTTCGTTCATATACTTCCTCACTCCATCCTTCCACCTCTCATTCGGTCTACCTCTCCCTTTCTGTCCCTACATATGTGTATTTCTCTGGGCCATAGCTTACTTACATAGCCTATAGGCATATAGCGTTAAGTGTATTTGAGAAGGTTAGGCTGAAAATACAGTAGGCCTACTCAGTAATAATAAGAACATAAGAAAATGGGAGTCTGCAGAAAGCTGATTGGCCTAAGCAAGGCAGATCCCTGTCCCACACAACCCCAAATCAATTACAAAGCCCAATTATAGGCTCAACACTCTAATACCCTGAGGATCATCCTACCAAAACGGTTAGAGATTAACGCAGGATTATGGGGGTCTGCAGAGCGCTGATTGGCCCAACCCGGCTGATCCCCCTTCACACCCAACCCTTCTCGTCCATATGCTTATCCAATTTTATCTTAAAGCTCCCTACAGTTTTAGATCCCACTATAGCACTTGGTAGTCCATTCCACCCATCTACAACTCTGTTACCAAACCAATATTTGCCTATATCTTTTCTGAAACGAAATTTATCTAATTTGAAACCATTGGTACGAGTTCTTTCGCTATCACTGAGCTTTAGTACATTTGTCATGTCCCCTTTGTTAATCCCACTAACCCACTTGAACACCTCTATCATATCCCCTCTAACTCTGCGTCTCTCTAACGAATGTAAACCTAATTTCTTCAACCTTTCTTCATACGGAAGATTTCTAATATTATGGATCATTTTTGTCATTCTACGCTGTACTCTCTCCAATGAATCTATGTCCATTCTGTAATAAGGACACCAAAATTGGACAGCATAATCCATATGGGGTCTCACTAATGACAAGTAAAGTTTTAAGATAACATCAGCAGTTCTGTTACTCACACTCCTAGAGATGAACCCGAGAATCCTGTTTGCCTTATTACGAACGCTTATACACTGTTTTCTAGGCTTCAAATCATTGCTAACAAACACACCTAGATCTTTCTCGCAGTCTGAATTTTCTAATTCTAAATTAGCTAGTTTATATTTAACATTTGTTTGCATCTTCCCTATCTTTAATACCTTGCATTTGTCAATGTTAAACTTCATCTGCCAATTTACTGACCATTCATGTAAGGTATCTAGATCCCTTTGGAGGCACTCTATATCGCTATCTGAATCAATTGATCTCCCCATTTTAGTATCGTCTGCGAATTTACTTATTACTAGTTATACCTAAATCTAGGTCATTTATGTATATAAGAAACAACAGGGGACCTAATACCGATCCCTGGGGGACACCACTTTTGACTGCTCCCCACTCTGACTTGGTACCATTTATGCTGACTCTCTGTTTCCTACCAATTAGCCATGACCTAATCCATCCCAACAACGCCCCACCTATTCCATGTGCCTCAACCTTTCTCATCAATCTCTCATGAGGGACTCTGTCGAAAGCTTTACTGAAATCTAAATATATTATATCGTATGCCTTGTCATTATCTACTGCTTCATATACCTCTGAGAAAAAACTAAGCAAATTAGTAAGGCAAGAACGTCCCTGTGTGAATCCATGCTGAGAAGAATTGATTAAGTTAAATGTTTCAAGTGGTTTCTCATTTTCCTAGCAATAATTGACTCTAGTAGCTTTCCTATGATTGAAGTGAGACTAATGGGACGGTAATTGGATGCTATTGATTTAATTATAATGTGGCTAGGCCTATTGTCTGGTTCAAAATTACTTGCCAATTGTTTTTAATTTTCATTGTTTTGTGTTACATTATTACTTATGATTGTTAGCCCAAATTTTGAGAAGGCACTTACCAGTTTACCTTATACAGTACGGTACCAGTAACCAGGGTGTAAATCATAACTCACAGATGTTCTTCTGGAAGGGGCCTAGGCCTGTGGCTCCAGCTCAGTAGCCTGGTCACTATTTTGATCTTGGCTTTGTCTGTGTGTGGTGGTTATTTGCGCCCTATAATTATTAAACTTTTGATCCTGGTCCCTCGGACCCTCCACACTCTATCTAAGCCAGATTCAAACTTTAGTTACCGGTACTTTACTACTATTTCGGTGTTAACTACCCACTCTGGCAACCAGGCAATACATTCCAGTTATAGTATTGACAATCCTGTGTGAGAAGGACTACTGTATTTCCTGAGGTTGAGTCTTGCCCTTGCCTTGAAGATTTTCTTCATATTACATCTGGTAACGTCATCCTCCCTCATCTGAAAAATTCAGTCGTCGTACTTCTGGGTTATGATCTTGTGGGCCACAATCTGGTCACCCCGTGATCTTCTGTAGGCCAGTGTTGGTAGATTCAGCCTCCTTAATCTTTCTTCATAGGTGAGCTTTTCAGTTGAGGTACCAGTTTAGTTGCTCGGCGTTGTACAATTTCAATCACCACACCCGAGTCCTTTTTTTGTTTTAATTATTGTAGCCTATATATTTGCAAAGATAAAATTATGGTGTATCTATCTATCTATCTATTGTCTGACGCCGTGATCCCCGAAGGGGTGGCCACGAACGAAATGCCCCATGCACTTCTGTCCCCAGTCAATCGACGCCCATCCTCCCAACCAACACCGCCTTCATCCATATATTTCTTCACTCCATCCTTCCACCTCTCTTCTGGTTTACCTCTCCCTCTCTGCCCTTCCGCCTTGTTCTCGTACACCCTCTTAGTCATTCTCTCGCTTCCCATACGTTCCATATGGCTGAATCATCTCAAGGTGTTCCTTTTCACACTTTCCAGCACATCTACCTCCACACCATACCTTCTTACTTCCTACTTCGTCTGTCTATCCCTCCATGTAACTCCACAGGCACTTATCAAGTACCGGTAACTCATTTCCACCCCTCTCACTCTTGGTCTGAGTTTTTCCACCAACGTGGATGCTTCGCTTCCGTAAGCCAGTGTCGGGAATCGTGATTACCGTACCACACTGTCATGCAAGGACTTCTTCACTTCCATACTGACCACCCTATTTCTCGTTACTGCTTTCAGCGTTCCTGCAACCCTCTTCCCCTGTTGCACACTCTCCCGCACTTCTTCATCCACACTCCCATCTTTTCTCAGCACACTGCCCAGATACTTAAATGAGCTGACAATCTCCTCTTCATCATCCTCTTCCCTTCCTAAAACCGCCCTGCTCGTCACCTATCCATTTCTCCGTTCTCGCTCTCACTCTCTCAATCACTACCCTACTGTACACCTTCCCTACTGCGTTTAGAAGACATATTCCTCGGTGGTTATCACACACTCCTCTTTCCCCTTTACCCTACTACTCGACATGCTCGAAATAATTTTCCCATCTATTTTGACTGCTGTGGGATACAATAATAGGTTGGGGGGGGGGGGGGGGGGGGGGCAAAAAAACCCCCCAAGAAACTTAATCACACCCATTTGATGAGCTAGGCCCTATAACAGTATACCATACCTCACCTGGTTTTATATCTAACCCAAAACTACGACTACTTCACTCAGTTAAAGCAAGTAGTTTCAGTCTTTGATCCCAATTATTTTTAGCTATTATTCCGGTATTTTATTTTGTGTTTTTTTATTTTATAATATTATTTTGCAAAATCTTCAATGCGTTATTTCCACATACTGTAGTGATTTTGATAAGTACCGTCAACCGGGGCGAATTCGGACGATTTTTGCGTATTTCCGTAGCATGCAGTCTTGTTTTTATCTCAATGTAAGATCTTAAGTATTGTATGTGTAGCTGGTACATTGGGGGATACAATGATTGCATTAAAGAAATTAAAAAAAATTGCATATATTTATTATAAATATAATAAAGGTGTCCGAATTCGGACACGATTTGGGGCAATTTCGGACACCTAGCCTGAATTCGGACATGGATTTAAAATACACTCATAGGACTAACCAGTGATCCCAGTATAGATTCGGACCTTTCAGGGGGCAATTCGGACATCATTGAACATTTTAAAAGGGTCTTATCACACTCCCTGAAAACGTAAAGACCATAAATACCATATCGTAAGATACGACACTTTTGGGGCAATTTCGGACATACTGTATCTGGATTTATTGACCATACTCTGCGTAGCAGTACCGGTATGACCCTAATAATGTAAAAGTAAGGATTATTGTGACATAACTCAGAAATACCACGTGTAATGACAACTATAAACCCAATTACACTCAATATCCGAATCTGACAGGTTATAGCTAAAGTTAGATTAAATAATATTATTTATTTAACTAATTTTTATCCTGTCCGAAGTTGCCCCAATTTTAGAGAAATTAAAACAAAAATTAATACCCAATTACGGGAATAATATACAAGATAATGCCAATTAATTAATTTGTACTTTCACACTAATTATGAAAGTAGGTACATCTTTGCACCGTAGACTTTCCTGCATCTACTCATCAAGAAAGTTTGCCGATGTTATTATTTTTTTAATTTTCGGCTTTTAATTTGTAATCGGTACATATCACATTACAGTATACAGTACATTAAAACTATTTAAGCAAGAAAGTTAGATAAAAGCATTTCAAACAATCGAGTGAAAACAGATTTCTAATGTGTTTATTCGTTATCTATTTATTTATTTAATTAACTTTTAATTGACGTAAGGTCCGAATTCGCCCCAGTTAACGGTACTTTTGTCTTTATATTGTGCGATTACTGTTTTAGTTTATTTGTTTTGGCTTTACATTTTAATATAATTATAGCTAACCCACATCCCCTCATATCCTCTTACAGCATGTAGCTCCAGGACCCTATTCTTCTTGTTTTATTATTTGATAAGTTTATTGTCACTCCCAACCTGATGTCTGTACCTGTAGGCTATCCCCTTTTCAGAGAAAGTCATTGTTTTTCATTGATACTGTATAATGCTGTTTATTTTGCAAGTTTTACATTATAATTTCTCTATCTAATGTGTTGATCCCTTTTTTCAGAGAATGGCGTCATCATCCATTGAGGTGATGGGCGTGGCGGGTGGTGGAGAGGTGGTGATGATGATGGAGGACAACATAGGAGAGTTGGAGGAGGAGGAGATGCAGACCATTATTAGTGCTGCCAACCCTGCCGGACAGATGGTCACTTCCGTACATCAGGGGAATGACCCTAATGATGAGGTGAGTCATATTAGAAATGTGTGATGGGGAGCAGTGGCTATTGAGTGATAAGCTCAATTGGTGGCGTTTGAGAGAGCGTGTTGTCCGAAGTTGCACGATGAGACAGTGGCGTTCTGGCTTTGAAGTGTCGAAGCTACGATGGGCCACTTAGTGAACCAATCACAAACAAGCCAGTTTTAACACTCGCATATCTCGTTACATACATCATACATAAAATTTTAAGACTGAGTGTTCCACACATACGTGCAGTTTCAGTCTCTTGTCCTAATGGCGGCGTTCCAGGCAACCCTGTTAAGGGCTACTTCACTTGTCAAGTTCTTGGATTTGAGATCGGCACGTATAGTCCGATCCCAGGTCTTCCTCGGTCCACCCCTTGGTGCAGCTCCCTCCACAATCACAGACCTGCATTTTTTCAATTTTGTTCATCCATTCTCTCCACATGTCCATACCATCCCAGTCTACTTGTACACATAACCTCGCTA
This sequence comes from Paralithodes platypus, assembly GCA_032716605.1. Lineage (NCBI taxonomy): Eukaryota > Metazoa > Arthropoda > Malacostraca > Decapoda > Lithodidae > Paralithodes > Paralithodes platypus. The sequence goes on from CM064568.1 coordinate 55,496,125, forward strand.
ATACTCTTTATACCTAAACGTCTCCTCAGCTCAACATTTGTTATTCTATCCTGTAGCCTGGCCCCTCACATTCATCTCGCCATTCTCATCTCATTACGCTCCATTCTGTTGACATCCTTTACTTTAACGGCCCATGTTTCTGAGGTATACGTCATTGCGTTTCTAACACATGAGGCATACACCTTTCCCTTCAGGGGGAGAGGCATTCTTTTCATGGTCAGGATTGGCATCAGTTCTCTGAACTTCCCCAGCCACACCTAATTCTAGCAACAGTGGCAGCCTCGGCCCCACCACCGGCAGAGATGGTATCTCCTAGGTAACGAAACTTGTTCATCAGCTCCAAAGACTCATTCCCAAAATTCACAACCACAGGATCATCACTTAACACAAGCTCGCCTTTGCACACTACGCACTCAAATTTCTCTATTTCTGACTTATCCTTCGGCAGGGGTCCCTTTATTCTACTACAGCGCTTACTCCCATGGTGTACCCAACATCGACAGATGCTACATTGAATTGAGTTAACGCCCACTCCCTTTCCACACACTGCACATGGGTATGCACCGCTCTTTTCCACATTGTCTCGTCTCAATCTACAATGCATAAACTTGGTTTTGTTAATATTGACTTAAACCCTTGCTCGCCATGCCCTCTCTCCACTCTCTGAATTTGGCCTCAGCATCTTGCATACTGTCAGCTATTAGGACTAAATCTTCTGCATAAAACAGTTCCAACGGGAGTCCGCCTCTAAAAACTCTAGACAGTGCCTCCAAGACCATAATAAAGAGGAGGGGGCTTAACCCACCAGACCCGGTTGGGCTCTGAGGCACCCATAACAAACGCAGCCCGCTGACCCCGGAAGGGCTCTGAGGCTCCGGCAGCTTGAAAGCCTGTAAGCTTGTTTTGAAAGGCGTCCGTCCGACGCATATAAACACAGCCGGTTGGACCGCCGCCGCGCACCTCCGAACACAAGAAGGAGTTTGTTCTTGTGTGGCTGTATGTTGACGTTTTAGTAGTGAAAAGTGGCTAATGTGGCTGACATCGCCACAAAGTTCTCTCCACGGAAATTGTCATCACAACTGAACCAGTTGACTTAGAGAGCTCTACTCACGCCATTCTACAGGTACGAAACACATCTACGCTTGGGGATGTGCGGGAATGCGGAAGCAGTCAAAATAACAAAGATACGGTAGCCTAGGCGTAGACGTTTTTCAGCCAAAACCCCCGGGTTTCGGGGAAATTATAGAATACAATAGCCGGGGCTGGAGAGTTAACACTGAACCCTGATAGGACTCCAACACGGACTGCGAACTCATCACTCAGTACACCCTTTACCCTGACCGCACTTCGCGAATCCTCGTACATCTTCATTATCACACGCACCAGCCACTCTTCCACACCAAGTTTCCTCATAGCCCACTGCACAACATCTCTAGGCACCCTGTCAAAGGCCTTCTCCAGATCTACAAACACAAAGTAAAGACCCCTGCCTTTTAGTAAGTATCTTTCCTGTATCTGCCTGACTATGAAGTTAGCATCGGTTGTACCCCGTCCTGGCATAAAACCAAACTGCATATCATCAATAGAGATGCTTTGCCTGATCAAACCCTCAAGGACTCTCTCACAGACCTTCATGATTTGGTCAAGCATTTTCACTTGCATTCTGGAGTAAGAATTCTTGGCTTCATCGTTGTGAACGAATATATCTACAGGCTATAGGCTATAAGCCTATTTCTGGAGGTAGAGTTGGATTTTTTTTCTTCCTGAGGTGAGTCAGAGAGTCAGTCAGTCAGTCAGTCAGTCAGTCCTCCATACAGCAGTGGGTCAAGGTAGCAACTTCTAACTACCGGTATATACTGTACTGTATTAGTTTGTTGGAGAGGGATTTTACTGTAAATTTGAAAGAATTGTTATTAACCCCTTTAGTACTGAGTTGTCCTTGTCATTATAATCTGGATATTATTAGACAATTTTATCCAGCTTAGGGAGGACGTGTACTACGTGTAGCAATTCAAAGGCTTCAAACTATCTCGATTAGACCTTTCAAATATCATGGTTTCCTCCTAAGCTGCATAAAATAATCTAAATATAGCTGGAATAACACAAAATACATCCTCGTTAAGGAAGGGGTTAAGGGAGATTAAATATAGCTTTGCTTTTGTGCATCATCAAATGTATTACTTTACCTTATTATCATTATTGTAGGACTATTAATATTAGTATTATTACTTTCTGATACTGTGGCAGTAGTCTAAATCTAACAGATGATTATGTTACAGGATTTCAGTGGTCTGGACGAAGGCGACCTACACACCCTAGAGGGTATGGAGGCTCCCCCCGGCACCATCATCTTCTCACCACAGGACCTCTTACGGCCGCCCAAACCTTCTGGCCGGGGCAGACCCAGGACTAAAATGATACGTGACACATTCTCAGGGATCAAACAGGAGCCCATTGGAGCCCAGGACTTCTCCGCGGGACAGAATCTGGAGGTTCCGGTAGCTTGTGACGTCTGTGGGAAGGTGATGATGACAGGAAAGACACTAGTTCAGCACATGGCCATACACTCGGATATGAAGCCATTCCAGTGTCCACATTGCCCCAAGTCGTTCGCTCGTAAGGTTCACTTGCAGGGACACTTGGTCGTTCACGGTATAGAGAAACAATTTGAATGCCCCATCTGTCACCAGCGTTTCAGCCGGCAGGACTGTGTTAAGGTGCACATGCGACTCCATGACAAAAGTAAGTGTGTGTACTGCGACGTCTGCCACAAGGCATTCCTCACCGTAGGGGCCCTCAACATCCATCTCAGGATCCATCGTGGAGAGAAGCCCTTTAAATGTCATCTCTGCAGTAAATGCTTTACACAGAAAAATCATCTTATCACCCACATCAAGCGCCACACCAAAGTCACGGACGAGCATTTCACCAAGAAGCTTGGGCCGCGTATGTTTAAATGTGAACATTGTACACGGGCGTTTATCCGTCTAAGTGATTACGAGCGACATGTACAGTGGAACCACGGGGCTGTAGCGGATGGTAGTATAGTGGATAAGCTGCCCACAGTCGGTAATCTAATAGACGGTGAGCACAGGCAGACGGGTCTAGCACCACAGGTGTTCAAGGCCCCCAAAGATGCAATCAACAATAGAGTGCGGACTAGACGACCTAGGAGGGTGATGTGCACAGCCTCTACCCAAACAGATGACGATGGAGGCCACATCATCATTCCCCGACAGTACCAGAGCCACGCTGTCTCCGCCGGCACACAGATGTCTGCCCCTCCTACACCAAGACCAGCTGACGACGACATGTATGAGAATGATATGTTCGACGAAGGTATGGACCGTAACTATAGCTCGGATGAAGAGGAGGAACAGATGCAGGCTGCTGATGGGGGTACGCAAGTTGATCGTAAGGTGTTCGCCCTCCCTGACACGGCAGAAATGGCCTCAGATCCAGTTCAAGATGCTGCATTTGATGCCATCGTCAATCAGAAAAATGGGGCCGAACGGGAAGACACGACTGCCCAGGACGAACACACGGCCTTCCTTCAAGAGGTGGTGTCGTCTATGACCAAGCAGGGCCTGGGGACATCATCGGAAGACACGGAATCAAAGGACATCAAGGAAGGGCGTGCTGTAGTTATTGATGTGCAGCCCAGTTCTATGGAGGCAGAGAGCGTTGAGCAGGAAGAGGAAGAGGAGGTGGATGAGGCAGGCCTACAGGTTAGGATAATTGATAATGAGGAAAGAGAGGCACAACAAGGAATGCAGCAACAGCAACAATTACAACAGCAGCAATACTTACAACAACAGCAGCAGCAAAAGCAGACTGAACCCCAAACAGTGACCTTGGGGCAACCACAAGAGGAAGAGGACTCTGAAGAGCTGCCCGCACCTCCACGGGGCCGCGGGAGACCCAGGGGCCGGGGTCGGGGCCGCAAGTGGAGCCCTTACGGTCTGACTGGGGCGGCTGAATTGCGAGCCATCCGGAAAAGCATGATGCAAAACCTCGTCAGTCGCGGACCTGATTCGGCAAAACCCGCCAGCGCTCAACAACCCAAGAAATTACCTACCTTGGTTCCCGATCCTGCCAGATTGAAAGAGGTGAGGGCGGTGGTGGAAGCAGAACCGGAGCCAACGAAAACAGCGAGTGGTACAGAGGAAGGGGAGACCGAAGGCAGGGGAAAGCGCATGGCCAAGAACAAGCAGCACGGCAAAGATTTTGTCTGCAACATGAAGAACTGCGAGACCTGCGTCCCGAAAATAGGAGGGAAGACGTCCATGAAGACCAAGCTGGGTATCAAGGAGGAACCGGCAGAGAAGGTATTAAAAATGGAGAAGCCTGAAAAGCCTGAACGCATATCACCAGTCAAGAAAATGGTATCACTGCCTCCCAGACAACCTGTGAAAAATGTGTTGAGGGATATAAATAAACAGCCTGAGCAACATTCCATGATACTTCCCAACACACTCCATCACACTATCATGGTCGGTAACATGGGCAAGCGAGTCAAGGTGGACAGTCGTTTGGAGGAGATGAAGATGAAAGTTGGTAATCGGGTTGGGTCCTATCCAGTCGACATAACGGCTAATCCGCTGGCCAACAAGAAGCAGACGAATTACAAGGAAGATTACTTTGTGACTAGCAGTAAATCTGATTCCGTACTCTCGCCACCAGTAGAGCTAATGTCCTTTTGTATCCCAACGTACTCGTGTAAACTGTGTAGTCGAGAGTTCCGATTTGAGGGTAAACTACATCGGCACATTGAGTCTGTCCACCAGAACAAACCCATTTTCTCTCCGGATGTGAAACCTGGTCGAGGATCAAATCGCGGCGTAACTCCTGGACCCAGTCACATCTTACCCGACCTAATGCACCCACCACATCAGCCCATTCCACAGCCCATTCCACAGCCACAACAACAGACACAGATCATCAGACTGGCACCAGAGAACCCTGAGATCGCTGCCCTAAGGTCGGAGTGGGATGACGATGATGGTACGGAGGATGAGGATGAACCAGCACCCACCCAGGTTCCTGTGGTGTCTGTTGCACCTCCTTCAACGATATCCCTGGAAACTGTCACTTCAGCCCACCACCATATGACTATTGTGACCAGGAACATCGCCCCCATTACCACCACCGTCACTGAAGCCTATACATCGGGCGTCAAAGTCAATATGAATAAGCTAGCGGGACTCTTACCCCAGGTTACCAGAAATAACTCTGAAGCATATGAGGTGGTAAAGCCTAGAACCGCGGAAGCGAATCGACCGAGAGAACCGGAGACAATTATGGCTGACACCCTTGACATGAAGTGCCGCCGCCTGCTTGAGAAACTGTTTGACCACGACCTTTTACTAAGTTGTGGTTTGCTGGAGGAACACGTATCAGTGGTCTTGGGCCGAGTTCTCCAGCACTATGGTGTTAAGATGATTGAGGACTACGGGCAAGGCCAGTATGAGGTCTTGAAGTACAACCTCTGGCGCCTGATCGAGTGGAAGGTCACCATGGAGCAGATGGAGGAATTCTACACTGCTGGGAAGAGCGTGGAGGAGATGATGGACGACATAATGAATGAAATGGTGCCTCTAGTCTCTCATCACTTTGTACCACATGAACAGGCAGCAAACACTGGGCCCAGTACCAGCGGGGCAACACAGGTGACGGCTATGGAGGCAGTGGAGGTCAGCGATGGTCAAGTTGTCTTGCAGCATGTGGCCGGCGTTCTGGGCGGACAGCTCAACTTACCTGAGGGAGTCACACAAGTCGTTCTGTCGCAGGACGTTTCACCGGAACTTCTCCAAGGGGCCCACATAGTCACCATTGACCCCACCACAGGCCAGGTCATCTCCCAAGTGACGGCGGATCAGGTGATACTAACAGATAGCATGGGAGATGAGCTAGAGCAACAGGTGGCCTCTCTAGACGGTCAGGTTGTGGTCTCCCAGGGGGCACCGGTACCGGGAACCATTGTCTCACACCACACCCCTACCACACAGACAGGTCAGGTACTGGTGCAAACCACACAGCATCACCAGGTACATCATGTCAAAATGGAAACAATTCCCACCTCTTCAGCACAGCAACACCACCACCACCACCAGCAGCAACACCAACAGCAACATCATCATCATCAACAGCAACAACATCATCATCAGTAGCAGCAGGAGATGGCGGTAACATCACCACCACAGTATACCACCATCACAATAATACCCCAATCACAATAACACCACTACTACTGTCAGAGGAATGTCACCACTACCGCAGCCACTACAATAATGCCATCTCCATAACACAACAATCAGCACCATTTTACATTTCTACTATTTTTTTTTTTTTTTTTAATACAGTAGTTTAACCAGACCACTGAGTCATAGTACGAGACTCATAGGGCTGGCCATTTCTACTTGTTAATAAAGCCGGTATCACACGAGAGTCAATATTTGATCAAAAAATTTCTGGAATATTTTGCAACGGTATCAGAAACTAGACTGATGATAGATGAATTTAGGCAAACAAAATATTTTATAGGTTGACCACATAAGCTGCCATACCAGTGTTGAGGATAAATGTTGAGTGAAAAAGCGCTCGTGATACCGGATTTAGTGCTTACATTTCACACTATAATATACCCACAACTACAATACATATACAGGTACAGGGAAACTTCTATAGGTAACTGTGCTTTAAGGGAGCCCACTTTGCTTTTCTTATCTTTCTCTCCCTCTCTCTTTGGCTTGTATCCATTCGGCCCCATTCAGCCTACTGTTAAAATTTAAATTTAAAACTTGCAAACTAAACAAACCAAAATTGGGACAAGGACAATATCAAGTCAAATTAAATTATCAAAATCGCTATGTGGAAACAACGCTTACTAAAACGAAATCTATGAAATAAAAGAACACAATCCACCACATAGGGTGTACACTACTACATGAGCAAGTTAATCTGTTTCCCAAGCAAACTAATCGCACACATAACAACGCACTATCGTCATGTTCAAGGAATTAGTCAAATTTGGGAAGTCCGGGACGTTCTGGTAATTTTTTTTTTACTAAACTCTGCATAAATAAAGAAACTACATGTTAAATGTCAAAATATTCATTTAAAATCAAATTTGCAACATGACAAGACATTAACAATAGTACAAATATAAATATTGATAAGATATCTATATTATTACAAAATAATATATAAAATACAGTACAGCACTCACTAACGATAGTGCTATCGGGTAGGTACCTGTAAGCATAGCATGCCTCAAGTGACAACGTTTTAAGACGTTTACCCCCATCCAGGTGTCAATATTTTCCTGGCGAGCAGTAGCGAGCCAGCATATATATATTTTTGTTTTGACAGCAAGCTAAATTTGTACATTTTTCTATCGAAAAATTTCTCCATACAGTACTGGCTTGCTATCGCTCGCCAGGAAGAAATCAACACCTGGATGGGGATAAACGTCTTAAAACAGTTGGTTGAATGGTGCCGAATGGATACAAGCCAGGGAAAGAGAAAAAAACAAAAAAAAGAGAGAAAGAGAAAAAAAAGCCTGTGACCCCCCTTAAAAAAACAAGCTATTGGTGTGATATACGACACAGTTAAATACAGTATGTTCATTCTTACTGAAGCTGTATTATAGTATATTTAATTACTAGTTCATCCTTTTTTTTTAACTATACATTATTTGTATAATTTAAGCTGGTCTGCAGCTCTAGACACAGTAACATGTAATGAATATTATTATTTTCTGAGATGCAGATTCATTTACCAACTTACTTATTAACCGCTTGAAGCTTTGACGCGTTTTAGCAGTTTATTTTTGGCTATCATTAGACGATTTTATGCAGCTTATGAAGGATCTGTGGGTATTAAATTGGTGAAGACTATCTCAATCAACCCTCTGACTTCCACATAGCCTTCCTAATCTGAATATAATTGTCTAATAAATAATAGCTAGAAAAAGAAACAAAAAGTGCGTCATCGATCCTCCGAGGGTTAGAATCCCAGTACAGTACAGTAGGTGGTGGTGACTCCCAGGATAGTGTAATATTTCTACAGACCAACACTGTAAACACACACTGCTGTGAGGCGAAGGATGACCATGGCGTTTTTATTTTATTCTGGCTAACATTAGACGATTTTACTTAATATAAGATGGATATACAGTATAGGAATTTAAAATGTACAACTTGCAAAACAAACAAACCAAAATAATATAAAGACATAAGAACTTATTAACCCCTTCTGTACCGGCGACGGTTTTTAAACTATATTTAGACGATATTGGGCAGTTTAAGAAGGATCTAAGGTAGTAAAAGGGGCTAAATGAGAAAGTTCGAAGCTTGTTAATTGCTGGAGGCCCTTCTTAAACTAAATACAATCGTCTAATAGTAGCCAGAAAGAAGTTAAAAGGACGTCGCCGGTACAGAAGGGGCTAATGGAGGGTACATACGATCACTATTACCCTTATGACTCGGACAGATCCTTCCTAAACTAAATATAGTTATCTAATGATGGCCAGAATATAAGGAGGCAAATGCCATCATCGTCCGGAAGTGGTTAAGTATCGTGTTAGGTGACCCACTCTTAGCCATATTAAAGGAGCCCACCTCGCTTTTTTTTTATCTTTCTCTCCCTCTCTCTTTGGCTTGCAACCATTCGGCCCCATTCAGCCTACTGTTTTAAGATGTTTTCCCCATCCAGGTGTCAATAATTTCCTGGCGCGCAGTAGCGAGCCAGCATATATATATTTTTGTTTTGACAGCAAGCTGAATTTGTATATTTTTCGATAGAAATATGTCTCGCCGAATTTCTCCATAAAATGCTGGCTCGCAATCGCTCGCAAGGAAGATATCGACACCTGGATGGGGATAAACGTCTTAAAACAGTTGGCTGAATGGGGCCGAATGGATACAAGCCAGGGAAAGAGAGAAAAGGAAAGATAAAAAAAGACGGTGACCCCCCTTAAGATTTGCTATGTACTGTATTGTATTATATTTATTTTTTTATATATAACTATATAAATTATGTTTTTATGGTATATGTTGCTTTTATTTTACATTTAATATGTGTACCATATTATTTGTTTAAGCCTTTGAGTAGGGTGGTGGCATTTAAAATTGTATGGTGGCTGTCGTTAGAGGATTTATTCAGTTTAGGAAGGGCCTGTGGGAGCCAAGGTGGCATGAGATGCTTTCACTCTTTTGATATATAAAAGTTTACTTTAGCTGAACAGTGAACACTTATTATTATATTCAGTTTATGAGAGGCCTGCGAGAGCCGAGGATTAATCGAGATGATTTTACCCTTATAATAGTAAGAGGTCCTTCCTATGCTTCTACAAATTATCCAGTTTTCTAGATTAAAATTATAATGCCGCCACCGTGCTGAGAGGATTAACCCCTTCACCATCGTGACGTAATTTTCACCCTTTTCTGGTTACCATTAGACGATTATCTTTAGTTAATAACCTACCTCTACGACTCAAATAGGTAAATACGATCTGAATAAACCTTTTGAATTGCATAGCTCCTTCTTAAACTGCATACAATTGTCCAATTTTATCCAGTATCAAAGGTAAAAAGGCGTCATGGTGGTGAAGGGGTTAACACGATTGACAAGACAAGAGAGCTACAAACTAACTAAATGCCCCACTGACGAATTTGATGCGATATTTAGACGCGACTGAAGAACCCGACCCATTACAGTATATAGACTGGGGTAGACTAGCCATTTAGCACGTGGTTGTCCATTAAGTACGCAATATTGATGAGAAGATATAGAAAGTTAGATAGGTACAGTATACAGTACAAATAATAATGTAAAACTTGCAAAATAAACCAACCAAAACTGGGACGACACAATATAAAGGCAAAATAACTCTTCAAAATCGCTATGTGGAAATAATGCTTAATAAAATTATATTATTTTTATTAATCTCACCACCACACCCCCAATGAAATTAATTAAAGTATATATGATCCACCGGGATTCGAACCCGGGTTATCACACACATATTTTTGCCACCTTAACCATTACACCACCAGGACGGTTTCGAAATCAAAGAAATCAAATTATGATACTTAAGGTATATTTTTACTCTAAATATATTAAGAAACTACTACTTTATGGTGGGCTGTATTTCTATGTATTGAGAAACTTTACTACTTTATGGTGGGCAGTTGGACGCAAGTGTCCCTCTCCTGTGAACAAGCTAGATAATCGAAGGAGTTGCCTTGGCATATGAATTGAAAGTATATGAAGGTGGTTCATTCGAGGCTACACCTTCGGGGATTAGATAGTATTTCTATCGACTTTGTGTACTATTTGTTTAACCACGTACAAAATGTCTAGCCTACCCTGCTGTTAATGTATACCCATGACCATACAGTGTCCCCTTGCGTACACTATAATTACCCGTAAATAAAATAAATAACGTTTAGCAAAGGCCTCTTCTTCTCTTGATTGGAGCAGTGCAGACGGTTCCTCAGGTTTCTTGTATATATATATATAGATGCGTGTGTCATTGGCAAATGGTGGACAGTCTGTGTTAGGGAGTGCTAGAGATCCTATAGTAACAGAGATCGGCCAACTTCTGCCATCTTGGTGCCACCCATGATATTACCCTATCTTCTATTACACCCAAATGTCTCCATACCCATAATATGCATAATAAATCGTAGGCTTGTGCATATTTCTTTAACTGTCTTGATAACGTAATGCATGTGTGTGGAATTTCGATATGAGCATCCTAGGTTCGAGTCCTTGGAATGTCACATGTATTTGTTGATTGCTTTAATTGAGTTTAGAGGTGAAGTTGGTTGGTGGAAAAAACATAATACACAGTTGGGAATACTGGTACTGAATATATAGTTTAGTCCTTAGGTATGCTTTATACATTATCAAAAATAAAATGAAATCACGGTCATTGTTAATTGAGGCACCAATTTGGCGTCCAAAGAAAAAGATGACCGCCCTCTCCTACTACAGGATCTCTAGGGAGTGCCTTTCTTTACAAACCCCCCCCCTGTGCATATGTGTGTGAATTTACGATCTTTTGGTGAGCTAGGCACGCAGCTTTTAGATCCTTCAGAAAACATTGACGGGACAGTTGTCAACAGGTTGGCATCGTGGTCAATATAAATCATTAACACTGAAATATTTGTTCTGTATATTTAATCAAAGAAATTTGATAACACGGACAGTATTAGGGAACATAGTGATTTCTCTACTTAATTTTATTGCCGCTTGTACAATAATCTTACCAATTGTGACTGAAACTGACATTAAAAAGAAAAATTACGTGCTGTGAATACTCGACTGGAGAAATTATATCTACATGGCGGAAAAATTATTTATTGTGATGACATGACAGTTTGAACACACACACTGGAGCCCTCTGCAGGTGTGTAACCTGACCTGAAGAAGACTCCAAAGAGTCGTTCACAAGTTTTCATTCGGTTATGCTTTTTACTCCTAAATTTGTCCTCTCTCCGTTTTGTGGAGGATCTGAAGCGAGGAAGGTGCATGTGTCTTTCTTCTCACACTATAAATATGGTAAACTGGACCAGAATAGGAATCACAACCTATATACTCAGAATACAAATTATTATCCAAAGCGTAGAGCTCGTAATTTATTTTTATTTACTAAATAGCCACCCCCAGCTATGGGGTATGTGCCTCTGTATATATACATACATACTGAATTTTCACTTATGAATTCAATCTATGCTAAAGAAAGCACTTATCAATAACAGTGTAGCTTGTTACCTCAGAGTTAATACATGTTAGACTACTCCCCTCAGTTTTAGTCTTTTCATTATTACACTTGATTAATTCGGGGAAAATTTACTTTTTATACTCCATTATTATAAAACAGAATATATGAAACTCGACAACTTAACTGAAATGGATGCTGAACACAGCAAACTAAATATTAACTAAAGTCTCAACACAAAAAATAGAAAAACAGAATCACAATACATGAACAATTATTTGTTAATCTCAAAAATAATGATTTTACTTAAACAACTCGGGTACAAAATTGCAATAAAATTACAAAAATAATGGTTTCACTTCTAAAGTTATTAATTTAAAGTCAAAATTTTCAGGAACGTAACTGCAACTTTAAGCAAGGAATGACTACTGCATTTTGGACAATTTTGATTTAGCTTTCCAGTTAAACATATACTGGATAGAATTATTTTTGAGCTCTCCATTTTGGTTAAGACTTTGGATTTGTATATATTTTGTCTGTCTATTCTGTTTGTCTCCTTAAATACAATTCAGTATTGTTTAATCCCTTTCAGTATGGGAAAGAGCAGTGTTTATATACAAAGACTACGAGGTTCAGTAGTGTTCTCTGATCTGTTCCCGCTGGCAAGACGAGGCATTCCTCCAAACTAGGGACTCCTCAGTAGCAAGATCTTGGACATGGGTTATTTTAAATTTGAATTTTATCACAAGAATAGTATGATTTTGTATAGACACGCTCAGAAGTATGCTTGTATTCTTGACAAATTCTTTACCTTAGCAGCGACTGATACCAAACAAATACTGTGGGAATGAGTTGTTTACTGAGATTAGATGGACCAGCTTTGCCATTTCTTAAGGTAACATAATTTTTCAAGTTACAGTATTTTGTTCAATAACAGCGCTAAGAAAGGAAATAATTGTTTAAGAATAGAAGGGGTAGTGTCTCATCTTTACTATTTCAACTAATTTTTTTCTCTAAAAATTTGGCCATCAGGTGACCCAAGGCAAAACATTTAATTACCTTTAGACCGATACTGGTAAGAAAATAAGACTTGACAAAGCGTGAATATAAAGATTAAGAGAGGTGGGACACGGCCGTTGAATGTGACTATACTGTATTGTAATAATGCCGCTTAAATATTAATCGTAACTTTGGTTTGTATGGAAAAGTGCCATAGTATTCACATGTAACTAGACGGTGTTTGAATTGGTGATAGTACAGTATTCTAAGGTATTTGTGAGGCCGTGAACATGACGGGAATGACAAGCTTGACGTCAGTATAGGAGTATAAAGAAAAAGTGATATATTCTATTTGCTGGAAAAGGTTGTGATGTGTGTTTTATTATAGTTTAACGTATTCTTGCTGTGTGTTTTTCCCACAAGTAATTTCTTTTTAATTAGAGGTGAAAATGTATTGCTGTATATGCTGGTCTCCACAGCATTAAAGGACATAAGAAACGTAAACCACCTGTGTACAGTCGGCCTAATTAAAATGTAAAACTTGCAAACTAAACAAACCAAAATTGGGACAAGGACAATATAAAGTCCTTAATAATAATAAGTGATAATAATAAATAATAAATAATAAGTGATGTCTCGGCACCAATTATGTTTTGATCAATAATTGGTATCGGCAATATTTACACATAATTCCTTCATTTTGAGTAAGATATACCAACACGTTCCTACACTTACCCACTCTATTCAACATCTGACAGACATTGCGAGCCAAATATAATGACAGCCGAGACATGACTTTTTAGCGCCACCGTACAATTGCATGCAAATACTGTAAATTTCTTTCACACCTTCAGATTCAGCAGTTAAGAATTCTGTGATACACAATATATGACCATGATAAGTTTTTTCTAGTGTATTTAATAATAAAATTTTGCCTATAACTAGCGAGAAAACTTTAGAGCTGTATCAATTTTTGTATGCAAATATACTTTGGCAACTTCGGTGAATATGCTAGAGATTCAATTAGAAAAATGTGTCCTTTTTCTTTAATTAGTTTGCAAGTTTTACATTTTAATTAAATAACTTGAGAGTAAGCTAGAAACATTGTCCATTTTCTTTATACTCAGGGGTCTCTATTCTGTACTTATTGTGTTGGCATGATTGTTATTATTTTATAGAGAATAATACCTTGTATATTATTATATTGGTACACAGTAGTCAACTCATACCAATGATGAAAATATCTGATTTTTTCTACAGAGATGTGACATCAAAGTGACTATGGAACAATGCAACCAGGCACTTTATTTATAATTTAAATAAAGATCCTTAATTCAGATCTTTACTTGGGCTCTTATTTTCATTTTATGGTTTGGTACAGTTGGTCTGGGGCTGGGGGAGTGCTGGAGGCCCTTAGTAATCCTTGGTCTCTGGGTCTTCTGGGCAATATATATATATATATATATTTTTTTTTGTCGTTGTTCGGGCTTTCTCGAGTCGGCCACCCCCAGCTATGGGGTATGTGTCTGAGACAACCTTAAATAAATCCTTACTGCTTACCTAAGGATTGGGAGCCAAAGTGTCACATTTTTCCTTTGCCCCTCAACTTTCCCTTCATAATTGCTGAGGGGCACATGCCTTGGGTTGGGCTTTGGTTTCCCAGGCGTTTCCGCACCCTCCTCAGCTCCCCGCCTTTGAGTGGCTTCGGTCACCTGGGCTTTATTAGTGGTAAGCAGGGAGGGTTCTGTGGGGGCACTCGGTTATGGCCTTGGCCTTGCTCGGCCAGACAGCCTGGGGAACAGCAACAACAACAACTAGCTATCTATAACCATCAACTTACTCTCTATAATAACTCTTCTGTACCTGTTTTGTTGAAAATGCTAATGTACCATATTACTAAAAGGTGTAAATTATATCAATTGAGTTCAGATACTGTAGTTAGCTTTAATGTTTAATTTGTATAGACTAGTTCAAATAGATTTACTATTTTCATAACACAATATCACACTAGTTCTCTGCCATCTAATAAGTTTAATTCTATCTAAAATGGGGGTGGTCTTTTTGGACCAACACTATCACCGATTAGTCTGTTGGTTTTCAGACGTCGTGCCCCATTAGTTTGTCGATTATTTATCTTTATCTATTGGCAGACGCCTTGATCTTCGAGGGGATGGCCACCATGAATGACTACTCATTCGAAAATTAAGACTTTAAAACCATTTGAGATGTTAAGGTTTAAGCGATAACAAGCCTGCTAATTACAGGTAGAAGATATTTTTCTACAGGTCTCCCTCGATATACGATTAGGTTACGTTCCTGAAAACCCGATCTTAAATAGAAAAAATTGTGTAGCAAACCCTAAAATTAATGGGGTAAATAGGGATGTGTTCTCGGATCAGCCAAAACCCAAAAACCTATAATAATATCCTAAATTGGGGCATCGAATGGTGAGGGAGACCTGTACTGGCAATATGTAGAAACTTACCTTGAAGGAGGGTCTTTGTTGTTCTTGTTTTTATTAGCTTGAAGGGGGTCTAGGGAGCCTTTCTATTTAGTCGGGTGGTTTCTGTCAGAGCAGAAAACTGTGGCAATGTTGGTTCAAGACTTGAGTTGAGTATGAGAGGCAAACAGGAAAATGTGCAAGGAGCTATATTGTTTTGGCCATTTAATCACCTTGAGGGGCATAATGGGAACTGGAATACAAATTTAATGATGTATATTTAACCCCTACTGTACCATAGGGTACTACCATAAATGTACCCCCCAGTACCAAGCAATGTGGCCAAAATGGCTTCAGAGGCAAGATATAACAACATCCCACCTCAAAAGTTGATGAAACACTGACCCAGACAGCCTGTGGAAGCTTGCAGCCAACCTAAGAAGTGTTGCCAATTCCTTAGAACAATGTTTACAAGTCATGGTACCAGCCACTGCCTGATACTGGCAGTTACAAAGACCGTATATTACTGACGGCGTGCTGCCATCGCTGGGACTGGGGGGGGGGGGGGGGTGATTTATCTACTGACCAGACCCGGATCTGGTGCCTTGGGGCCGACCTGGCCGAAGGGATCTAGAGGGTACAGTGTAGTGTTTCCCCAGACTGGCACTCCCTGTCTAATAGAATAGGGGCCTGAACCTGGTGATAGCGTTCCAGGAGCCTGCCCTGTCATTAGGTGTATAATACCAGAGCTGTAGTTCCGAGTACGCGCACAGGTGTGTCCTGCGGCTGGTTCTGGTGGGGTGCACCGGGGCCACTGGATCCCACCCCTTGCAATCCTTGGGTAAAGGTGCTAAGAACGGCCTCCGGAGCAGTCTGGAGCCAGTGTCCTGGGGATGGTAATTTTTCCTAGCCAGCTTTCTACCTATTGTTGCAATTTTGTTTCCTAGCTGAAGGTTAGTCCTCCTACTCCACTAAAACTAATATAAGCTTATGGATTTGAAATAAACATTTGAAAAATTCTCTCTTCTTCATATGACGTGGGTAATGGCTTAACTTTTTGTTTTGTTCCTTTCAACTTGAAGGAACACTTGTTACAGGTAGCTTTGCCTTTTGTCTCCTTATGCATAGAAACTTTGTTCCTGGTTCCTGCTTGTTTTGCAGTTTATTTGCATCCCTCAACTCTTGATAAGCTGCATCTCCAAAAGCGCTCTATCGTACTACACCAAGATACACAATCATATGTCCACTCTTACAATAAACGATCTTGTTAAAAAAAGGTCAAAACACTCTTGTGTACCCCTCTCAGGCGCTCGCAACCACTTCCGTCTCCATTTCCTCTGGCAGCTCCGAGGAAGACACATCTGTTTGTGGTGGCGATTGTGGTTGCTGTGCTTGTTGTGGTTCTGGTTGCTGTGGTTGCTGTGGTTGCTGTGCTTGTTGTGCTGGCTGTGGTTGTTGTGCTTGCTGTGCTGGCTGTGGTTGTTGTGCTTGTTGTGGTGGTTGTGGCAGAGAACCCTTGAGGTCTTGCGAGGTACGTTGTAATAGGTCATACCTGTAGGAATAAAGAAGGAAATGTATAAAACAAATTTGTAAGCAAAATGGACACATATAGAACTGCAGTTATAAGTGGATAATGGGCACTATCATATTATGGTATACCCGTATACTGCACATGCATTCATTAAACAATCTATCTATCTATATACTCAGGTCCAATCCCCACTTTTCCTATTTTTTTTTTTGGGGGGGGGACTCAAGACACTAAATAATCATAAACTATTCTGTCATTACCTTCTCTGTAGCTCCTTCTCACGATCAGTTTGCCTGGCCACGTCCTCTGATATAGTGGCCAGACGTCTGGGGATGGCCACGGTCTCCATCTGTTTGAGGAAGGTGAAGGTAGACATCTCCAATGCAGCCGTCTCTACCTGACTCACAGAGTCTTGTAAACTGGCTGCTAGGGAGGCTGCTCGCGCCTGCAGGGGTGGAAAAAGTAATACATTTCATTAGATGTTCTTCTATTTTGAACAAGATACTACTGTATAGGTAGTGCCAACGAACTTGACAATAATTTTGATCCCTGACCTCTCTGTAACTCAAAAGGGCCTAGAACAAACTGGCTGTAAATATCCACATATATTTCCTAGTAGACTCTTCCCAAATGATAGAAACGTCAGCCTGATTGCTTTTATTCATTTTGAATTATAAGAAGTTAAGGGGTCAAGATTATTGTCAAGTTCGTTGGCGCTACCTATACCATGCTATATAATTATATTTTTCAACATCGTTCTTAACCCAGCAAGTGCGGATCTCATCATAAAAGTTTTACCGGTGCGCTGTGGATCTCATATAATCCAAGGCCTAAAAAAAAAACCATTTAAATCAGCCCCGTATATATATATTTTTTTTATTGCCCCTTGGCCATGCCAAATATCACTCCTCCACATCCCCTCCTTCCACCCTCCCCCCCTTCAATTATCACCTATTCTCCGTTATTCCCTTATTCTTAGGTATATTTTCGTGCTAACATTAGCGAGTTGCTAGCAGGGCGTGGTCATCTGTGTTACCAAGCGTGGGAAAGAGCGAGAGAGACTACCACGCAACAGTGTCTCTCCAGCCGTCTTCACGGCTGGCTGCCTCAGCCATAAGTTATGTAACTCCCGGCCTCTATCGCCGATTTTGACCATCCAAACGCTGTTTCCACTTGTTTTATTGTTGTAACAGGTTAATACTTTTATAATCAACGTAAAATAGGCGCATATGGATAAGTACAGTAAACCCTCGCTCTTTCGTACTTCACTCTTTCGGACAAGCATTTCAATTCGAACTCATGGCTCAGCCTTTCGGATTTGTCCGAAAGGCTGAGAAAATACCTCCGTCCTTTTCGGACTACATTTAACTTCGGACTCATGCTTCAGCCTTTCGGATTTGTCCGAAAGGCTGAGAAAAATTAAATCGCATTCGGACCAAAGAGCCGAGTTTCGGACTTGTCTGGTTAGGTGAATGTGTATTCGGACTTATAAACTTCGGACATTATTTCAGCCTTTCGGATTTGTCTGAAAGGCTGAGAAAAATTATTTCGCATTCGGACCGAAGAGCCGAGTTTCGGCCTTATATTTATTATATATTATATTTTTCAATTCCATTGCATTAGAAATGATTCAAAGATTACAAAAAGTCCAAATAAGACATAGTTATGTTAATGTATAAGGGAGTTACGTAGATGCATAGAGAGATAGATAGATAGAAAGAGAGAGTTACAGAGGGGGAGTGAGCGATAAACCCGAACTATTATGAGACGGACTTAATTGGTCCTGAAAAGACAAAGGAGACTTTTATATTGACTCTTTTTCATGTTATTATTTGTGTGCTAGAAGGATAATATTGTTTTCAATTCCATTGCATTAGAAATGATTCAAAGATTACAAAAAGTCCAAATAAGACATAGTTATGTTAATGTATAAGGGAGTTACGTAGATGCATTAGAGAGATAGATAGATAGAAAGAGAGAGTTACAGAGGGGGAGTGAGCGATAAACACGAAATATTATGAGACAGACTTATTGGTTCTGAAAAGACAAGATAGATAGAAAGAGAGTTGCAGAAGGGAAAGTGAGCGATAAACACTAACTATTATGAGACGGACTTAATTGGTTTTGAAAAGACAAGATAGATAGAAAGAGAGTTACAGAAGGGGAAGTGAGCGATAAACACGAACTATTATGAGACGGACTTAATTGGTTCTGAAAAGACAAAGGAGACTTATATTGACTCTTTTTCATGTTATTATTTGTGTGCTAGAAGGATAATATTGTTTTCAATTCCATCGCATTAGAAATTATTTATAGATTACAAAAAGTCCAAATAAGACATAGTTATGTTAATGTATAAGGGAGTTAGTTAGATGCATTAGAGATAAATAGATAGAGAGAGAGTGGCTAGGGGCGAGCGAGCGATAAAATACTAACATATACGAGACAGACTTATGTTTCTGAAAGACAAAGGAGACATTTTTATTTACTCTCTTTTTCATTTTATTATTTGTGTATTAGAAGGGTAATATTGTTTTCAATTCCATCGTATTAGAATTGATTCATAGATTAAAAAAAGACCAAATAAGACATAGTTATATATATGTATAAGGGAGATAGATGCATTATTTCAGACAAGTCCGAATGGCTGAAGTGTGAGTTCGGACTCGGCCCTTTCGGACTTTTGACTCTTTCGGACAGGGGTCTCCCCCAATTAGTCCGAAAGAGCGAGGGTTTACTGTATTAATTATATTTATGGTACGATGACGATTTGAGTTTAGGAAACAGTCTAAATACCTCCGCACAGGGAGGGGTGGCCAATACCCCACCTACGCAGCGGAGAGGTTAACACAAATAACACCCCAAATGAAAATGGAAGAAATCCTAGGACTGAGGTATTAATTAAAATTTTCGAGCTAAAGGAAATCACCTGCTAGTGATCAGTGTATTTCCTAGGCCTCATTTACTCCCAGGAACCCCCCCGCTGAAAAATGGCCTTCACAGATAGCTGTGGGCCAGTGGTTCCCCTCTTCAGAACATTCCTGTGCCCGATATATTGCTGGCCAGAGCCCTCACAAGGGATAAGAAAATAACAAAAGTGATGGAAGTGCTGTCCTGGTGAGGGACTACTCCTTTAATGATAACTGTCTTAAACCACCTAGTGGAAATAGTATTGAGAGGTGGGCTATGGGGCATGTCTGGAAGCTTGTAGGCAGTTTCTGCCATGACCATCCCATTTGGGGAACTTCCTGATGAAGCAAGGCATGGCCCAATCACCTATCCCTTTTTAGTTGATTCTATATAACGAAATTGGGCATGGAGGGACTAGTCTTGCAATCTATTTTATGAAGAGATTTATTCCCTGCTTCTCACCTGATAACCACCCATCAAAACCTTTAACTTTTTCTCCAGTTTGGCAGCAATCTTGGCTTGCTTGGCCATGTGTTGTCTGTTCTGCTCCAACCTCTTCTCCAGCGACTCTATGCGGTCCTTCTTGCTGGCCAGGGAGGCGCGGGTGTACTTACTCTGGCTCGGCAGGAACAGCACTTGCGATAGACACTCCTCCCACACCTGTAAATATATGTAAGGTTTAGTAGTCATATATTTTGTTTTAATACGTTAGCCATTGACTGCCAATTCGGTGTTGCAGTCAGCCTTTGTAGCGGTTAACCAGTAGTTCATTAGTTCAGAACACTCCTGTGCCCGGTATGCTTTCGGTCAGGGCTCTCGTGGGAAGCTTTTAGTCTGGCCCCACACCACTAGCCATAACGGTATGGTGGTCTTATCATTATTGTCCACTGGTTCTAAGACCGCCAACATAAGTTTCTCTACCATAAAGTAAGTTACATAGCAATTTTTATTAGTTCTTTTGCATTTATCTTGTGTCGTCCCAGTTTAAGTTTGTTTATTTTGCAAGTTTTACTATTTAATTACTAGGAGAGCCGGAAGGAAGAACTACATCTCTACATCCTACTGTGCCACAAGGTCCATACGTAGTTACAGACCAGAGAGGGAAAATGGGGAAGTTTGTGCACGGTGTCAAACGAAAATAAAGTTCATTATTCCCAGTCTGTATTATTGTGTATGTAAAGATCAAATTAAGGTTTATAGTTCAAATTAAGGTTTATAGTTCAAATTATGTCTGTGGAAGTGATAAAATGACCAAAACAATGCTATATCATGTTAATTTTTGGCATTCCTTTCTATATTCATTAATGGGAGTCACCGTTTTTTTTTTATCTTTATCTCCTTTTCTCTCTTTCCCTGGCTTGTATCCATACGGCCCCATTCAGCCAACTGTTTTAAGACGTTTATCCCCATCCAGGTGTTGATTTCTTCCTGGCGAGCGATAGCGAGCCAGCATTGTATGGAGATATTCGGCTTCCCCGGAGAAATTTTTCTATCGAAAAATGTACAAATTTAGCTTGCTGTCAAAACAAAAATATATATATGCTGGCTCGCTACCGCTCGCCAGGAAAATATTGACACCTGGATGGGGGTAAACGTCTTAAAACAGTAGGCTGAATGGGGCCGAATGGATACAAGCCAAAGAGAGAGTGAGAGAATGAGAACAAAAAGCGAGGTGGGGTGCTTCAAACAAACAAAATCCTGTGTTTGTGACCTGAGAATACGCGTCGAGTGTGAGGTCCCCGTGAGCCATGCCGTGTTTCACCACTGCCATCTCGTCCTTCAGCAACAACTGAGCTTCCTCCAGTTCTTCCTCTGTGAAGCGCCGGTAAGGGTGACGCTCCAGGTGGTCGCGGTGTTGGGCCTCCATAGCTACGTTGCCTGGGTAAAAAAAAGGAAATGAATAATACTGTACGCACTGGTAATGAGATAGGTAATGGTAATAATGAGATAGGTAATGGTAATAATGAGATAGGTAATGGTAATAATGAGATAGGTAATGGTAATAATGAGATAGGTAATGGTAATAATGAGATAGGTAATGGTAATAAAGATAGGTAATGGTAATAATGAGATAGGTAATGGTAATAATGAGATAGGTAATGGTAATAATGAGATAGGTAATGGTAATAATGAGATAGGTAATGGTAATAATGAGATAGGTAATGGTAATAATGAGATAGGTAATGGTAATAATGAGATAGGTAATGGTAATAATGAGATAGGTAATGGTAATAATGAGATAGGTAATGAGTAACATCCCGTTCTTAACATCAATATCAAATACAAACCCCAATGCACCTGAATAAACTAACGAAAGCATATGGCCCTCCCGGGATTCCAACTCGGGACACCACACCCAGAACATAAGCATCCATACTGGTAATGATTGAAGATAGATAACAATGAGATAGGTAATGGTAATGATTACAAAAATACGGTAATAATGAAGGTAGATAACAAACATATAAGTGGTGATAGGCTGGTCTATCAGAGTGAGAACTGAGCGATCTCTGCCATACCCATAGCTTACTCTGACTGTTCCTTTTACTTATATATTTTCTATATATTGCCCCTCAACTTTCTTTTCATATTTGCTGAGGGGCACAGGGCCCTGGGTGGGGCTTTGGTTTCCTGGGCGTTTCCGCACCCTCCTCAGCTCCCCGCCATGGAGTGGCTTCGGTCACCCAGGCTTTATTGTGGTCGGCAGGGAGGGTTCTGTGGGGGTGCTCGGTTATGGCCTTGGCCTTGCTCGAGGCTGGGGCTGTTCGGCCAGGCAGCTTGGAGAACACCAACAACAACAAACATAGAAGATACCCGGTAGGTAGGTATGTATGTATATACTCTGGCACCTTCCCCAGTTCTCCTTATTTTTTTTTAATGGGTGTGGCCGACTCAAGACAGAGCCCGAACAGGGACATCACAACACATCAGAAAGACAAAACAAAACACAAAATCACACACATCTAGGTCGCCCAGGAGGAATACCCAGGTAGGAAACAATAATATCTGCCTAACTATCAGAATGCAGAGAACGCGAACGACAGTAGGCTACATATATCCACAAAGTACCTTTGCAAGTAGGTGGGCCGGTGACAGTAATGCAAGGCGTCATAATGCAACATACCCTCTGAATTACATTATTTGTCTTTATATTATATGTATTCATTGTCGATAGTATCAATTGCTTACTTTTGCGATTTCCTTAGTTTATTTGTGCTATAAATGTAGGTTATTTGTAGGGTAGTTATTGATAGGGGTCACTTGAGGCATGCTATGCTTACAGGTACCTACCCGATAGCACTATCGTTAGTGAGTGCTGTACTGTATTTTATATATTATTTTGTAATAGTATAGATATCTTATCAATATTTGTATTTTGTACTATTTTAATGTCTTGTCATGTTGCAAATTTGATTTTTTTTTATTGTGTTCTTTTATTTAATAATTTTCATTTTAGTAAGCGTTGTTTCCACATAGCGATTTTGATAATTTAATTTGACTTTATATTGTCCTTGTCCCAATTTTGGTTTGTTTAGTTTGCAAGTTTTACATTTTAATTTAAAATAATATTTTGACATTTAACATATAGTTTCTTTATTCATGCAGAGTTTAGTAAAATTTGCCAGAACGTCCCGGACTTCCCAAACTTGACTACTTCCTTTAACGTGACGATAGTGCGTTGTTATATGTGCGATTAGTTTGCTTGGGAAACAGATTAACTTGCTCATGTAGTAATGTACACCCTATGTGGTGGATTGTGTTCTTTTATTTAATAATTTTCATTTTAGTAAACGTTGTTTCCACATAGCGATTTTGATAATTTAATTTGACTTTATATTGTCCTTGTCCCAATTTTGGTTTGTTTAGTTTGCAAGTTTTACATTTTAATTAGTTACTCGGCCCTCTGTCCGTCCAGGTGTAGCAGCTCTGTGTGCCTGGGGTAAAGGACAGTAGTACTTAACCTTTCGGCTGCGCATGGGGGGTATGAGACACCACACGCCTGTGCGCACGTATTTGAGCTGTTCCCATCACTAACATCGTTATTTTACCTAAATATCGTTAATACTTATTCATATGCGCCTATTTTACCATTAATATTAAGATATTAACCAGTTACAACAATAAAACAAGTGGAAACAGTGTTTGGCTGGTCAAAATTGCGAAATGAAAGCGATAGTGTGTGTGAGTGAGTGTGAGCCAACCTTCCACTCACGAAGCTTTGAGAGACACTGGAGGTACCTCTCAATTATCTTCCTGACTTCTCCCCTAATTCCCACGCTTGGTAACACTGATGACAACGCCCTGCTAGCAACTCGCTAATGTTAGCACGAAAATAGACCACAGAATAAGGGAATAACAGGGAAAATAGGTGATAATTGAAGGAGGGGGGGGGAAGGAGGGGATGTGGAGGAGTGATATTTGGCAGAAAAAAAAAAAAAAAAAAGTTCAAGTTTTTTTGGGGTGTTTTAAATGGATTTTTTTTAGGCCCAGGATCTTAAAGAGTCTTCCCGCAATCGCCCGGGGAAACTCTTAAGAGTCTTCCGGCAGCTCCTGGGTTAAAGAGTAGAGAGGAGAGGAGAGAAAAGATGAGAAGTGAGGCAAGAAATGACAGATGAGAGGAGAAAGAATAATAGAGAAGACAGGAGAGGTATATAGGCAGGAGAGCTATTAAAAGATAACAATAACAATACCAATATCCACGAGGTATCTTTGCGTGTAGGTGGGCCAGTGGGAGCATGCAAGGCGTCAAAATGCAACACGGCGACCATCTTTATTTTCATAAAATCCTCAGCCCTTTGCCTGTCTGAGAAGTGTTGGTTTGTATGCATGGGGCGCAGGACGATCGCGTTTTAGATAAAAGAGAGTGGAGAGGCAAGAAGATGATAGGAAAGGCATAAAACAAGAGAAAACATAGGTACAGTTATTATGTTCCTTCCAACAACCAACTATACTCCTAAAATCGATTAATGAAATTTACAAACACATGTGGCAGTCCGTGGATTCGAACCCAGGATGCTCACACCGAAAATCAACACCTTATGCATCACACCACGAAGACAGTTAAAGGATGGTGGACACTGCCTACGATTTATTATGCAACTTCGAATCCTGCATATCAATTTAAGCATGTACACACATCCCAACTGCAACTCACGTAGGCTATGCATATGTGAATGGAAAGAGCAATTAATGGGGCCTTAACCACTAGGGAAGTCCTCTCGATAAATTACCCCTGAACCAATATAAATTATTATGTTCCTTCCAACAACCAACTATACTCCTAAAATCTATTAGGCCTAATGAAATTTACAAACACATGTGGCAGTCCGTGGATTCGAACCCAGGATGCTCACACCGAAAATCAACACCTTATGCATCACACCACGAAGACAGTTAAAGGATGGTGGAAGTACTGGAATCCACTGAGCTAAACGAACAAAGGAAGAAGAAAAGAACAAACCTAAATTCTGTCTCGTACCTTTGCGAGTAGGTGGGCCAGCGGGAGTATGCAAGGCGTCAAAATGCAACATAGTGACCATCTCCCTCTTGATAAGTTCCTCAGCCCTCTGGCCATCTGAGAGGTGTAGGTCAGTGTGCATGGGGCGCAGGACGGTGGTGTTCACTTCCTGGGGTCGGGGAAGGTTGCGCTGAACTGCCTGGGAACGCTTCTTCATCTCGGCTTCTCGTCGGCTGGCTGCGTCTGCTGCAGCTCTGAGAAAAAAGAAAAGATTGATTAAATGTCTTTTCTGATTTTATCTTGCATGTCAAAATCCGCATACAAGAAAACGCTTTATATAGTACCGTAAAACCGGGTCGCTTCGGACTGCGGTGATAACTTCGGACATCGACGATAATAAGTAATTAGCCATTGACATTGTCATGGAAACGCTTTTTATTTTTATTTTTTGTGGGGTCCGTTTAGAGAAATGACAAAGGAAGAGCATGTAAAAGCCCTAGGGAACTGACATGAGTATATGTACACGAAAAAAATATTATATACTGTATATGACGAAAAAAATTACATTTTTCGCTACCCTGCCAAACTTCTATCACCCCGGAGAAATTTGTTTGTATGAATGATGTCGTGACTGATATAATTTTGTAGTAACATTACCAGAGACAACATCCACCAAAGGAAATTTGTCACACTTGTATAACGCTCTAGCTAGAACACTATCATTTAACCTATTGTGTTTTCCAAAAAAAAAAATGTTGACTTCAGACATGGAACAAACAAATCGTTTGTTATTATTTGCCCTATGAAAATAATTCATAATACTTGCCCATCATTAAAATGGTGGTTAAAGATCAAATAATCATTCTCCGAGTCCAAAAACCCATAAAAATATGATATGCTAACCGATTTATGTATTTAGGATAATTCTGGATATATAATATATATAACTTAGGAGAGGTATATATCTTGTCCAAAAAAAATGTTATCTGCCGTAAGAAACACCAACACATACGTTATATCTATAAAAATGTATATGCAGTGGTAGAGTATACATACCTATATATTTTCACTAGGCCTAGTTAATTTTCGAGTTATTGATTTGACAGCATTGGTTATTTTTCCTGCTCAATATTGTCTAAGAGTGAGTTCAATGCCTAACGAGAACAGATCCAAAAAGAAAATCTGTTAAACATCGTATAATTATAACCCTCCTAGTGCGGTTGGGAATATGAACATGATTAGATTAATATCCAGTATTCGAGAATGGATAATAAGTCGTAGGCGTGTGCATAAACCTTTAACCGTCCTGGTGGTGTAATGGTTAAGGTGGCAAAAATATGTGTGTGATAACCCGGGTTCAAATCCCGGTGGATCATATATACTTTAATTAATTTCATTGGGGGTGTGGTGGTGAGATTAATAAAAATAATACTGATTATACAGGCCTAAAAATATTGACTGTGCATTTTCCAGATCGGACAGGAATAAGCAGCAATAACAAAATATTCATATAAAATAGTAGGAGCTGAAAAATGAATTAAATAAAACCACGAACGTACGTCCGAAGTTCCCCTTCGTTTGTCCGAAGTTATCCCAGCTTTCTTGGTAATAATTTTCCATAAGAAATCACTGTATGTCCGAAGTTATCCATACATGTCCGAGTTAGCCACTTTTGAAGATGACTTCGGACATAAT
Source organism: Paralithodes platypus (assembly GCA_032716605.1). Classification (NCBI taxonomy): domain Eukaryota; kingdom Metazoa; phylum Arthropoda; class Malacostraca; order Decapoda; family Lithodidae; genus Paralithodes; species Paralithodes platypus. The sequence goes on from CM064568.1 coordinate 55,522,886, forward strand.
TTAGGATAAGGATAGCTCTCTTATTATGGGGGATAATTTTAGGAGGCTTCCTGGATTACCGTGCACTATTACCACACATCACTTGACCTAGTTAAATCTCTATAATGTGTTTACAGTCAGGGAAATTGTTAAAAAACCTCGAAAAATGTCCGAAGTTACCCAGTTTTACGGTATTCAGGGTTTTCCTTTCTTTAGATGCTAAGGATCGCAACATGAAATAAGTAACACCCCGTTCTTAACATTAATCATCAATTACAAACCCCAATCGGAACATGAAAAACAGAATAAAATGCGAAATAGCATCATAGGTATTCAATGAGTTCAAATTAAGAATCTAAGAAAAAATGTTCATCATGCTCTCACCTGGCGTCCAAGTCAGCCTGGTCTTCCACATGGGACTCAGAGCGTTCCCGATCCTCCTCCCCGGCCGGTGTACCGTCCTGGTCCGGCACCACAATCTCAAAGTCATTCCTCGGCGCCGGGAGAGACTTTAGCCCCGACTGTAATGCATCCCTCACACCACGCTGATAGGCTTTCAATGCATGCCGATCATCAATAGGTACTAGAGCGGTCTCCTCGTTAATGTTTAATTTGTCTCTGATTGGTGTGGCTCCCGGGGTAGTTAGAGGTTGACCCCTGGGTGTGACGGCCCCGGGGGTGCGGCTTGGGGTGGAGATCTGGGTGCCTGAAGGGGTGCGGAAGGGGGTGCCCAGGACCGTGTTGGGGGTCTGAACTATAGCCTTGCTCGGCTCTACGCCACCGAAGTCCTGCTGGTTTAGGGGCGTGTTCATGCCACCCTGAAAGTCAAATGGATATTATTAGAAGTTAGATAGTTGCTTATTATCATTAATGTACAGGTATACAGTTTTATATTAATGAATCAACTGTTACTCTTGTTGTTGCTATTTTGTACACCAACATTTACAAAATTTGTTAGTTCTTTATAAGGATGTAGTTTATATCTAAATAAAAAGACTGTCAGATTTGTTATTTTTTGTAAAAACAAATTCAATAGGCCTACATAAATCTATGCATTCCACAAAATATAAAAAGCAATCATATATCTTAATGTTTTAATCTGTAACTATGTTTTTATGTTATGTTACCTTGAGTGGGGTGTCGACATGCGTGAGAGCCATAATATCGTGGGCCCCCTGCATGACCCTGTCCGAGTCAGCCGGAGTGCGGGGTGTACGGAGAGCTGGGCCCGGGGTAACACTGTACTCGGCTAGTAACCCTTGGGACGGTCCGCTGCCTCCAACTTCCTCGGCTAGTTCCCTCGCTGCCTCCGATGCCTTGCCCAGTTTCACCACCTACAGGAAAAAACATATCAGGTACGGTAAGGTAGAGATACAATAAAACCACACTCTATCAGAAACAATACTCCTTCACACCAGGTAACTGATCTCACAGATGTAAATAGACTGAAGTAAATATCAGAACATTCAATTTGGTGTTTCACCCTTTTGGACATTTAGTTTTTCCAAACGTGATAATAATAATGTAAGAATATATATCAAAAGACGTATTATGCCGGTTGCCTGGAAGGTCTGGGTGATGTTTCGGGTTTCCCAGTGGAGCAACACAAATGCTCCAGCTGAGAAGCGCATTCCCAACTGAAATAAAAGTCAAACTACTGTATTTGACTTTAGTTCCACAATCAGGATGACAACACTATTTATTTCTATGAACGTCATTCACACTATGAATGCTACCATGAATTATTCCGTTTGTAGAGTGAACTTCCTCCTCAGATAATAAGAATGGCTGTTGTCAACCCACCTGTAGAGCTAAAGTCAACTAGTTTGTCATTTAATATCAGTTGACAAATCACCTCTCAGCCGGAGCATATGAGGTATGAACGGTACTCCACTGCGCTGCCTAAAACTCAACCCTGGTCTAATAATACTTTCCCACAGAATATTGGATATTTACCTGTTCAATACTTTCCCACATAACCTAGGATAGCGATTTTGAATACCGGTAGTTATTTTGTCTTTTTACTGTGTTCGTATAAGTTTTGGTTTGTTTATTTTGCAAGTTTTACATTATAATATTTACCTGTTCCAGTTCATCCTCTGAGATCTGTGGATGGGAGAGGACCAACTTGCTTCTCTTGGTCTTGGCATCTCCATTCTCGAAGACAGAGTTGGGTACCCCTTGCTCCTTCCGTTCCTTCATCTTCTGCTTGTCCTTCTTGCGCTCCCGATCCTCCCTTTCCGACCGCAGCTCTCCGTCCAAGTGCTGTTGCCTCAAGCGTTTGAAGTTTGGCTGCATGGGGTCATACGTTTCCTGTGGGCAGAGTCAATTTGGTTATAAAACTGGAATGAATATGGGTAGGAATATAGTAAAATGAACATGAAATTACAGTACATTTTTTTTTTGCAATTTCAGCACTTTCAAAGATACAATTCAAACTGTAAAACATAGTTTAGCTACATATCTTCAACGATGATGACTAAAAATAAGAAACTAGCTATTATTATGTTTTTTACACTAACCAACTTCACCTCTAAACTCAATTAATTAAATCAACAAATACATGTGGCACTCCAAGGACCTATGAGAGTTCCGTATGGAGCTCAGTGGTCTGGTTAATCTGCTCTACATAACTAACTAACTAACTCCAAGGGTGGTGATGGGCTGGTCTATCAGAGTGAGAATTGAGTGATCTCTGCCATACCCATAGCTTACTCTGACTGTTCCTTTTACTTATATATTTTCTAGATCTCAAGTGACGGCGTCTCTTCCGTGGATTGACCTCCCAATCTATCAAGATTGGAAGCCAAAGCGTCACATTTTTTTCCTTTGCCCCTCCGCTTTCTCTTCATAATTGCTGAGGGGCACAGGGCCCTGGGTGGGGCTTTGGTTTCCCGGGCGTTTCTGTCGCCCTCCTCAGCTCCCCGCCATGGAGTGGCTTCGGTCACCCATGCTTTATTGTGGTCGGCTGGGAGGGTTCTGTGGGGGCACTCGGTTATGGCCTTGGTCTTGCTCGGGGCCTTGGGGCTGTTCGGCCAGGCAGCTTGGGGAACAACAATAACAACTAACTCCAAGGACTCGAACCCAGGATACTCACATCGAAATTCCGCGCACTTAAGCATTACGCTATCAAGACAGGGACTAGGTTTGAACAGTCTCGTATGATGGCTTACCTCTGAGGTGTCGTGGAATCCAACGGCGGGGCGTTTCTCGAAGGGGATCTCCTCGTTGTAGTCGACTCCCTTCCGTTTCTTGCGGCGCTGTTGGAGGTCTATGCCCGCCGCCCTCAACTCACGCCGCTTCTGTAAGGCTGCCAGTCGTCGTGCTTCCTCCAGCTGCTTCTCTCGGGCCTGAAAGAAGTGAACGATTAAGTTAGACCATTAAGAGACATAGGCATATATTATGTTAAGCTAATTCAGAAACCAAGGGTAAAGTGGATTATGTACTGTTGAAATTTATGACTTATAATATCTCCTGTCATCTATCAGCTGGTGCTCCTCCTCCCACCCAACACCACATTCACTCTTATACCTCTCGACTCAAACCTTCCATCTCATTCTCAGACTTCCTCTCCCTCTCTGCACTTCAACCTCACTCTGAAACAGACTTTTAGTCTTTCTCCCACTTCAGTGGTGCAGGCAGCCCCTCTACAGAAAACCCTTTGGCCATTAGTCTAAATTAATAATGTTGTGGAGTGGGCAGTGGGTGTTTGTCTGGGAGCCTGGAAGTGGTTTCTGTCCTAGCCATCCCATTTGGGAAGCTTTTTGAGAAAGCAAGGCGACATACATTCGTTTGCTCGTTCTCACTTTCCATAAGTTCTAAATGAGTGAACCATCTCATGTGTTCCTCTTCACACTCCAGCCCATGCACATCTACACCATATCACACTTGTACACTCTACCAAAAAACAATCTTTACACTAACGCTCTAAACATTCTGGAAGTGGGTCGAAATCTTATGATAATACCTTACAGACGTATGTTTCACTCAATGCATTCCGTTCACACTAGATTATTTACAGCTCACCAGTGTAAAGATTGTTTTTTGGTCGAATGTACTGTACAGTACTGTACTGTACTTCCTCATTTGCCCATCTATCTTTCCATGTGACTTCACACGCACTTCTCAAGTAATGAAATTGTACCTTGCGCTTGGCCTTCTTGCCCTGTGTGTTGGCCAGCCTCGCACGAGCTTCGGACAACATCTCCAGTTCATCTTCATCCATGTCCTTGGGGTCGGGTCGCGCCGGCTTGGTCTCTGGGTTGGGGTCAATCTCACCCGGCTTGAGCTTACGAGGGTCCTCCACACTGTCTTCATCCTCCCCCTTCTGTGCCTGGTCACTGTGGAAATGAGATGGCGGTTGAAAATAGCGAATATAACTCAAAGAGTACAAATTCTAAGCTCACTCAAATACCATACTGAAATTAGTCTTATTGCTCAAGGCACTAAGCTACTGTACATCCGTTGATAGATGCAATGGTACTGTACGCACTGGGTCGGGATAAGTATAGTTACCTGCAGAAATGTTCATCCTCCCTTCCCTTTCTCATCATCATCATCATCTCCGACGCCTTGCTTCCCCCTGGGAAACCCCCACTAGAGGATGGCCATGACAGAAACGTCTCCAAGCTACTTTGTCAAGACATGCCTCCTTTGCCCGTGCCACAATGCCCCTTCCACTACGTGGAAGTTTTTCTTCAATATATTTTTCCACTTTCTTTTCCCATCCCATAGGTGGTCTTCCACTACTAGCGGTTCCACTCACCTGACTCCCATATATCTTTCTTGGCATTCTGTCTTCATCCATTCTCTGAACATGACCATACCACCTCAAAGTACTTCTCTTTATCCACTCAACCACACCACAATCAATGCCCAAAGCCTGCTCTTCCATTCCAAAGGACTCGTACACTTCCCTATTACTTGGCCCATCTAGCCTATTCATGCCAGCTGCCATTCTGAAAAAGCTCATCTCCACAGCTCTTAGTTTGAAGAGGTCCTCGTCACTTGCCGTCCATGTCTCGCTTCCATATGTTGGGAGCAGCACACTGTTTCTCAGTGACTTTTTGACTTCCTGGCTAACCATTCTTCCTTTGAGAATACTATCAAGTTCTCCAATCACTTTTCTCCCTTGCATTTTTCTCTCTTTTATCTCACTCTCCATTTTACCATATTTGCATAGTACAGCTCCCAAATACTTGAAACTTTCAACCTCTTCTAGTACTTCATTTTTCAATTTTATTTTACAACTTTTCTTGTGTTCTTTCTTGATTCTATATTTTTCCTTAAAATCTATAGTTTCATGCATTCTTCTCTCAAACACCATTACCTTACATTTCCCTACATTGACCTTTAACTTTCTCTTTTCACATACCCTGTCAAAGTCAGTGACCACTCTCTGAAGTTCTTCAGCATTTTCCGCCAACAGGACTGCATCGTCCGCATATAGGCATGTTAAAATCTTCCATGTTCTTCCCTCTGATTCCAGTCTAGCTCCCACACCCAGAGCCCTACATTCCCTAATCACTCCATCCATGTATATATTGAACAACCAAGCTGACATGACACATCCCTGTCTTACACCTACATTGACCTCAAAACTTTCACTTAACTTATCCCCTACCTTCACATTCCTATAAAAAGATTTTACTGCCATTAGCAACTTTCCTCCCACACCATATACTGTTAACACATCCCACAGGCCCTCCCAGTCTACTTTGTCGTAGGCTTTTTCCAAATCCATGAATGCTGCATAGAGTTTTCTGTTTTTGGCCAGATACTTCTCTACCAACAATCGCATTGAGGCTATCTGGTCAACGCAGCCCCTGCCCTTTCTGAAACCTCCCTGTTCCTCGCCTATTTTGTCATCCGTTATCTTCTGTAGCCTCTGTGTTACTACTCTTGCGTGTACCTTTCCAGGTATGCTAAGCAAGCTAATTCCCCTATAATTCTTACACTCTTCTTTACTACCCTTCCCTTTGTACAAGGGTACTATCACTGCTTTCCTCCAGTCCTCTGGTACACTTCTCTCTGTCAGAAATGTTCATCCTCCCTTCCCTTTCTCTCCGTCAGAAATGTTCATCCTCCCTTCCCTTTCTCTCTGTCAGAAATGTTCATCCTCCCTTCCCTTTCTCTCTGTCAGAAATGTTCATCCTCCCTTCCCTTTCTCTCGTCTCTTATGTTTCTCCGTTTGATCTTTCTCTCGCTTTTTGTTTGTATCTTTCTCTCTCATTCCCTTTATTCAGTATAATTCTTATCCCACATCAATATTTCTCTCACTAACATTTGGTCCTCCCCTAACTATGAAATTTATATATCTAACTATTTTCCTAGTACTGTACTACGTAACCAATTCACTCTCACTATTTCATCTATTTGCATTTTAATCTATCTATCTATCTATTGCCTGACGCCGTGATCCCCGAAGGGGTGGCCACGAACGAACCGCCCCCATGCACCTCTGTCCCCAGTCAGTCGACGCCCCTCCCCCCAACCAGCACCGCCTTCGTTCATGTAGTTCCTCACTCCATCCTTCCACCTCATATTCGGTCTACCTCTCCCCCTCTGTCCCTCCACCTCGCTCTCGTACACCCTCTTAGTCATTCTCTCGCTTTCCATACGTTCCATATGGCCGAACCATCTCAAGTTGTTCCTTTTCACACTTTCCAGCACATCTACCTCCACACCACACCTCCTTCTTACTTCCTCATTAGTCTGTCTATCCCTCCATGTAACTCCGCACGCACTCCTTAAGTAATTCATTTCCACTGCTCTCACTCTTGGTCTGAGTCTCTCAACCAACGTCCATGCTTCGCTTCCGTAAGTCAGTGTCGGGATTACCACACTGTCATGCAAGGACTTCTTCACTTCCATACTGACCACCCTATTTCTTGTTACTGCTTTTAGCGTTCCTACAACCCTCTTCCCCTGTTGTACCCTCTCCCGCACCTCTTCATCCATAGTCCCATCTTTACTCAACACACTGCCCAGATACTTAAAAGAGTTGACGATCTCCATAGCCTGACCGTTCAGCTTCACCTCACACATTTTAATACTTCCTATTAATAATCTGCTCTCTAAGGATTCAAATATGCTGCCTGCTCGTACAATTCATTTAAATATATTATTGAATGATTAGTTTTATTGCCTGTATAACATAACATTCCACTATCCAGGGTGGCCAACCGGGGACATTTTTAAGGGGAGATGGGCAGTTTTTCTAGATCCCCTTCTCCCTCATGTTTAGCCCCATTAGTTTTCAGATTTTAAGATGTTTGCCCTATTACCGTAGTTTGTCGTTTTTTAAAACCTTCTGCCCCACTTCCTTGTCAATATTAAGACCTTTCACGCTATATAGGTGTTATTTTGTTTTTCTGGCAAACGATAGTGAGCCATCCTCCTCTCTCTCTCCACTTTATCTAGTTAAACCCTTCTGTACCAACGACATCTTTATAATCAAATTCTAGCTATATTTAGACAATTTTATGCATTTTAACCCTTGGGATCCGGGAGGCCTCATATGAGGCAAAATGGTTAAATAAAAATCGCTGCTATAATCATCAGAACTCGGCAACCACGCGTTGTAGCGACGTCATTTCTACGGCATTCTACAGACAACAAAAAGTTCTACAATTTGCAAAAACATTGACTGCTCTAGGTAGTCTCAATCAGTAGCTACTGAATTATGAAGTTGATTTTACCAAAATTCATATGAGGCCCCCCGGATCCCATGGGTTAAGAAGGATCCGTGGTAGTAAAAATGGTTAAGAGAGCCAGTTCAAAGCCTGTTGATTGCTGGAGGCGCTTTTTAAACTGAATATAATCGTCTTATATTAGCCAGAGTAAAGTTAAAAGCACGTCGCCGGTATAGAAGGGATTAATACTACTACTCCCACTGTTACAGGGTGTCAAATTAACCCCTTCAGACTCATATGACGCAGTGGTTGCCAGATTAGCAATAAGAAATAGAGTTCTCTCACTCTTATAATACCCTCTCCAAAATTAGTTTTCTGCCCACAGCTAACTCAAAGACAACTGCAGAGATTGAAGTAACTAAACTAAAGGTTTGTAAATACCCCTGATGGTAATAAAGGCTTTAAAATACTGTATCCCTAATTGGCTCAAAATTGCATCATATTTCGGAGAGGGCTAAAGTAATTTTGTTTGAAGACTTGAATGACTATGAGAAGGAAAATAAGAACATTAATATGAAATACCATTGTTGTGGTCATTTTACCCCTTCCAAAGATATAATTCAAACCATAAACCATAATTTTATCTTTGCATATAAAATTATAAAGCCTAATAACAATGGACTTTGACATTCGTTTGACACCCTGCGAGTCCCACATCAGGATTTCCATCTCTAAAACGTGGTCTACATCTTACCATGAATTATTTGTATCTGTATTCTTTCGCTTATCTTTATACCTGTACCATACATCCTTCCCTTCTTTTGCAACGTAACACTTACAGGAGGTACTCATATCTCTCGAGACACTGAGCTGCTGTTCGTCCGATGATGGGTGCAATGGTCCGCCACTGGGTCGGCATAAGCTTAGCCAGATGCAGCAGTTTCTCATCCTCCTCACGACTCCACTCTGTCTTCTTGATGCTAGGGTCCAGCCACTCAAACCAACGAGCCTTGCACTGCTTGGCTGATTTGCGGTGGAGCAGGGAGGCAATACGTGACCACTGGTTTTTGCCATATTTCATAACAGCTGCCTTGAGGATTTCATCCTGGAATTAAGGGAATACATTAATTAGATGTTTATGTAATTTAAGAAATATATAACTAGGCCTAGGCCTAAGCTATGTAGCAAAATATTAAGGTTGCATTGAAAATATACAATATACTTTATCCCACATGTAATGTAATAGGCTATTAATTTATCCCTATTTAGGCCTTGCCTCGGGCCTCTTTTACAGAAAATTTGAAATTAGGCATAGGCCTTAGCCTTAAAAATAAAGATAACTTGGATTAGGCTAGGTAAATTCTATTACCAAAGACCTAATATTAGTTACCGGTACTTAGCACCTGTAATTTAGGACTGTTAAGTGTAGCAAAAGAAAACTGCTAAATACCGGTACAGTAAATGCATAAGAGAATGGCAAATTTTAACTGTGATTTTACGGTTTTCAATTTAAAATAAATTGGTTGGCTGCTGGCATCTAATTAGCCCTACAGCAGGGCAGCAAATTTTTTTGTTTTTATAATGATAGGGAATAGGCTCGCAGCCTTATTATACATAATTTATTAGGGACAATGTAGGTCTATGGAATCCTTATACTGTACTCATGTATAATCCACTGTGGGAGAATAATTGGATTTTTTTTATTTTAATACCACAAATTTTTTGAGTGTTTTTTATACAAAATGTTTTTCATTTGCATCAATATTATTATTATTATTATTATATGAGATGCCGAAGTCTCCAACCAGGGTGCAGAAACACAAACAAGATCAATCCACACAAAACACCCGGAGGCACTGGAGAGAGACTACGGCAACTTAGGAAAAAATAAAAACATATACTGTATACTATACTGTACATATACACATATACTGTATACTGTACTGTACATATACACATATACTGTATACTGTACTGTACATATACACATATACTGTATACTGTACTGTACATATACACATATACTGTACTGTACATATACACATATACTGTACTGTACATATACACATATACACATATACTGTACTGTACATATACACATATACACATATACTGTACTGTACATATACACATATTAAACACAGATAACATATTATGCAGTGGAGGATATCAAGCATAAATATAATACAATAAAATAGAATAAAATAAGTTTAAAAATTAGAATTAATGCTGCAAAAAAGCATTAACTCTAAGACTTAAAAATGGAGATATTAGCTGAATTGACTAGCTCATTTGGCAACTAATTCCACAAGTCAACCATGGCCGGCACAAAACACCGTGAAAACTGTGTAGTAGAAAAATTAACACGGCTCATGGCAAGATCATTAAGATTGCTTGTGAATCTAGTTGCACGAGCCCGGACATAGGGCCCAGGCAGAACCCCATGTAAGGGATGCTGAGGGTTGTTAAAAACTTTAAATAAAAGACTAAGGGCACCAACTTTACGTCGATGACACAGATCAAGAGACAAATGAGGTAGAATAAAACTGATGGAATTTAGCAACCTGTCAAGCAACTTGAAGTGTTTGTAATTAATTAGAATTCTCGGGAAAACCTATTTTCCCCATTAGGCCAAATCGATCGATCGATGTTGAGACACGGGGCCCCGATAGTGATTTGAAAAGACATTAGCCTAATCTAACATAGTGTCTTTGAAAAATGTGCTAATAGATGACAATTTCAATAATTCATGGGGGGTGAGGGCAAAGCCCCCCCCCCTCAACCCATCATGTATCCCACATTGGAATTAGGTTATAACTAAGACCATGATGATGAAAACACTAATTTCTCAAAATCTGGAGGAACTAACATGAAAAATAAGGGTGCGAGCCTAGCCTATTCCTAATTACCATTTTTGTTTTGGCATTTTACTTCATTAAATTCATGGTAAAAGTTTATCACCAACCAGTTACAAGTTTTTCAGGTTATTTTTTGTTGTTTTTTATTTTTTCGGCAAGAATGTTAAGTGCGGGCGTACCGCCAGCCGTGTTTACACTACGCGTAGTGGCGTCGGACCTTTCCCATCATGTTCCCGTCTATTTTGACTGCCTTTGGATATAAAAATACATTAGCCTAACCAAACAACCTAACCCTAGTATTCATGAAGTAATGACAGGGGGCAAATAGCAGAAAATATAGCGTCGAAATAGACGGGAACGTAACTGCGAACGCACAACATGATGACCGTACGCCCGATCACTACATCCATCCCATTTTTTCTTTGATATACAGTGTTGTTTAATACCGAGGACCATCACATTTTAGTATTTTCAACATTAGCCTAACCGAAAACTAACCTGTCTCGCTGCCAGTTTAAACCCAGCTCACGTTCCCTGTTTATGGGTTCGCGACGGTCTAAACCCAGCTCACGTTCCCTGTGTTATGGGTGAACAATCCAACAGTTTCTCGTATTTCACTTAGCCTATAGTGATTTTGCGACGGTAATTACATGTACACCAACAAAGTATCTTTTATGAAAGTGATAGCCTAACACAATAATAATCATCGATGATCGATGGGGCCCGTAACTGGTTGGTCATAAACTAATACCAAATTCATAATGAAAATAGGCCTAGGGCCTAAGGTAGAAAACCCGATCCTGTGAATTTGGAAAATCTTTTAAAAAATATAGGCCTACGCTATTTGATAATGGGCCATAACTTACCTTACGGTCCTTACCTTACGGTGATACTGGACGCAGGTCTTCTACCTCTAGCCTATGTCCAGATCTCCATAGTTTTCTAAGCTCAAACTATCAAGGTGGCCCTAGGCTAAGGCTAGTCTAGTCTAACCATGAATAAATATGTACCGGTATTCTTTGAATGTGTTTTTCACAGGACAGGTTGCTTTTTTTTATCTTGTTTTCATCATGAATTGGGTACAATTACAACTAAGGTTATTGAATTTATCCAGTTTAGGCCTAACACCGGGTCGAAACCATCGATATATTATATAGGCAAATATATTAGTTAGGCTATGTCATGTACTTCATTGACATATATGTCCAAACTGTCGGTAATTCATTAGAATATAGGCCTACACCCTAAATAATTAACAAAAAATCTAAGGGTGTAGTATCCGGGCTACGGTCGTCATGTTTAGGCTACATAGGTCGTACGTTCGCGGTTTCGCTTTTGTTTTATTGTTTTTGCCCCCTGCTGGCAACATATATGATGATGACAATAAGTCATGAGGGGGTGAAGGGGGGCAAAGCCTCCCCTCAACTTATTTTTGTATCCCACGGCATTCAAAATTGCCGGAAATGTGATCCCGAGCGAACGAATATGTCTTGTTGCTTTGGTGTCTTAAGAATTAAGATTGATGGATAGCCTAATGCTTGTTTTGCAATTTCCGACGGGACCGACGGGGTTCATAAAATAACACATCTATATAAACACAAAACAAGGAAAACAAATAGAAAATAGGCTAGGCCTACTTGTAAAAATTGTCCCCGGTGTAAAACAGGATAGGCTATTTACCAAGGTTATTAATCTGGCATAACAAAAATCATAGGCCTAATCCGAACAGAATTAGGCGAATGCTAGACTACTCGGCCCATGGGACAACTCACAGCTCGGTCCAGTAAAAACGAGACAGCTCGGACCCGTGTTATTACGAATTTACGAGACAACTCGTAATTAACCTAACCTAACCTACACATTATAAATCAAGAGAACTAGCCTATGACATAATTATACAATAAACGAACATTTCGCCCACATTACACACACGCCATAGCCTAAACCCTCCACTTAGCTCTCCCCATCCTATAACCTGACTGGTCTCGTCAAATTGCCCCATAGCAAAACATGGGGCCGAGCGGTCTCAAATAATGGGCAGAGTTGTCCAAAAGTGGGCCGAGCTGTCCGAGCCGAGTTGTCCCATGGGCCGAGTCGTCCAGTCACCGAATTAGGCCTAGGCTATGCTTTCTAGGACTGACCATATAACCGCCATTTCCAGACTTATCATCACACATGCCGTTAAAGTTTACACAATACTTACTTCGGTGTTCCTCCAGACACCTCCTTTGATCATAACACGAGGCATCTTGGCGGATTTAGGTCAGCTTTCGGCAAAATATGAAACTAGGCCCCCCGAGAACGTCACTCAACTCCCGTTTGTTTACAACATGGCCGAGGGCGAGAAACACGTGAACGTTGGAGTGCGAAATTTGGGGAGCAGGTCTTTCCCGCCCTTAGAACATTCCGACTAGAAGGTCCCGCCCGCTCAGCTTAGCCCTTCCCGCCGGTATATTTTTGGCGGGAAGAGCCAAGCAATCAATCCATCCTTGGCTGATTCCATAGGAGGTTGTGGATAGCCAACACCTTCTTCCGACACAGAATGATACACAGGTACACATGGAAAGTGGTGTGGACGATGAAGGATAAGGCAGTGGTGGAACAAAAGTCACTGATTGATTATATAGGCCTATGTGTGGATGAAAGAATGAAGAAATCTGTGATGGATGCTAGGGTGTATAGGGGTATTGGAGGGGGGGTGTCTGATCATTATGTAGTAGTAGGTAAGGTTAGGATACAAAAGAAGTGGGTGAGGAGAGCTGGAGGGAGGCAAGAGGAAGGAGGAATGGTGAGGAGGGTGGAGATCGAGGCTACAGGAGGAGGAAATCAGGGAAGAGTAGGCTACAGGAGAGCAGTAGAAAGACGATTAGGTGGGTTCGACCTGGAACATATGGAGGAAGTGGAGGAGATCAGCAAGGTGTTTAAGGAAGAGGTCTGTGCAGCATGTGAGGAGGTGTGTGGAGCGAGAAGATCGAGGGAGGGGAGTGAAAGGTACAGCATGGTGGACAGAAGAGGTAAAAATAGCTATGTAAGATAAGAAGAAAGCGTATAGAGAGTGGTTGGGTAGTAGAGGGAATGAAGATTTGGAGAGGCAGAATTGAGCGAGGTACGTGGAGAGAAAGAGAGTGGTGAAGAGAGTAGTGAAGGAAAGTAAGAGAAGAGTAGATGAGGAATTTGGAAGGAATCTGAGTGTAAAATGGAGGGAGTGTAAGAAACTGTTCTGGAAAGAAGTCAAGAAAGTTAGGGAAGGTAGCAAGGGAAACAGTAAGAGTGTGAAAGATAAGAATGGGAGAATGCTAGCCGAGAAGCAAGAGAGAGTCGAAAGATGGAGGGAGTACTTCAACGAGTTGCTAAAATGTAAGGAATGAAGAGCCAGCAAACATAGTTGCATGGGGTATGGGAGGGAGAAGAGGAGAAGTAGTGGAGGAGGAGGTGGGGATTAGGAGGTCAGAAGTGTGGGAAGCCATGAAAAGAGTGAAGTTGGGGAAAGCACCAGGAACAGCGATGGAGTGTGTGGGGAAATGTTGAGGTATGGTGGTGAGATGGTGATCGATATGGGTATGAAAAATGTGCAAACTAGCATGGGAGAAGGGGAATGCACCCGATGACTGGAAGACTGGCATAATAGTGCCCCTATATAAGGGCAAAGGGGAAAGAGGAGTGTGTGGTAACCACCGAGGAATATGTCTTTTAAGCGTAGTAGGGAAGGTGTACAGTAGGCTAGTGATTGAGAGAGTGAGAGTGAGAATGGAGAAATGGATAGGTGACGAGCAGGGAGGTTTTAGGAAGGGAAGAGGATGTGTAGATCAGATTTTTACCCTGAATTGTGTTGTGGAGAAATATCTGGAGAAGAAATAAAAGGTGTATATTGCACCTTTATGGACTTGGAGAAGGCCTATGACAGAATGGATAGAGAAGGCATGTGGAAAGTACTTAGAATATACGGAGTAGATGGCAAGTTGCTGAAAGCAGTGAAGAGCATATATGAGGGTGCAAAGGTGGCAGTATGTGTGGAGAATGAGCAGAGCGAGTTCTTTGACCTGAGTGTTGGGTTGAAACAGGGGTGTGTGATGTCCCGTGGCTGTTTACTGTATATATGGATGGAGTCATGAAAGAAATACTAGGAAGAGCAGTGGATGTTGGTGTATCGCTGAAAAGGGAGGGAAATGAGTGGAAGCTGCCTATAGGCCTACTGCTGTTTACGGATGATACAGTTCTGATGGGCGATAATTGAATGGGAGTTGCAGGGTCTGGTAAATGAGTTTGGAACAGTGTGCGAAAAACGGAATTTGAAGGTAAATGCGGGGAAAAGCAAGGTTATGGTCTTCGAAAGGGGTGAAGTCACAGAGTGTGAGGTGAAGATGAACGGTCAGGCTATGGAGATTGTCAGCTCTTTTAAGTATCTGGGCAGTGTGTTGAGTAAAGATGGGACTATGGGTGAAGAAGTGCGGGAGAGGGTGCAACAGGGGAAGAGAGTTGTAGGAATGGTGAAAGCAGTAACAAGAAATAGAGTGGTCAGTATGGAAGTGAAGAAGTCCTTGCATGACAGTGTGGTAATCCCGACACTAACTTACGGAAGCGAAGCATGGACGTTCGGGAAGAGACTCAGACCAAGAGTGAGAGCGGTGGAAATGAGTTACTTGAGAAGTGCGTGTGGAGTTACATGGAGGGATAGACAGACGAATGAGGAAGTAAGAAGGAGGTGTGGTGTGGAGGTAGATGTGCTGGAAAGTGTGAAAAGGAACAACTTGAGATGGTTTGGCCATATGGAACGTATGGAAAGCGAGAGATTGACTAAGAGGGTGTACGAGAGCGAGGTGGAAGGACAGAGAGGGAGAGGTGGAAGGATGGAGTGAGGAAGTATATGAATGAAGGCGGTGCTGGTTGGGAGGAGGGGCGTCAACTGACTGGGGACAGAGGTGCATGGGGGCGGTTCGTTCGTGGCCACCCCTTCGGGGATCACGGCGTCAGGCAATAGATAGATAGATAGGCTTTCCCGCCCTTAGAACATTCCTACTAGAAGGTCCCGTCCGCTCAGCTTAGACCTTCCCGCCGGTATATTTTTGGCGGGAAGAGCCAAGCAATCAATCCATCCTTGGCTGATTCCGTTCTCTTAGATTAGACCGTCAACCTCAGCTGATCTTGCTTAAATATGCAAGAGCCTGTAGCCTTGAAATTCGAGATTGCATCATAACCTTGTGTGTATATGAATAATGATTAGATTAAAACACATTAAATTATATAAATATTATATTAGGATAAAAGTTGGTTAGTGGAGAGAACATAATATATATATATATATATATATATATATATATATATATATATATATCAGAGTTGGGCCAGTTAAGTTATTTAACTTAACTTTTGCCGATTAACCAACTAAGTTAATTAACTTTTAACTTAGCTAGTTAATTTTGTAAAATGAATTAACTTAAAACTTACTTGAAATACCTTTCAAATTGATCGGGTAACTTCAATTAATTTCCGATTAATTTTCCTATATTTCATATTTCCTACTGTGTGTGATATAGTCTGGGAGAACTGCAGTGAACAATGAAGTAAATTTAACAATCACGTGATAATTTATACTCTAATCCTATTGTTGTTCTGTTGGACCTTTGTCCCTATTTCCGTTGCCTGTCTCTTGTGGTGGATAAAATAGAGAGAGAGAGATTGATTTTGATTTTGCCCCGAGGGGCGAGTTTATTGAGCAGCGCCCCCCATCCTGTGAGGGGACAACCACTAGTAAGGCGATACATACTGCTCAAAGAGCCATTATTCCACTGAAACAACAGCATCGTCGTCTGGTTACATTCATATTTGTGTTTATAAATCAGGTTGGCATTATTCAGATGTGTTATTATAGTCTCCTCATTTAATTGTCACATGGTCTGTATATACGTATCTCTAAAAAAAAAAAAAAAAAAAAAAAAAAAAAAAAAAAAAAAAAAAAAAGCAAGCAAGCAAGCTTGTAGTGACTGAATTATTAATTGACAGGTTGTAAATAATAGCACTACAGAACTAGTGCAATCGTATGAGGAGACTATTCATATTTTCATTACATCAATGGTTATTGAGATCATAGTTAGCTGAATACAATTATTGTCAAGAATTGATTAAACACCGAATGAAGCTTCAAATAATGCACTCGTTTCCAGGGACTACCACTCGGAGAGAACATTGAAGTCAAACGGTCGTCAACCAACACTTAATATGCTGAACATAAACTGTGTGTTTGTTTGTTTATTTTCTTTTTTCCCTCCCTGTTCTTTTTTCCTCTTTTTTTCCTTTAATAAATTGGCTGTGGTTCATCTTCTGTGTTTATTTTATTTAGACTGCTTTTAAACCAGTTGTTGAATCTTAAATTTGGTTGTTGTGCATAATATTCCTTAATTTTCTCTAGAGTTGGGTCTTGTGATAGTTCTAGTTTGTGCCATATTTGTGTTGCTTGTCTATGGAGTCGGACATTTAATGGTAGTGTGTTTGTGTATTCGTGTATTTGTTGTGTCGTCATTGTATAGGGGTATCTTTGGTTTGTGGCGAATCTTAGGGCTTTTTTTTTTTTTTTTTTTTTTTTTTTTTTTTTTTTTTTTTTTTTTAAGCGTGTGATTGTGAGATTGAATATACTTAGTGGGTATTTCAAGAATGTCAGGGGGTAAGGAAATGTGATTTGTATATTAGAAGACTGTGATTAACGAGACGTGTAACATGTGGAGGGAGGTGGTAGAAAGAGAGGGATCTCGTTGGGGGTGGAAGTTTCGCTCCCAGGAATTTTTGTTCCTGTGGTATTTCAATAATATAATAAAATAATAATAATAATAATGGGACAACCACTGGTAAGGCAATACATACTGCTCAAAGAACCATTATTCTATTGTAATAACAGTATCGTCGTCTGGTGTTATTATAGTTTCCTCATTTGATTGCCACATGTGCTGTACAGTATATAGGCCAACGTGCTCATGAAAGACAAAAAAAAAAAAAAAATAAATAAAAAAAAATACTGAATTATTAATTGACAGGTAAATAATAGCACTACAAAACTAGTGCAATCATATGAGGAGACCATTCATGTTTTCTTACATCAATGGTTATTGAGATCATAGTTAGCTGAATACAAATATTACATACATGATGTGACTAATATTTCGAACTACATAAATTATTATGCAATAATAGTACCACAAATATATTACAATCATATGAGGGACACTTCACATTCTTCATTACATCAACGGTTATTGAGGCCATAGTTAGCTGAATACAAGAGTCACATACATATGTGACTAATATTACCAACTACCGAAGTTATAATGGAATTATAGTAATACAAATATTTTACAAACATGAGTTACATGGTTCAAATTCTTATTACAATAATGGTTATTGAGGGGATAGTTGGCGCAATATGACCAGTGGAGAAGTTTACATGCCGATAGTAATATAATATTTAGTAGGGTGTGTGGTTATGGGAGAGAGGGAGGGGGGTTGTAGGAGGTAGAGGAATGGGTGGGAGAGGAGGAGGGGTAGGGGGGAGGGGGAGGAGGAGGAGGTAAGGTACTCCAGGGAGGAGGAAAGTGTGAAAGGGGAGGTGTGTGTGTGTGTGTATGTGTTGGGGAGGGTGGGACATACTACATATAAATAAGTTGTTTAAGGCCAAAAGGGAAAGTTTGTATTTCAACGCAAGTCTACAGATATCAGCAGTATCGCTTCATCGTACCTGACACAACATATCAATAAGTAAAGAAGGAAACTGTATACATGCAAAGATCAAGATTCAATTATGTTTAGTAGCAAAACAATATTCAGAAGGAAGATACTAATAGTCCTCCGGGAGGGATATGCCGCATATCCGAAGGTACTTAATTGTAGGTCAAACCATTAGCCGAGAATATTGAGGACAATTATGTTGCTTACATATGCAAGGGTCATGTATATTGGCTTGCAAAAGGATATGAATTGGCACTTAACAGATTATTTAAATAAATACTGTGTTAGAGGCTCAGAGGGATATGTATATACTGTACATTGTCAATCTATTAAATGAGAATAGCAGTGATAAGTAAAGAAATACTGACTGGTATTATAAGTGTGACATGATCAATGAAAATATGAAATCGTGTAGAGGGCGTTACAAAGGGTTTAAGTGTGACCTTGTAAGAAAGAAGAGATGTGTGGAGGGCAAGGGGTGCATACTTATAAGGTTCATGTTTCATGTTTACAGTACATATTATTGTGGGGGGGCAAAGTTCTTGTGTTTTTTTAGTATGTTATTGATTACGTTATTCTTTAGCATGTATATTGCTTGATCCTCAATTGTGGTTAACTGATTATTCCTGTATTCCCTAATCATTGGGCATTCCAGGATATAGTGCTCGAGAGAGTGTTTGTTGGGAGCTCTGCAAACCCTACATTGCCTGTGCTCTTCTTCTACCTGCCAATTCAGCTGCCATGGATAACAATAGCCAAGCCTTATTCTTGCATGTACCGAGTCTACCCACCTACTCGTTGTACGTTTACCATAGGTGTATTTGGTCGTAAATGCTACTTTATTGTAGTAGTTTATAGATCGGCTGGTATTATGATGTCTAGCTCTGTCTTCATCCACTCTTTCTTCTTGTGTCTTTTTAATTATAGTTCTCATTTGTTTCAATGACAGTTCAAGAATATGATCAGGTTCTTCTTTCTCTGTGGCCTCCTTGGCAAGCTTATCTGCCCTTTCATTGCCCGGGATGCCTACATGTGAAGGAATCCAGGCAAATTTGACCCCTAGCCCCTTCTCCCCTACACATTTTATCCCCCGTCTGATATCTTGTACAAGGAAAGGATAGGTGGGTTGGGGGCTAGAGATAGCTTCCAAGGCCGCCCTGCTGTCAGATAGGATAAGAATATTCTTTCCCCTTCGAAAGATACTCCCAATTCCCATCGCTATTGCCACCAGCTCAGTTTGAGTGGAGGAGGCCCAGTCCTGTAGCCTGGATAGTTCATCGTCTTCCTGAGCAAAGTTGCCACCACTCATAATAGTGGTGGCAGCTCCTGCCCTCCCAGTTACGGTGTTAAGTGAGCCGTCACAGTATACCTGATCAGTGTTCTCATCTGTCATATCTTCTATTAGTGACATAAAGTTTGTCTTCAGAGCGTAGGACGGGATCTCAGACTTTTTTGTGTCGAGTTGTGTCACTATAATCTCAATAGTGGCCTCTTCCCAGGGCGGAAGGGGGACACTCAATTGCCGGTCATCTGGATGGTAGTCTGTAAGCTGGGTGGGCGGGGTGGGGTCAGTCAGTTGCCAGTCACCGATATAGTAGTCTGTAAGCTGGTAGTCAAGAATGTCAGCAGCAGTTACATGTGGCCAGTCCCTGCCTTTTAAGTCATCTATTCTAAGTAGCTCCATTAGTGCAGTCTTAGGTCGTGTTTCTCTGTCGTCTCTCAGTGTTCGTATGCCTATTATCATATTTGTTTCTTTTATTCTATCAGTGATGGACGATAGATTTAACTCATATCTAAGATTTTTTACCTTGACATTTCTCGGACATCCAAAAATAAGTCTCATGGCTTCATTTTGCAGTTTGTCAAGTTTTTCGATCTGATTAGCAGGTAGACAGGATAGAGCAGGTGCATGGTAGTCAATTACTGATCTAATATAGGCAATGTACATGGTCCTGAGGATAGTGATGGAGGCACCCAAGCCTTTCCATGACATTACTTTAAGGGGCCTTAGTCGTCTTTTACAGGTGGTCATTACATGATTAAATTCAGCATTATTACCCTGTAGTCCCCCAACATACACTCCCAGATATTTATAATAGTCTACCCTCTCCAGTACATTACCATGAAGATGTAGAGGCTTGTTACGATTCCAACCTTTTGTTATGGCTTTTGTTTTGTTTGTTGATATTACCAGGCCTAATTGGTCACAAGCTTCTCCTACCAAGTCTAGGGCACGTTGCATGTCCCTGTGACTATCGGCCTGGATCAAAATATCATCAGCATAGCTTTCACAGATCACTCCTCTGGGAAATTTGAGTCTAACAATAATGTGCATTAATATGTTGAATAGTATTGGACTTAATACTCCCCCCTGTGGTGTACCCAGCTCAAGCTTACGTACTTCAGACTTTTTACCTTGAAAGACGACATATGCACTTCTATTGCTGAGGTATTCCTTGATCCAGCCCAATAGTTTACCTTTTACACCCATTTTCGCCAACTCGCAAAGTATTACATCCCTGTTTGCTACATCAAATGCACCCTTTAAATCTAAAAATACAGTAAAGTTACACCTATGGTTAGAGAGATATGATGTGATACAGGACATTGTACTTCTGCCTTTGATGTAGCCATTCAAATGCGGGCTCAATTGTGACTCTATTTTGTGCAGTAGCCTATTAAGGACAATCCTTTCAATTGTCTTGCAATAACAAGAAAGAAGTGATATAGGTCTCATGGCTGTAACAGAACCAGCCTTGGGTACAGGAATTATGACAGCTCTTTTCCAGTCAGGAGGGATGACACTGTTGCGATAGCTAAGGTTAAAGAAATCCAGCAATGGATTGCCTGCAACCTCTGTCATTGCACGTAGAATGGGATATGTTATCCCATCCTCCCCTGGGGCACTACTTTTGTTGTTGGATAGGGCTCTTTGGAGCTCGTAAGTGTTTATATCTTTACACGAGTCATCCTTAATGGCTATTGCTTCGTCTACTTGTTGGCGAAAATCCGGCAGGTTGGGTCCTAGCTTATTCCTAACTCTGAGAGGCAGATTACTGTAGGTGGAGGCAGAGGCCCATTCATCCATAAGGGTTTGAGCATATTCCTGAGGGTGGGGATGTGCTGCAGCTTGGTTAGTTTTCCCCCTTGCAATATTTATTTTCCTCCACACAACACTGATGGATGTATCTTTATTTGTGTGATTTAAAAAGTCTAACCAGAATTTCTCCCTTGCTTTAATTTTAGCCTGATGGGCCCTTTGACCACAGATTTTTATATTTTCAAAGTTTTCACCAGTTTTATTACCCTTCCAAATTTGTGTAGCAGTTTTTAACAAATTGGTGGTATCTTGTACCTCTTTATCATCCCTGTACCACCTTTGCCAGATTCCACCCTTGGCATTTGAACGGTATTTGTTTCCCCTATTATTTTTGTTTTTTTTCTTGTTTGATTGCTGTTTGTTTGTTGTCTTTTTATGAGAGATTTGCTGTTCAGCATATCTTGTTAGATCTTGATAGAAAGTATTTATTGAGTTAGTCTCAGGATATGAATCAAACCACTTACTCATTCCCTCCACAAATTCTTTGGTATGCTGTGGTAGGAGTTGGAGCCTCTTCCTCCCCCCATCAACCCGCCTCTTTTTAACATCTAGCTTAGTTAATAGTGCAAAGTGATCAGATAATAGTAAGTCCTGCTTGTGAACAGAACAGGTACGATATGGCTCGTTATACAGACAAACATAATCTAGCCTGCCACCTAGGACATGCGTTGACTCCGGCTGTCCTATTAGTCTTACCTCATTACAGGAGTTTATATAATTTAACCATCGTTGACCATTAACATTAGTATTATTCCTACCTTCATGCGAGGACAGAGCTCTATGGTGAGCATTTAGGTCGCCCATCAATAGAGTCTGTTCTTCATATAGCAGGTCAGGAAATTCTTGTGTATCGAGTGAGTTGCAACCTACATATATGTTGATTATATTAAGTTGGTAATCATCAAGGTATAACTTTAAAGATATATTTTCAGTGTCCCTACCAAAAGAACAATAAAACCTCTTTACAGGTATAGTCTTTTTTACATACGTAATCAAACCCCTGGCAGATGTTTCAGTGCAGTTGTGTACATGGGCAATATAATTTCCAAATCTAGGGCGAAATGTTTCATTAGCCCTGGTTTCTTGGAGACATATTACATCCACGTCATGCAACATTGCAAAATGCTGAAGCTCTACAAAGCGTTGGTTAATGCCATTGATATTCCAACATAACACCTTTAGGCCTGTATCACAATTTCCTGTGTTATTCATTATCACTACCTACTTGGGTTTCTTCAACACTAGCTATCTCTACCGGGTCTACCATACCCTCAATTACTTTGGCTGTCTCTTTCATTGTTGAAACAGCAGAGAGGAGGCGCATACCCTCCCTTTCTGAAAGTTTTTCTAGTTTTTCCCTTATTGATTTAACCGTGACCTTTCTTGGCAAGGCATGGGAAACATTGTTTAAAACATCGTCTCTTACTAATGGAATTCCAGTTTGTTCCCCTCTAACACTGTGATATTCCCCCTGCTTACAGTTTGTAATATTACTCGCATTGTCACTATTGTTCTCCGCCTGGTTATTGTTCATTTTGTTGGCTACACATGCGAGTACCAATTTCATCGCCTCATTTATTTGTGCTCTCATCATCTCACCTAATTGTGCTTGGAACTCAAGTTGCTGCTCCATGAGCCGTTGCAGTTGCTGTTGTTGTTGATCCGCCACAGACCTGAGGTGAGCCAGGGTAATTTGGATGGCGTGTGTCATCTCATCGTTGTTGTTGTTGTTGTTGTTGTGGTGGGGGTGGGGTGGGGGGGTTCGTGGCAGCCGGGATGTTGACACTTGTTGTTGTTGTGTTTGTCCCACGCCTGTACCCGCCACATCTGCCCACACATGTGTACTGGTGGGCTGTCTTGATGTCCCCGCGCGCCCTTGATCCCCGACTTCTCCCCCCACGCCGCTGGCAGTGGCTGCAGTCTCCTGGGCCAGCCCTGCCCCCACAACCATGGTGGTGTTGTTGTTGCTCCCTTGTCTGTCACATTTTCGTACCTGTGGGGGGGACAAAGGAGGGACAGGGGAGGAGAGTGAGGAATGGGAAGAGGAGGAGGAGGAGGATGGAAGGGAGGGAGGCAAGAGGGGACGGGAGGTGGGTGTGAGAGGGAGAGAGAGGGGGAGTGTGACGGAGGTAGAGCGGTTCACTGTATGCCCAGCTGACCGGGGTGAGGGGGTAACGGTGAGTGGAGAGTGGGGGGCGATGTGATCAGCTGACGACCTGTTGTTTGAGCTCCTAGTTGATGGGCGTTTGCTGCAGAGAATCGAGTGTGCATTATGATGACCATTGCAGTTGGCGCACCTTGGAGAGACATATTTTCCTTCTTTTATATGTTTGCCACAAACGGATGACTCGTGTTGCCCTGCGCAGAACCTGCACCTGTGACCTTCCTTGCAGCTAAAACTTTTGTGTCCCCATTTGCTGCAACGTAGACAGAAGGCAGGTGGTTCGTTATAGGTGGCTATGGGGTTGGGAGGAAGGATACTTATAAATTGATGCCTGCCCGGTATCACCCCTTTCCACAAGGCAAGCACTTGCTCACTCTCTTCCCCTCGTATTATGTGTCTCCTTGCCCACACCACTTGTGAATGTTGCTGTACTGCTTCAAGGGAGGCGGGGAGAGGGTATCGTTTTATAATGACCTTAGTCTTGACTTCATCCGGGCTAGGTGGTACTAGCTTCACTCCCTTATACCCCTGTGTAGTGAGAAACTTGAGGGTTGCATTCCCTACACTTCGTATGAACGGCCTATTATAGCCCTTGGCAAATGATACTTTCAGGTCTGGATGGGATACTGACAGCGATAAGGCCCAGTTGAAGAAGTCTGTCTCGTTCATTGTGTTATCTTTAGGCAGGTAAAGAGGCACTGACTCCGATACGGTTGACGGTTCTTGCTGGTCACGTTTTCGATGTACAAATTGAGCTCGCTCATTCGCCTCCCCCTTTTCGTTCCTCTTGTTATTCTTCTTCCTAGAATCGACCACGACATACCCCCCGTCATCTGCTTCTCCTCCTTCTCCTCTTTCTCTTTCTCTTCCTCTTCTGTCTTCCTCTTCCTCTTGGCACTCGGTTCTGTCGTCCATCACGTCGTTGGTGTCATGGTGTGTTTGTTCAGGATCTGTATCATTGTCAGTGGTTTCCTCCATTGTGTTATCCTTTCCGTTCACTTCGCCTGCATTCACGTTCACTTTCACGTTAACGGCATGGGGGGTGGTTGGGGAGGGAGGAGAAGGAGATTAGACGATGTGAACAAAATATCAGAAAATAATACGATAAATTTATTTTCCCACGGACACTCGGGTGAGGGGATGTAGGGGAGGATGGGGGGTTTACGAGTGGTCAGTTGTTGTGGTCAAGAAAGGAGGAGGGGATGGGAGGGGAGACGGCGTTCCTGTCCCTCTCTCAGCCTTGCTTGACTCCTCCTGAAGGGATCTTAGCAGTTTTCCTCTCGAGTTGCTAATAATTCCTAGGCTAATCTGTGTGTACACTCGAAATCACCCTTCACTGTGACACGACACTTTTTTATGGTCTCGGAAATTGTTTGATATCCGGTAGATCACCAATAGCCCGGGCTATTGACGAAATAACCCGGACAGCATGTCGTGGCACCTACCCCTCACCGGGTCCTTTTTGCTACTGGAGAGAGAGAGAGAGAGAGCGTAAATGAATATATTACTCTGATATATTTGCCAGACCTATGAGAGTTCCGTATGGAGCTCGGTGGTCTGGTTAATCTGCTCTACATAACTAACTAACTACTCTGATATATTTCTATATAAATTTATTATTTAGTGTAGAACTATTTGTTTTAATGCAAAAATTAGAAAACTCAGACTGAGAAAGATCTGAGTGTGTTTGTTAGCACTGATCTGAAGCCTAGAATACAATGTATAAGCATTCGTCACAAGGTAAACAAGATTCTCGGGTTCATATCTAGAGTGTGAGTAACAGAACTGCTTATGTTAAATATAACAATTGTATATTACTATTTTTATTTTATTTTTATTTTTTATTTTTTGTAGCGGGTATGTATTAAATAAGCACAATGTACACCCTAAATAATCATACATTTGTTACACAGCACATAGAGTCAGTCACACTTTGTCACATGCTTAGTTATAAACACACAGTTAGTCACACATACTGTAGTCAGTCTGGCATTCAAGTTATATGTTTATTTAACATTCCTATTTATGAAAATACAGCAGAGGCCTCATAGGCATGTGATAAGGAGTTGCTGGTACTCCTGTTTCATTTGTCTGGCTTCCCTCAGTGTTTCTATTCTTGTCTCAACTACACAGCTGGCTCTCACAAACACCTCCTCCTCCTATTCATTTCACTACACTAAACAAGCACATCACACTTCTTTCTGATACACACAAACTAAAATACAATAAAATAAAATAGCAACTATCACTTTTAACTTTGAGAGAGACACTTGTTACAGGTAGCTTTTCCCTTTGTTTCTTTCATACTCATAGGAAAACATTTCTGGCAGCTTCTAAAAATACACCTATAGATGGATGTTGTGGTTTATGATATGCTGCCTTCAATCTATAATTGTTGTTATTAAGCTGGCGAGAAACTGACTATATAGTCGCCCTCTTAACACTTTCAAGATCAGGGGGGGGGGGGGTTATTAATTGTATTTTTTTGTATTAAGCTTGATGGGGGTCTAGGGAGCAAACTAAAGACCTCCCCTTAACCCATTCACAGTCAGTTACTCACATAGTTTGTTATACACAGACACACACAGAGTCAGTCAGTCACACATTAGTTCATAGTCAGTCAGTCACGCACACACCCAGTCATACAATCACACTCAATCAGTCAGTTACACGGAGTCACATCCAGTCAGTCACACAGTAGTTCGTGGTCTGTTAGTCAGCACTCACCCAGTCATACAGTAACACCCAATCAGTCAGTTACATACACACAGAGTCAGTCACGTTCAGTAAATGACATACATAAAGGATGATGATAAAGGAACATAGTCATTCACATACACAGTCATTCAGTCACACAGTTACTCTCACACAGTCAAGCGTACATACAGGCATTCAGTCACACGGTAAGTCAATTACAGTAATTCACAGTAAGTCAGTCTCAGTAATTCAGTCAGTCAGTTACAGTAATTAACAGTCAGTCATTTACAGTAATTAGTTAGTCACAGTAATTCATTCAGTCAGTCAGTTACAGTAATTCAGCCAGTTAGTCACAGTAATTCAGCCAGTCAGTCAGTCACAGTAATGCAATCAGTCAGTCACAGTATTCACAGTCAGTCAGTCACAGTAATTCAGTTAGTTAGTCACAGTAATTCATTCATTCAGTCAGTCACAGTAATTCAGTCAGTCAGTCACAGTAATTCAGCCAGTCAGTCAGTCACAGTAATGCAATCAGTCAGTCACAGTATTCACAGTCAGTCAGTCACAGTAATTCAGTCAGTCAGTCACAGTAATTCAGCCAGTCAGTCAGTCACAGTAATTAACAGTCAGTCAGTCAGAGTAATTAACAGTCGGTCAGTCAGTCACAGTAATTACCAGTCAGTTAGTCAGTCACAGTAATTAACAGTCAGTCAGTCACAGTAATTCATAGTCAGTCAGTCACAGGAATTCAGAGTCAGTCATAGAAAATTACAGTCAGTCAGTCAGTCACAGGAGTTTACAGTCAGTCAGCCAGTCACACAATTATTATATTAACATAAACAATATTGCTTGATAACAAACAAATAATATATACGGAATCTGTCGATCTACAGGTAATTAATTAAAGAAAGAATGCTTAATGTCCAATAACTTTATTAACAATACAAATTTCGAAAAAGTGAAAAACCTATTTTCTCATAATTAGGTTATGCATCTTGTGTCCAAATTTCAGCCCCCTAGCTCAAAAAATGCAAAAGTTACGGACATGTCAAATTTGGCATGGAAAATTTCGATTTGCGGATAAACCAAGCGGAATTCGAGGCTGATATTAAAATTGATACAAACAAACTTTACAAAAAAGGGTAAAATGTCGCGGTAAATCGTTTGCGACAGGTTAGAATGTCGTAGCGGCAATATTTGAGGGCGTGATTTTGGGCGGACAGGCGTGCTACACTCTGGCCAGAGCTGAGTTCTCTCTCAACCCTCCCCCAACCTACCCTACCACCACCACTCGTGCAAGGTCTGGATTTATCTTTGGACTATATAATATTTGTTATGTTATTTATATATCTTTTATTTATGTCTATCAGCTGTATTATTTATTTATTTATATATTTATGTATTTATCTTATAATATATATATATATATAATATATATATATATATATATTATATATATATATATATATATATATATCTATATATATATATATATATATATATATATAATATATATAATAATTTATAATATGTATATATATAAATTTATATATATATATATATATATATATATATATATAATAATATAATATATATATACTGTATATATAGATATAATATATATAAAATAGTTCTTAAAGCTAGCGCATGCTAAGCTAGCTAAGGATAGCTCAATAAGGCCGATTAGGCGTATTTCCATTGGGGTCCTGTACTACTACCCCATCCCTTTGCTCATGAGGGATGGTAACGACTCAGTGCTTGTGAAAAATC
Source organism: Paralithodes platypus (assembly GCA_032716605.1). NCBI lineage: Eukaryota > Metazoa > Arthropoda > Malacostraca > Decapoda > Lithodidae > Paralithodes > Paralithodes platypus. Next base: position 55,550,801 of record CM064568.1, read on the forward strand.
TTTAATGCGCCGAGCGTGGGCGCGAACCCGGGCCTTCTGGGTGGAAGTCCGAGACGCTAGTCACTACACATATATATATATATACAGTATATATATATATATATATATATATATATATATATACAGTATATATATATATATATATATATATATATACATAAATAAATAATACATCTGATAAACATAAATACACGATATATAAATAATATATAATAACAAATATATACTCCAAAGATAATATAAATCCAGACCTTGCGCGAGTGGTGGTGGTAGGGTAGGTAGGGGGAGGGTTGAGAGAGAACTCAGCTCCGGCCAGAGTGTAGCGCGCCTGTCCGCCCAAAATCACGCCCTCAAATATTGCCGCTACGACATTCTAACCTGTCGCAAACGATTTACCGCGACATTTTACCCTTAATTGTAAAGTTTTTTTGTACCAATTTTAATATCAGCCTCGAATTCCGTTTGGTTTAGCCGCAAATGCCAAAAAAAATACCCTCATTGTTCCCTGATTAAATAACACTGTATGAATATTCCCATGTTCAAAATATGTTACAGGGGGACAATGCCTAGTGAGTTCACTGCTCAATAGGTGGCGTTGTGAGAGTGAGGGTCTGAGTCTGGAGGGTGAGACGGTGAAGCACTTGAGCGAAGCAACCAGCCGCTTCAGAGATGGAGCTGCTTCGAGCCATGATGGATGCTTCACATGTCTCACTCCCCAGACTGGAACAAGACCTCACGGGCTTCACCGTGTTGAGCGGTGGAATGTACAGGCTCTCAGCCTATGCCCGAGAGGGAGTAGTTGGAATATAGAAAAAAAAAAAAAAAAAAAAAAAAAAAAAAAAATCGAATTTTTCCATGCCAAATTTGACATGTCCGTAACTTTTGCATTTGTTGAGTTAGGGATCTGAAATTTGGACACAAGATGCATAACTTAATTATGAGAAAACACGTTTTTAACTTTTTCGAAATTTTGATTTTTAATAAAATTATTGGACATTAAGCATTCTTTCTTTAATCAATTACCTGTAGATCGACATACTCCATATATATTATTTGTTTGTTATCAAGCAATATGTTTTACCCCAGTGTAGGCTACCCAGTGATTAGCCAAACACGACAGAGTCTCCAAGTATTGACTCTGCCTAAAATTACACCAGTGCGAAAGGTGTCATAATAAGTTAGAGACCACAAATATCAACTCTATTTATTTTCCCCAGTGAGTAGCTAAATACGACAGTCCTGCATTTTGACTCTGATTTTGAGCTAGGTTCTTATGAGAGTTCCTATATATATTGTGTTAGTAAATTAAAGATGGATACAGCTAATATATTCCTAGTCATAAGCTATCCCTTATATTATTCTTCAACAATACAAAAATCAATCCTTCATCTTCTCTCAATATTCTCGGTGTCTCTTTTTCTTCTGTTCTCTCTTGGAAGGACCATATTACCAGTCTTACTAAGGTGGCCTTCCAGAAGCTGGGTGTGCTCATCCTCCTCAAGGAGTTCTTTACCCCTGTACAGCTTCTTGCTCTGTACAGGGGCATAGTGTGTCCTTGTATTGAGTATTGTTCGCATGTGTGGGGAGGATCCTCTCACACTGCACTCCTAGACTAAGTAGAAAGGAAGGCCTTTCGTATTATTAACTCCTGTCCACTTACCAACTCTCTGCAATCTTTCTCTCTTCGCCGCAATGTTGTATCTCTCTCGCTATTGTATTGTTACTATAATAATCAGTGTTCTTCAAAGCTCTCCCAGTGTATACCACCTCCTCTACATAGGGATAGTAATACCCATCTTGCAACACAATCCCACTCCTACTCTGTGCAACTCTCCAACCCAAGAGAGAAACGTTACTGTCTTTCTTCTATTCAACAGCTGAGCTCTGGAACTCTCTCCCAGAATCAGTCTGTCCCTCTTCCTATGACTTAAATTGCTTCAAACTTCGTATGTCCAGGCATTTTGGCTCGACCGTCTTGATTTTGGCCGTCACTCTTTCAACTCTGGGAGAGGCACTCGCTACAGGCAGTCCTACCTTTTGTCTCCCTCAATCACATAGTAAACAAAAAAAAAGAAAACAAAATTGGGAAGAGTCAGCCAGGAAATAAGTGTCGAATTTTTGCAGCCCATAATCATGTTCCAGACGGTTTGGGTTCAAGATTTTCGGTCTACTTATAATTACAAATATTGTAGATTGGGGTAAATAGAACACAACTCATTTGAGAATTGGATTATCAAAGCTTTATTGGAGAACAATTTATCATCTACATAGCTTTTAAGGGGGCCCACCTCGTTTTTTCTCCCTCCCTCCCTCTCTCTCTGGGTTGTATCCATTCGGCCCCATTCAGCCTACTGTTTTAAGACGTTTATCCCCATCCAGGTGTTTATTTTATCCTGGTGAGCGGTAGCGAGCCAGCATATTTTGTTATAATGTTTTTTGTCAGCAGGCTAAATTTGTAAATTTTTCGATAGAAAAATTTCTTCATAAAATGGAATAAATCGACACCTGGATGGGGATAAACGTCTTAAAACAGTAGGCTGAATGGGGCCGAATGGATACAGGCCAGAGAAAGAGATAAAAGTAGAGAAAAAAAAGGCAGGTGACCCCCTTAACCCTCTCAGTGCCATGGAGCCTGTTTACACTTTTTATTCTGGCTAGCCTTAGACGATTTTATACAGCTTGAGAAGGCTCGGTGGGTCTACTCTCTCAATTGACCACTTGCGAGTTTCAGGCTATAAGGAAGTTAGAGCTGTAGACATCGATATTAAATAGAAAAGCAATAATTATGTAGGTTTCTGATGGCTACAAAGTATGTTGAATTGGGTTTTATGTATTGATATATGTACTACAACCGTATTTTAACGGGTGATTCTGCCAAATATCGATGTCTATACGGCTCCAACTTCCTTATAGAATGAAACTCGCAAGTGGTCAATTAATTCCCCGATTCCCTCAAATCCCTCATAAGCGGAATAAAATCGTCTATTGATAGCCAGATATAATGGAACAATGTGTCATCATAGAATACATGGATTAATCTTTATTCTGGCTAGACGATTTTATTAGGCTTAGAAAGGATCTGGGGGAGTCAAATGGTTAAGCGAGATCGAGTTCACCCCTTGGAAGAACGCTACAGGCCTCTCCTAAGCTATATCCAAAAATCGTCAAGCGTCACCGAAACAAAAGGCCCCAAACCGAACCCACACCACGGAAAGGGTTAAAGAGGTAACTGTCTGTCTATATCGTAACACAAAAGGTGGATCAAGAAGAACACACGGATATTGTCTCTATTACACATAAGAGACACTGGTATTTTACGGCGTGCAAATATAGAACGCATACACGGAAACAAAGTGGTATGCAAAATAAGTGTTTAAGGGAAGATTTTGTAATTATTTGTTTATTAATTTATTTACTTATTTATTATTCATTAATTTATTTATTCACTTATTTATTTATTTATTTACTTATTTATTACTTATTAATTTATTTATGTATTAATTTTTTTACTTATTTATGTATTTATTTATTTACTTATTTATTTATTTATTCATTTACATATATATTATTTTATATCGATGTATTTTTTTCGGTAGAAAAATCAACTCCCCTCCCCCCCCTATGAATGTGTTCCAGGAGGCTAAATATGAGGGAGAAGGGGGTCCAGTCTTGTTACAGTAGAGGCGTCCTATTTTACACACGCAGAAATTACAGTGCCTTTTCGTGTACCGATAATGCTTTCCAGACAAAGTATTATTACATCTGATAACAAGATGCCATTACAACAAGTTAACCCTTTTAATGTAGGCTTGACTCGGAGGCCATGGTCGCTAGCCCACTCGTAAGAATTCGTCGACCCCCCCATGGTTTTCTTGATGCAATTATAGCGATCTGGAATATTGGATAATTTTTGGATAGAACTTGCAATTTCTAGTTGAGTTTTTGTATTCCATCTCAAACAACGTTGTAAATAGAGTTTTGTAGTTTGTTTATAGAAAATTATATCCATAAATTTGGCTTCCAGAGATACTTCCATAGTTCGAAATAGGTGACGTCCACGAATACTTATAAGTGGGCTAGAGATTACGGCATACGAGTGTACCGTGCCGCGTTCCTTCTTCTTATTCTGGCTAGCGGTAGACGATTGTTGCCAGTTTAGAAAGGTATTTAAGAAGTCGGAGGGTTAATAACGATCGACTTTACCTCATTCATTCCTAGAGGGCCTTCCGAAGCTGAGGATAATCGTCTAATATGAGCCAGATTAAAATTTAGAAATGTCTCTTGGGGAATACTTACAGGGTTAAATATATTACTCTCATAGAAGTGTTCATCAAATAACATTAATTATAGCTATGATAAACATTACATTACATAATATTCAACATCCATCACATTTCACACCATCACAATGTAAGTTTGATGAAGATATTTGGATTTTTCAAAATTCAACATATTTTTCAGTGGCATTCTAACCGGTTTATGAAACTTGTACAGCAGGAAATTGGTCACCAGAAAGTTCGGTACCAGAAAGTTTGGCGCCGGAAAGTTTGGCACCAGAAATTTTGGCTCCAGAAAGTTCGGCACCAGAAACTTTGGCGCCGGAAAGTTTTGCACTGAAAAGTTTTGTGCCATAAACCTTGGCACCAGAAATTTTAGCACCAGAAAGTTTGAAGCCAGAAACTTGGCCACCAGAACGTTCGGCACTGAATTTTCGGCTCCCAGAAACTTGGGCATCAAATTTTTGGCACCTTGATTAAGTGACATGGTGCACTAAATTGGCGGTGACAAATTTTATGGTGCCCAAATTTGATGGTGTTAAAGTTTCTAGTGTCTATATTCCTGGCACCGAAAATTAAATGCCAAGTTTCATAAAAAACAAAAAAAAAAGCAAATCATCCAAATATCAACACACACAGAGAACTTATACTTAGCTTTACAGTGACATTAACAGTATATTTGTTTTGACTGTGTCTCGTTTTCATTAACAAAGTCCATCATTGGCGGTGGTGTTTACTATAGCTGTGACGTATTCCTAGCCAGTTAATGTGATATGCTATTTGTTGTAATTGCAACGAGCAGTACTTGCACATTCTTAAAGTACGCTCTTTGCAATAACAAGAAGTAAGCGTATCATACTGAATGTCTATTTCCATGGTAAAGAGACTAATATTAGTCTATATATCGTGGGCTATTTCTATCTATATATACAGAGTGTCCCGAAATAGACGTGCCAAACTTTAGGATATGATTATACAGATGATTCTAAGCATAACATATTCTATAAAAAAAAATCTATAGGGCCTATCTCAATTGTTTAATAGGTGTTGAAGGTTTTATATAGTGTCCTCCCGTGCATCGCTGTAATGGACTCTTCCATGTCAATTAGTTCCCAGCAGGTCCAAAGTTACCTAATATGTCTGTAATCATTTTGCAACTTACGAAATTATAATATCTTGATAATAACATGGTTAAATAACTGCACTTAGATGGGGATGTGGTAAGCTCTAGGACAGCTAGGCCAGCCTTATGAGGAAATATTGAAGAAACTGCCATTTTCAACAGGCAATATCTCTGTAACAAGTCAAATTTGGAATTTCGCTTATAGATTATTTTATGCTTAGAATATTTTTCCTAACCTAATCCTGAAGTTTGGCATGTCTACTTTTTGTTGTTATTGTTGTAGTAGCCTCCAGTTTCCCCTTTATAGGAATCCTGCGGCGTCCAGGTATATAATATCTATAGTAATTATCACCGACAATATTGGAGTTTGTCTATAGGAATACGGACCTATGTTCAAGTCACATTATCCGTTTTTCAATCAAATGCACGATACTACAAAAATGATGTATTTATATGAACTGTGTCCAAAATAACTATCCATGTCCGAATATGGTTAAAAAGTGATTTATCGAACTGAAAATCTGGTACATTTGGTCAACCATTTCTCACACTAATTTTCTTGACTACCTTCAGCAAGATGAAGTCATTTTCATTATATTCTGGATACCACTAGAAGATTTTCTTTAGCCTATGATCTACCTGTAGGATTCAAAGGGGTAAAGACGATCTAATACACGCTCTGGATACTATAGGTCCTTCTTAAACTGCACAAAATCATCTACTTATAGCCAATATAGCAGGTAAAAAGGCATCATCGTGCTGAAGAGGTTAAACATATAAATAACATTGATTTATATACTCTAGTAGGTATACATTCAACATAAACACATGAATATCAGCTTCTAAACCATCCTCTATGAAAATATGGTATTCCTATGTACACAAAATTAATGTTGGGTTCATTATATTTTTGTCAGGTCAGGTGAAGGTATTGAGGGATAAGCCTTTACAATGGCACCTCGTATCTACATTCTACTTTTGCTATTTTTCTGAAGAGTGTAGAGAGGGGAGAAGGGGTGTTGGAGAGAAAGGAGGCTGTTGGAGTGGCTTTGTTATGTATGTACTCTCGACATGATTACAGCGAGTCAAACGAGTAACTATTCAAACTCCGGACCTTCATATTAGTCTTTATTTTCCGTATATCATGTTTGCTTTATATGAACACATTTTTGCAGTGTAGTCTATTTATTTTTTCACCTGGTGGAAAATTCAATCCCTTGCCAGCTAAATAATCGATATTCAATGGCAAAATGTGATATCTAATACCTCGGTATCATATTTATACCTTAAGTTTTTATAATTAACAGCATATTTCGCTACAGCATCTTCATAACAGCTGATAAATAAAGATGAATACATTACAATAAGTCAGCTAAAAACTAACACAGTAACTGACTAAAGTATCTATTTTGAAGCTATATTTTCGTCTTCAGACATTTTGTTTTCTTTAGTATTGAAAAATATTCAGGCCGAAGGCCGATTTCTTCGAAGTTGCAGGCTTGCTATTGCTCGCCCAGAAATAAATTGACACCTGAATGGGGTGAAGCATCTTAATATCGCCAAGCTAATGGGGTGAAACGTTTAAAAATTTCCAAACTAATGGAGCAAAACAGGGAAGATCCAAAAAGGCTTCTCCTCGGATTCCGTATCATGTGTGTGCGATACAGAACACACACACTCTAGCACAACTTATACAGATTGGAAACATATATTATTATTATTATTATTATTAATATTTTAGGTTATGTTTTCTCCTCCGTTTGTCTGTCTGCCAGTTTGTTTGTCTGTAAACAAGATATCTCACAAAGTTGTGAGCTTAATTTCACGATATTTGATGAGCAGATAGGATATGCACCAAGGAAGACGGGATTCAATTTAGGAGGCGATCCGGATCATATCCTGCAACCCAGACCCCAAAGAAAATGTAGGCCTATGATAAACAGAACCAGCCAGCGTAAGCGAGGAATGCGCTCTACCGAATGATATTGAGTTTTCAAATATATACGTTTAAAATATGTATCAGTTGTGTTAAATTACATGTATTCTATATATACAAATACACAGTTTACAATGTATCTCTGTAAATAAGGCCCTCTTTTACAAAACTTAGAGACTAAACTTAATTATGCTTTGATTAGAATGATATGTTGCATAAATGAGGATGGAATCATTACTGTATGATCTCGGAAGTAACGTATACGTCTCTTACCATACAAAGCCGGTGTCACACACGCCCTTTAGCGGAGGATGTATTGGAGTCAAAAAGTAGCTAAAATCGAGTCTACTATCGGACAATTTTGGCTTTCATTTTGACTGTATTTTGTATCTTAAAGTGCTTAATCGTTTACAGTTCAATTTGATATAAGAATAAACAGAAATAATTAAGCTCCAAATCGTGTAGCCTACAGTACAATTGAATACTATGAATAGACAGAACGAATAAAGCTCCTAATCGTGTACATGTTGTAACTCAGTGGTCTGGTTAAACTATTAATTTACAAAAAATATATATATAAAGCATAAATAAATACAAAAATAAATAGAAAATAAAAAATAAATATAAATATAAATAAAATAAAATATAATACTAATATAATATACGAATAATCAGCAAAACAATCAATGGAAATAACATAACTTGTATCGGATTCAAGACTCGGATCCGTGTAGCCGATAAACTGGCTCGTGTAACACCGACTAACTCACCAACTTAACCATATTTTGATTACAAATTATATAACTTACGGAAGGTTATAATTATTGGGTTTGGAGGGGACTCGACACAAATTTTGATTAAAGTAATATTAAGGGGAGATTTGTATTTATTTATCTATTTATTAATTTGTATATTTTTCGGTAAAAAATGTCACGGCCGAAGGCCGGTTCCTCCATACATCACTTCTATATACAATTAAAGATACAAATGGTAACTATAGAAGGTGCAATATAAATACACGGTAAAAATGTGCGTTCAAATGTAACGTAACATGTCATAAAACGAACAATGATCGGTTTCTCTGTTCATTTTATCTGACGTAAACGATCGCAACCTTTAACATGATCGGTTTCTCTGTTCATTTTAGTTCAGGTAAACGATCGCAACCTTTATCATGATAAGGTTTCTCAGTTTAGCTCAGGTAAACAATCGGAAACCTTGATCATAATTATGTATCATGTTCGTCACAAATAAACACACAACTCATACCGTGAAGGAATGAATCGTGCCAAGATATATTCTTTACTCGAAGACTGTTGTGATTATATATGTGGGAATTACCTGCAATGTTTCCAGTTATAGATTTATTTTAGTGGTCAGTGTTTCGGTACTTTTCTTGAAGACGTGGCGGTGATTCATAGTGGTATTAAATAGTGCATTAATGTACAGTTACATCATTGGTGATATTAGATAACAGAAGTATGGAGTACAAATTAGTCAAGCTTTTCGAAATATGTTATAATCTGTTATACTGTTGATGTGTATATATTTTTGTAGATGCTTGTGTTCCATTATGCATACATAAATTATATAGTGCAACTTATGAAACTAAATAATATACGTGACTATTTTCTTGACTCGTATTGCTCAGCACCCTTTATATCTAATCTAATTAATATTACAAACTCACATTGTCTTTAAAAACTCTTATTGTACAGTTGGCCACATAAATTCGCATACACTCCTTGGTTGAATGTATGGACAGAATATTATCATGGTGGAATTAGAAGTAGGTTTTATTATTCCATAGTTAAATAATATGAGCAATTAATGGGTAAATAAAAAATAATTCTTTTATATCGATCACACTGTTTCTTTCTATACATAAAAACACGGAGTTGATACGAATTTATGTAAGCCACTGTACATGTAGATAGTAGATTAAATAATAAATTTAATGGTATGGTTTCTATTCAATTGTGACACTAAATGCATTATAATACATACTATATATTTTGCGCTAGATTATACTAATTGTTAATGCTATGTAACATTCGCTTCTAACTAATGTATATCTTGTCTATTTCTTAATTTTGAGGACTAACAATGCTAAAAGTGGTATTACAAGAGAAATTCTACCGTCAACTTTCTAGGGTCGACAATTTTCAGGTGACATGTTTGGGATTTCTTGCACTGGTATCGGAAGCTAGACTGGAGATAGAGATAAATATAGGTGACAAAATTATCTGTAAAATGATCTCATAACTTGCCAGACCAGTGTTGACGATTAAAGTTGAGAGAAATGCCCTTGTGTGATACCTGGTTAAAGGGGGTACCATACAAAATTTATGTTTCTTAATGTCTTACGTCATACTGATTTGGAAGCTTCTGAATACCCTTTATATGAATAATATCACCTATAATAATCTCAATCCACTTTAGTTGTAAATATCAGTATAACATAGTCACAAAAGGTTGCCAGAAAGAAGTTGCGGATTAGAAGTCGACGTTAAAATCCCTCACGTGACACCGGCTTATGTCTATTTCACATCATCCCTGCCTGGTATAGTCTCTCTACTATGAAGGCGGTAACCACACGGATATATACTAGAGGGGGCACTGGGCCGACACTGCGATGCCAGCGGCCGCCATGATGCTGCGCCCAACCCATTTAATCCGGAAGGAAGATCGTAGTTCCCGGGTTAATTACATTGAAAAACAAGTCACATAATAAGCAAAAACACAGGATTACGTCACTTGTTTGTATGCTATACGAAATACAGTTTTAATGATCATCTAAGGCCATTCGGATACCTTTTTAACCGTATTTTATGTTTTTTTATGGAACATTTTGCAAAGGTGAACTACAGGGTTATGGGCGTGGTAAGATGGCGGATAGCGAGGTTCACTGGAACCGAGAAACGGGACGCGCGCTCTAGTTTATAACCTTGTGGCAGTAACACTCCTTTTGTTAGTAATCTTTATGGGGAAGACAGTCTGCACTAGATCGTGTCTAAGTAGAAAAAAAACATTCCATCGCTTGCATCTTAGCTTGGTTAAACTAGGTTGAGATAGGGTATGTATGGCTTGGTTTAAACTGGGGTTGATTTGACTATTTTGTGGGTAATTAATTATAAACACAACTATATTATTTTGTTTGTTTACTCGGTTAACTATCGTGCCTTTGAGATGTAATTAAGTTTAGGGATAAATAAGATTAGTGATATGATATAGCTTTTACTTCAATAAAATTAATACTGAATTATAGCGGAGTACACTTTAGTATCTATATAAAACGTATAGTGAAAGAGTTAACATATATCATAATGTTAAAAGGGTTAATGGCAAGGTAACTACAGACGCAATGCAACAATGGATTTATGTTGTGGACTTGTTTTACATTATCACACTGGCTTTAGGGGGCATACTTCATTAACTGGAATTTTTAGAGGTTTATATGACCTTTTATTTCATAATATTGTTTTTGCTAAGCCTTCAATACGTTGTTTCCACATTGGGATTTTTATAACTTCGCTTGTTTATATTGTATGGTTTCTGATTTTGGTTAGTTTGTTTTACAATGTTTACATTGTAATTAACCAGAGTAGGCCTACTGGGGTACCTTGGTAGACTCATCGGTTAATAGTGATAGATTTTCCGATTTGACGAATCAATGAACAAAGCGATCGCTAACAATAGTTTTCCGAGCGATCGGTCCGAAATCAATAGTGCTACAGCAAGACAGTACCGTAACAAAATTATATTGTATAGGATGACTGTAGGTATGGTTTCTAACTTTGGCTGTTAGAAATAAATACTATAATTCAGCAACAGGTTCCATTTTGCAGTCATGCATAACTGAGCTATACTGCGCAGAAACCATACTTTACCAATTCCAAAAGCATTATTCTTATACCATAAATTCTTTGGAGGGCTAACTACTGTATAAAGTCCTTAGTATGTTATGCAAAGGCTAGATTGATGGAAGCAGTCGGTGGCAAATACAAAAAGCGATTACCTTATACAGTTCAGTAGAATATAAAAATTCTTATTGAAATGAAAAGTGTAAGAATTTTCCACACTTTGAATGTAGGGTAAGGATATTTGCAAAGTATCTTTACAATACTTGCGGCGACCAGATCAAACTGAGCCAAATTATGTAACCTAATGCTTTGGGGGTTGTTGTTGTCGTTCCCTAGGCTGCCTGGCCGAACAGCCCCACGCTTTAGGGGTTAAGTAGCCTGCCATGTAGCGTTGTGTGAAAATCTGCTTAGTATGAAGGAAGACTTGGTAGCACAGATGCACGGCGTTAAGTTATAAATAGATAAGCCCTAACGATACTATAGTCTAGACCATTACCTCACTTTGTAGTTTAATGTATACTTTTCCATTTGGTACAAGATGCCATTTATTTGCCAACATAATGATTATGCTTCTTCTAACTCTTTATTAATTTCCACAGCATTCCCTATTATTTTATTATGCAATCATTAATTAATGTGATTAATTAACGGTTTTATGGCAAATTACTCTTGTATATCAATCTTACTACTGCCATACAGAAAATCACTGAGGAATACAATTTCAGGTGACCAACTATACGTATATTTTCTTCACTGTAATACCATGACAGTTTCGAGAGAAATCAACAGTATACCGACTACAGAATGCACACCTCAAATATATGTCAAATATAACTGTCTTGATAGCGTAATGCATAAATGCGCGGAATGTCGGAGTGAGTATCCTAGGTTCGAGTCCTTGGAGTGCCACATGTATTTGTTGATTTCATTAATTGAGTTTAGAAGTAAAGTTGGTTGGTGAAAACAAAAATATAAAATATGTAGGCTACACAGATCAGTCAGTTGCTCTAAGCCTTACTATTTTCCACTCACACTAAACACGGCATCACTACGGCATCAACTTCATTTTAGTATTTATATTATGCAAAGTTACTAACAATACTAGAGTGCACGATAAGTCACATACGATGGAAGAGGATTTGAAGACTTTAAAAAAAATGGGGAATGGGCCTGAGTACATACATACAATTTAACATATTTAATAGTGGCTCCACAGAGGGACACTTTGTTATAGAATGTTCATTATACGTAGGTCACAATTCTTAAATGTAACCTTTTTGTAACTCACGAAGGGCTGGAGCAAATTGATATTGAGTTAATTATTTATTTTGATAAATATATGAAACGATGAACTAGGCTTCTCGCAGCTCGGTTATGGCTATTTAACATATACTGTATAATTACCTCGGGATGAATGCAATTTTTCGTGTAAAATTGAAGTGCTTAAGATTGTATACATTCATATATTATAAGATCTGATATAAACTGTGAGGTGGCAATTTGTGCTTTAAATTGTGGCAACATGCTAAAAGCTATTATTTAATATTTCACACATTAAAGACCTAAAAATCGAAAATCCCTGACCCTGAGGGAGGATTTATGTTATGATGTTTCTGACGCTGTGCGGGTTAAAGGATATTTCTTGGCTTTCCCCTGTATAATAATTTCTTCTATTTTCCCGTAGCACACTTGATACTTTTATTGTGTTATATGTATATTACTTCAACGGACAATGTTTATCCCAATTTCACACCCAGCTAGTCTTGGCCCTTTTGGTAACATGGCGTATTGTTTTATCATAAATGTACTAACACTAGACGATTTTTTACAGGTTAGGAAGGGCCTCTAGCAATTAAATGGGTAAAATCAATGTCGATTATCCCTTTAACTCGCCTGTATCCTTTCTGGAATAACTATAATCGTCTAATAATAGCCAGCATATAATGAAAGCACACATCATGATACACTGCAAGAGCTATACTGCGCAGAAAACATACTTTACCAATTCATACTGCGCAGAAACCATACTTTACCAATTCCAGAAGCACTATTCTTATACCGTAAATTCTTTGGAGGGCTAACTACTGTAGGCCTATAAAGTCCTTAGTGTGTTATGCAAAGGCTAGATTGATGGAAGCAGTCGGTGGCAAATACAAAAAGCGATGACGGGTCTCCCTCACTATCCGATGTACCGATTTATGATATTATTATAGGTTTTTAGGCGTTTGGGTTTGGGTTTTGGCTGGTCCCAGAACGCATCCCCATTTACCCCATTAATTTTAGGGGTCGCTATATGATTTTTCTATTTAAGATCGTGTCTTCAGGAACGTAACCCAATCGTAAATCGAGGGAGACCTGTACCTTCATCAGTTCAGTAGAATATCAAAATTCTTATCGAAATGAAAGGCGTAAGAGTTTTCCACACTTTGAATATAGGGTAAGGATATTTGCGAAGTATCTTTGCGGCGACAAGACCACTCGAACCGTACACCGTTTCAACCAGTAGCTCTCAACCAGTATGGACTCAACCAATATTGTCAGGTCAAGTTAAGTTATGTTATGTTATGTTATGTTATGGTTTGTTATGTTATTTTATGTTATGTTAAGTTATGTTATATTGTTATGTTATGCTATGTTAGGTTAGATTAGGTTAGGTTAGATTAGGTCAGTTCTAGTTAGGCCAGGTCAGGTCAAGTTAAGTTACATTAAGTCGAGCTAGATTAGGACATCAAATTGACACTATGGTTAATTTGATATTGATTGAAAATGGTCTAGGTCCTACTGGTTGATTTTGATACTGGTTGAAATCTACTGGTATAAATGGTCTACTGAATTGGGCCGGAGCCAAAACTTACGCATCCTAAAAATAATGTGCCGCCTTTCAAAAGTTGAAATTGAAAACTAATAGTTATACCGCAAAATGAATACTGCTTAACTTATTTCTCAAGGATCATGGAAGCATATGGATATCATTTCTAATACAATGGCAATGTTTCCACCACCTATAAACATTATACCCACCTTTATAATTATGCAATATTAGGCATCAGTAGCCTACACCATCAAAAATAATGTTATAATTTCAATCATGGTCTGTTCAGAATAACTAGGCCAGCTATCTTAACTCCTACCTCTTGCAACTCAAAAAGGGCTAGAGCTAACAGGCTGTAGGCTACATTTCCACACCTAAAGTATATTGTGCACTGTAAAAATGAACACTTAATTGTAACTAACAAATCCTACACATAATGTTTTATGTGCTCAAAGTTAAATAGATAATAGCATAAGTTCTAGCATATTCATTAGGGACATATTATATAAACTTGTAGTTTAGTTACCCAAATGCCTAGAGTTTTCTTTCAGCTGTCCTACTAAGAAAACAACTTTTATATTTTTTTATAGGGCCAAAATTTTGTATTACTGATTTCCTGGCAATCCTCAGTGTGTGAGAGGGTTAAGTACAACATTGTTATTACAATTACGTGTTCAAAGGTTTACAGCATAGTTTCCTTTTCTAAAATGGTAGAAGTGTCAGTTCGATTGTTCTATTCCTTTTTGAGTTATAAGAGGTCAGGTGTTAAGATTTCTGGCCTGGTTATACTGAATAGACTATAGAGAATAAAAGAACGTGTATAAGTAGGCTACAGGGTTACAAAAGAAAGGATTATAATGCTTGATATAACTTAATATACCAATATTTATATAAACGTCTGTGGTGTAGGATACTGGTATTGTAAATATGTATCAACTACACAGCTTTGTATTATTATTAAAAACTTTGCATCAAAAGTAAATAGAGTAGTTGGATTTCTTCTGAATAGTAATAGAATTTTAATGTTAGTTTTAAAATGTAACAATTTTAACTTGAAATATATATAAAGATACATATTTTCAAACTTATCTGGGTTCATCTTGATTCAATACACATATGAAGTTGTGCTTAACCCTTTGAATATTATGACACATTTTGGCTGTTTATTCTGGCTATCATTAGACGATTTTATGCAATTGAGGAAAAATCTGTGGGAATGATAAGGGTAAAGATTTTCTCGATTAACCCTCCGACTTCCATATACCCTTAATAGACGATATTTATTCAGATTAGGAAGGGTATGTGGAAGGCAGATGGTTAATTGGGATAGCCTTTACCCTTTTAATTCCCACTGACCCTCCGTAAGCTGTATAAAATCGTCTAATGATAGCCAGAATAAAGTTTCAAAAGGCGTCTGATGACTCTCAAGGGGACATTTACTTATTCGCTTGCATCTATAAGTATAATTCTGCTAAAAACACTAAACCACCATAAAATTCGCACAGCCAAAAGCAACATCCGCCAAAAGTCTTGATGATTATAAGAGGACATTGAGGGGGTAGGGGCCGGTTTTTTGGTCTATTAATTCATGTATTCATTTATTTTTTAGTTTCCTCGCTAGACTTCCGTCAAGCTTAGAAAAACACCCCCTAGATCCCCCTTCAAGATAAATTTGTACATTTTTCGGTAGAAAAATGTCCCGGCACTACGGATCACCAAAATATAATGGATAAATGCGTCTTCGATCCTCAACGGGTTTCTGAACAAGGTCCTAGGTGGCCTATTGATTTTGACTGTACTCATTAAGTCTAATAAAACGTCACATGCTTCCCTCTTCAATATTTCTCTTTTTCATTAGTACCCATTATCAGTTTTCTTCGTTTCCCTTCATTTCAAAATTTCTATACTCCTCAAGACAAAGTTCTCCTTCCTTAATAATGCTTTTACATACTCGGAAATAAAATCATGTCCTCAGCACTGACGTTAACTTACAAAAATCAGTATTGCACCCATTTTTGTTATACAGCTCTAAAATATACTTAACATTAAGTTCATACACTATTAAAGATTAAGTCACAACGGGGAAAAATACCCCATTGCATTATTTTCTCAATATATCCACCATTTCAATAAAGAATCATCATTATGCTTTAACAATGACAAACCTAATTGTTCTCAACTCACGATCTCTTACCAGCACTTCAAAAACATTAGGTTCTCTACACTTTCAATAAACTTCAATTTCCATCTATATTTTCCACATACATTCCCTAGACAACAAACCATTACAGATAAACTAAAAACGAGTTGACAGAAAGAATATAAACGCCATTTGAGGAGGACCACATTTATTTACAAGTTTTTGCTTATTGACCTGATGAAGTTATAAGCAAAATGTTGTCAAAAAAGTGCTTCTCCTTAAATGGTGTTATATTCATTCCATCAAAGACTTTAGTACGGACTTGGGGTACTTCGGCGGGTTGAGGTAGCCGAAGACACTAAATACAGGCTGGCTATAGTCTATTTGCTGTCAGTAGGTGATAAATCATGAACTCTAATTTCTGTAACTCAAAAACGACTAGAGTAATCGAGCTAATATGTCTACCATTTGAGAAGAGTCAGTCAAGGAATAGATATGGAGATTTACAGCCATTTTGCTCTAGCCCTTTTTGAGTTACAGAGGATAGAGCTCATGATTTCTCGCCTACTTACTGGGAATAGACTATAGTAGCGAAACGTTAATCTTAAACAAATTTTTCCCTTCGTAGCGCCGTTAAAGGACGAAATAGCTTGAAAAATGACGCTAGCTTCAGAAATGGGAGTGCTAATCCGTCTAATCTCTATAAACAACGCTCATTCCCACAATATTCGTTCGGTATCAGAAGCTGCGAAGGGAAAGAAATGTTTGAGAATGCCATACTAAGCTTGTACGGGCTGGCTAGTAGCGAAACATTGCCAAAAGAGTGCTCCTCCTCAGCTGGTTTTTACATTCAAATCATCAAAGAGCTAGTACGGGCTCGGGCATTCGGGCGGGTTGAGGTAGCCAAAGACGTTGAGCTCGTATAGGCTGGCGAAGATCATGAAGATGAGGTACCAGATGAGGAGGATGATCCCGTACTTCTTGTCCAGTTTCCAGCCGTTGAGGTGGGTCGCCACGATCAGGAAGATCACCGTCGAGAAGAGCGAACAGGTGGAATACATCAAGCCTGCAGAAATATTTGTGGGTTTAAGGAAGGTATGAAAAGGGTTATTTAGGTGTCCATAATAATTTACCCTTCAAAGGAGTGCCATCGAGGAGAGCGAGACGATGGAACAAGTCAGACCTGATCAAATATATTTGCTCTTAGTAGTACATGGGATGGTACCAATTCCTGTAATTTGGGAATCTCATCCATCGCATATAGGATGCATAGTTGCTTTCTCGGCTAGGAATCACAAGAATATTCAGAGTGTGGTCAGTTTGACTAGTCACCGACTACATAACTTACACTCTTGATATATAGCATGTGTTTTGCATTCATTTCTTGGAGCTTGTACAATTTTTTCTCTCATTCAGAATCATACTGTATCTTGTGATATCAATCTGTCAATACCATGTCCAACACAAATATTCATGATGCTTAAAGGCGGCGTCACACGAACAAGTTTATCGGATACATGTGTCGGAGCCCTGAATCCATTAAAAGTTATCATCTCAATTTTATTGATACTATTGTACATAATTATATACATACATACAGAACATTTTAAAGACCGTTTTGTCCAAAGAGAATGTGGTTACAGTCTCACGTCCTAAATTGCGGATTTCCAGGCGGACCTGTCAAGGGCTGCCTATTAGACAATTTAATTCAGCATAGGAAGTACCTCTAGCAATAATAAGGGTTCAAACTATCTCAACCAACCCTTCTAACTACCACAGATCCTTCCTAAGCTGCATAATATCGTCTAAATATAACTAGAATATAATATAACCCACGTCGCTGGTACTCAAAGGGTTAATTCTTTTGATATAATAACAACATCAACCAACTAACCTCTGCTCTCAACCGGTATGACAACTCCTGGGTCAGTGATGACGGTCTTGATGAACCAAGGTAGGCCCAGACACAGCAGGATGTCGAACACGTTGCTGCCTATCGCGTTACTTACAGCCATGTCGCCAAATCCTGGGGAGACATTAGATTAGGCAAGGATAAAAGGGCTAAGGTGAGAATATGCAATAGTGGTACTTTGAGGTAAGTTATTGATACCAGACCAAAAGAACCCTGACATGTTAGAAAAACATGAAAGTAAAACATTTTGAGATCAGTAATGCATGAATCTAGAAAGGACTACATTATGAACATAATTAAATGACTCATTTGATGCTGACAGAGCAAGTTTGTGTAACTGGTTGAGATTCAACATGCTTATGCAGTTTTAAGGGTTAACTAACCTTGCTTAGCGACACAGAGGGAGGAAATAGCGTCAGGAGCCGAGACACCCACAGCGATGAGAGTCAGACCCATCACAGTGTCAGGAATGCCGAGGGTGAAGCCTGCACGGAGAAGAATAGTTACTTTATGAACTATTTACATCCAGATTTTTATATCAACAGTGTTTTAACAACAATCACTTACTGCAATAAAACTGACAGTGTTTTTGGATGAATACACACTTATAGTATTTGCCAGGAAGACTTTCAAAATTATATGTCTATGTAGCTATGATGTGCTATGAAAGTCAGTCTTATGGATATATGTATTTTTTCTTTTGTACATTAGTTTAACCAGACCACTGAGTCACAATACGAGACTCTCATAGGACTGGCCATGATATATGTAATTAATGCCACATGATTATTAACCTATAAATGATACTCTTCTTACCTATAATAGTGATCATCCAAACCATAATGTAGGAGTAGGCAGCGATCCACAACATGCTCAAGACGAAGGTGAGGAGGTAGAACCGTCTGAACCTCTCGCGGCGACAGTCCGGGGTGGTGAAGTGGTGGATAGCGACCAGGGGGAGACTCAGGCCCCAGGTGAATCTCTCCCACACCCCTACTGGGACTGTCCAGGGGGAGCTGTCCTCATCCTGGGGAGGAGGTTTGGATAAGATGGAATAATCAGACTCTGGGGCTACCTTTTGGATTGCATCTCACGGTGAGGCCCACTTAAGCTCTTGGGATCTCTGCTTCAGCCCATTCACACAAATATTTTGTATCCATGAAACACTAGACACTGTCCGCAGAACAGTGCGTGGTCCCTGCTTGTGTCTGATATTGTGTCCACACCAACACTGAATCCAGTTGCTCAACTGCATGCCAGAAAGTGTTGGGGTGATGACATAGTTGATATAACAATGTCTGGTGTTTCCTGGAAACTAAGCACTACTGTAGTGTGGATGGGGTTTTCTCTATCTATCTATCTATCTATATGCTCAGGCCCAATCCCCATTTTGGGGGTAGCCGACTCAAGACAGAGCAAGAACAGGGAAAACACAAAAACAACATAAAACAAAAAATAAACACAGATAAAAAACACAAACTCTCACACATCCAGGTCACCCAGGAGAAGACCCAGAGACCAGGGTTACCAAGGTCGCTCCAGCACTCCCCCGGCCCCTGACCACCAGGAGAGGTTCCGATCTCGGCAGGCAGACATGCAGCGGAGCCAAAGCGACAAGCCCTCCCACCACACTTCCAGGCACACCCTTCATATTAATCGTCTCCCCGGGCCAGGCGCCTGATGGACTATTATCTAGTCCAACTTGCGCCCGACCCCTTACTCCAAATGACCACGTGTTCACTCAACTATTCACAAGCATTCTCCATTCACTCCTGTCCACCACCACTTCCCCTGCCTGATCTATAGTCATTCCTCTATCATCCAAAGCCTTTCTTACACAGTCTCTCCATCTCAATGGGGGTCTTCCTGCCCTTCTATCTCCCCTTGTACCTGACTCACATATTCTCTTTGTAAGCCTTTCATCTCCCATTCGTTCAACATGACCATACCAGCTCAGCACCCAGCACCTAAGCACTCATGGTGTTTTAAGTCCTATTATACTCTTGAGCTTTCTCCTAGGTCAGTGGTGCGTGTCGCAACTCTATATAGAGGGATTACAAAGGCTGCAAATGTAATTCTATTGATCAGGAAACTAGTATATGAGGACTGGTTAAGAGTTTTTGACCTCTTTTGATTGGCAACACATAAACTGCGAGGTCAGGTAATTGAAGTATTTAACATGAGCTTTACAATGTGGATTTATTTAAACGTTTAGGTTAAATATGACTATAACATTACAACTATGGTGGAAGTTAGAACATATTTCCCTCAAAAGTTGTAATTAGTGTGAGGAGAACAGTTTGGAAAGAAGAGCAGATAGTATTTTATAAACTTTTTAATATGTATACTGATCCATGTAATTGCTCTAACTCATCTCTGAAAATTTAATATTTGCTCTTACATGATTATATATGCAAATCTCTCTCTCTCTCTCTTTTTCTTTCTCTCTGACACTAATCATACTGAAAGGTGTTTGTGTCGCACAGGTAATGAGATAATTAATAGGTGATCCTATTTTTGACACGGTCTTTCAGGTGTTTAAAGGTGACGAAATGTGGAGAGGTGAAGACGGAGAGGAGAGAGGGATGGAGAGGAGAGGAGAGGAGAGGAGAGGAGAGGAGAGGAGAGGAGAGGAGAGGAGAGGAGAGGAGAGGAGAGGAGAGGAGAGGAGAGGAGAGGAGAGGAGAGGAGAGGAGAGAAGAGGAAAGGAGAGAAAAGAAGAGAGGAAAGGAAGGAAGAGGAGAGGAGAGAAGAGGAAGGAAGAGGAGAGGAGAGGAGAGGAGAGGAAAGCAGAAAGGAGAGGCGAGAAGAAAGGAATGGAGAAGAGAAGAAAGAAGAGATGAGATGAGAGGAGGGGATAGCAAAGAAGAAATGGGATAAGGAGAGAATGGAGGAATACAAAGGAAATCAAGCAACTAATACAATGAGGAGAAGAGAGGGTAAGAGGTGAAGAGAGGAAGAGAAGATAGTGGAGGTGAGGAGGGAAGAGACAATTAGAGATGAGATATGGAGAAGATGGAACAGGAGAGAAGGAAGGGAGGAAGGAAGGAAGGAGAGAGGTAAGGAAGGAAGGGAGGGAGGGAGATGAGCAAGAGATAATTTCGAAGCACTCTCAATGTTAAGGTAGAGAGATATACACAATTATACAGACAGCTAGATATAGAGAGACATACAAATATATATAGATATACCGATAGATATAGGCATGACAGACAGGTAGATTACAGTAGATAGGCAGATATACAGTATATAGATAAACAGAGATATAGAAAAATAGATGGATACATATACAGTACATAGATAGATATAGATAAACAAACAGAGATATAGAACAATAGCAAGAAAGATAGATATAGATAGACAGATAGATACATAAGAAAATGAGAGCCCAAACAAGGTAGATCCCTCTCACACCCAACCCTAATTATAAGGCAGATACAGATATAGATAGACAAATAGATAAATAAACATAATTATATCTAACCCACAAACCTTCATCTCGGGAGCCATGACCTTGTTCGTAGCCACTTCGATCTCGGCACTCTCCACTGGCCTAGGGGGCGCTCCGTCTGAAACAAATAGGCAAGGGCTCAATCTCGGCATTTTGGGGGGTTCAAGTGTATTTTAGGCTCTGTCTCGAGTCGGCAAAAAAAAAAAAAAAAAAAAAAAAAAAAAAAAAAAAAATGGGGTAAGTGCCAGAGTTCATACATACATACATATACATACATAATTCCAATCACTATCATTATAGGTTTTGAATCCCTAGAAACGCACAGTAGAGTTCGGCTATTGTATATTTGGAATCCCTAAATATACACAGTACCGTTCTGATATTGTTTATTTTGGTTACCTAAATATGCACCGTACCGTTCGGATATTGTCTATTTTGAATCCCTAAATATACACAATCCCGTTCGGATATTGTTTATTTTGAATCCCTAAATATAACCTTTCTGTACCAGACGTCGCTGGTACAGAAAGGGTTAGGTTGCCCGGTCACCTAGATGCTTATGTTCTGGGTGTGGTGTCCTGAGTTCGAATCCCGGGAGGACCATTATTATGCTTTCATTAGTTTATTCAAGAACATTGGGGTTTGTAATTGATGATTAATGTTAAGAACGGAGTGTTACTTATTATTATTATTATTATTATTATTATTATTATTATTATTATTGATTTATTCCTAAGCCAAGTTGTAGATAAACTTGATGTAATTTTTGATGCAATTGAATGAATGAAGTTGATTGAATTGGTGGATTGATGATGACCGTTTGGAGTTGATGGGTCGTTTCTATTTGCTAATTTATTTGGCTTTATATATATATATTTTTTTTTAGTTTCCTCCTTAAACTTCCATCAAGCTTAAGAAAACACCCGCCCAAGATAAATTTGTACATTTTTCAATCCACTTCATTCATTCAATTGCATCAACAATTCCATGAAGTTTGTCGATTTTAAGACCTTTCACCCCCTTTCCTTGCCAATATTAAGACCTTTCGTGCCATTTAGGTTTTTTATTTTTTCTTGGCGAGCGAAAGCGAGCCTGTAATTTGAGAGGAAGGCCGGGAAATGTTTCTATCGAAGAATATACACATTTATCTTGAAGGAGGGTCTTGGGCGGGCGTTTTCTTGAGCTTGATGGAGGTCTATGGAGGAAACTAAAAACAAACAAACAATGGAAAGCAAAAAAAAAAAAAAAAAAAAAGAAAAAAAAGTGACCCATCTCCCCTTAATCATTACTGAAGCAAGCCAACAGGGACGAATCCAAGCTCACTCAAGAAAATAGTGCAATATGTTTAAGAATATGCTTTAAAATACCCAAGCAACTCAAACCCAGAATGTAAAAAATAACTTTAAAAATTAGACTGACTGCCAAAAAAGAAAAAGAAAAAAAAAATAACAAAATAGACAATGAATATAAATGATGAAATAAATACACCCATTCCCCCTTAAATATATGTAACTTACCTAATATCTCTTAAATACAGTCAACTGCTCACAAATCAACTCATGCCAATAATTCGAGTCAATATAAAACCACTCAAACCAACCCACACAAACTCAAAATCAAACCAAAGTACTATTGCTGTTTCGGACATACGCAGAATGTATACGATATTCTGTTAACCAAAGAGCTCTTTTGGGTTTGAGTACATGATTAGATTGATATCCAGTATTCGATAAATGTATATAAAATCGTAGTCATGTACAGTTGGTCAAAGTTTCAGCTGACCCACCCTCGCTCTGGGGCTCGCAGAATTATCTGGCAACACTGGTGTAGGAAGGTATACAAATATTGGGATTGGTAGATCTGATTTCGGCTATATCATTGTTAGAACATATACTAAACAAGGGAAAGTAAGCCTATCTCAAATAAAAATGCATACATCGCTATGTATGATCCCGAACATTCACCCAAAGTTCGTAGATTTGCTTAAATATTCAAATTATTATATCCACTGATTGGCATAGCATATAAAACCTGCTGGCTGCCACAACATACTTTACTCGATGTTATAAGAATACATATTTCTGTTTTATTGGTGGCTGCTTAATGAAGGAGCATTTAGTCTTCACAACGTGAACATTACATAGTCTAATTTGCAGTAATATACAGGACAGACACAGGTAACACATTTATGGCAAGTGGTATCCCTGCACCACTACACCAGTATTGCCAGCTAATTCTGCGAGCTCCAGAGCGAGGGTGGGTCAGCTGGAACTTTGACCAACTGTACTTGACCTTTAACTGTCTTGATGGTGAAATGGTTTAAGTGTTTAAGATCTGTATGTGGTAACCCAGGTTCGAATCCCGGGTGAATCATGTGCTTTCAAAACACCTCCAGACTCCGCTGTGTCCAACAATACAGATTTTACAAAGACTATGAATTGGAATATATAAATGAGCTCAATTGATTGGTTAATGAAAAATCAGGCATCTGTATACACCCGAAACAGTAAATTTACTCAATCCAAAACCCACACAAGCAAAACGCATATCTATAGATTTAAATTGAAAAAAGTTGACACTACTGACGTTTCGCAAATAGCTTCATCAGGCCAAAATTTTGGCCTGATGAAGGTATATGTGAAACGTTGTCAATAATGTGCTCTTCCTCATATGGTGTATAACTGTATATATTCAAAACACATGTCCCTCCCTTGGGTTGCTGTGTGTACCAGTGTTGTTGCAGCCTTTATTGCACACACACATATATACCAGTGCTATGTTTACTTTGTGGTGCCCTGCTATAGACATCCTCCCCCTCAGAGCTGTCTTCCTCTGAGGAGCACTGAGGGCCGGAGGAGGGTAAGGGCTGGTAAGGGTCTAAGGGCATGATGGCTGCCAGTAAGGGCACGCTCACACACTCCTCATCCAACCCTGAAACTGGTTAGGGTATGGTGGTAAACAAATAATAATAGCAACAACATAAATAATAATACAAATAATACAAATACACATAATAATAATAATAATAATAATAATAATAATAATAATAATAATAACAATGATGATAATGATGATGATGATGATAATAATAATAATAAAAGTTGCAATCAACGTTGTCCGGGGTTCAAGCTGTGTTGCGCGCGGGGTATTGTGTTGGATATAAAGTTAAACAATCCAACACAGGGAATTCTGCTTCACAATGATCGGAAGTCTGCTATATCAGTTTTCAGTATAATAAAAGATAGCGTCCACAAAGACATACTAGAGGGGCACTCCGAAGACCGCATACCTCCGCCTACGCTGGCAGAGATATGAACTCTACCGATCGTTCCCTAAATTGAATCACTTCTTCCTTGGCGCATATCCTATCTGCCCACCAAATGTCGTGAATATCTATTCATAACTTCGTGAGATATCATATATACGAACAAACATACAACCAAACAAACGGAGGCAAAAACATATGCCTCCGTCCAACTACGTAGGCGGAGGTAATAAACGTCGGAATCGCTAAAGACCGCCAGGATAAGTGACCGTGGCGTGTTTGAGAGCTTGGAATACTCTGTTGGGGAGTTTGATCCTACTGGCTTCCGGTTGAATCCTATTACTTCCGAGACCGCCAGGGGTGTTGGGCTGAGGTTGTGGTGTTTATTGTTTATTGCCCAGAGGCTTTGTGAATTGTGATATCTATGTAAGTACTTTAATTTATTAATAACTATTGCTTCACTACTACTACTACTACTACTACTACTACTACTACTACTACTACTGCTACTACTACTACTACTACTAATACCTGGGTTATATTAAGGGTGTGTAGATATTGTTTCTCTCTGAGGCTTGTACTGTATGGTATCTAAGAAAGTACTCTAAGTGTCTTGCTGTAATGATAATGCTAATGATAATAATATACGATGCGTATCAGAGAGAGAGAGAGAGAGAGAGAGAGAGAGAGAGAGAATGAACGTACTATAATTACCAATATATGTTAAATGCATAAGAGTATAAGCACATTAGTAATTATTAGCTATTAGTGTTTCATTTGTTAGTTACGATGCATTTCTACAAGGGTGACCGGGCAATTCAACCAGTAGACCATTTCAACCAGTAGCTCTCAACCAGTATCAACCCAACCTATAGTGTTAGGTTAGGATAGGCTAAGTTAGGTTAGGTTGGAATGGGTTTGGTTAAGTTAGGTTAGGTCAACTTGGGTTAGGTTAGATTAGGCGCAGTTAGGTGGTTAGGTTAGGTCAAGTTGGGTTGAGTTAAGTTAGGTTTGGCTAAGTTAGGTTAGGTTAAATTTGATTAAGTTAGGTTAGGTCAAGTTATGTTAAATTAGGCCAAGTTAGGTTAGTTCTTCAAATTGTTCAGAAACCTTGTAGAACATTTCCAAATACTTACGGTAAAGAGACAGGCATCATTACTGTCAACACTATATTAATTTCAATGTTTAACCCCTTCTGTACCGGAGACGTCCCTTTAATATCATTCTAGCTATATTTAGACGATTTGTTTGCTGTTTATGAAGGATCTGTGGTAGTTAAAAGGGCTAATTAAGATAGTCTGTAGCCTCATGTTCGCTGAACGTCTGTCCTAAGCTGAATAAATCGTCTAAAAATTGCCAGATTAAAATGAAAAAGATGTCACCGGTACCGAAGGGGTTAAGGGGAGGTTTTTAGTTGATTCCCTAGACTTTCATCAAGCTTAAAATTACTCCCCCTTGACCCCCTTTCAAGATAAATTTGTACATTTTTCGGTAGAAAAATTTCCCGGCCGAAGGCCGGTTCCCCTTAAATTACAGGCTCGCTATCGCTCGCCAGGAAAAATCGACACCTAAATGGCACGAATGGTCTTAAAATTGACAGAAATGGGGCGAGGGTTCTTAAAATCGCCAAACTAATGGGGCAAGCGTCTTTAAATCTCACAAGCAATGGGGCTAAACATGAGGAAGAAAGAGGTTCAGAAAAAAAAAATCCTCCCGGTGGAAATCTGGGCCTTAATAATATAGGTATTTATTCGATCGTATTAAGTAAAGTAATATACACACTCATTGTTTATAATATTAATGTTTTCAATTACGCAAATTAAACTGGAGATCACAATTATCTTGGGTAATTTCAGTAAGTGTGCTCTCTCCACGGTGTTATTAATTACATTGTCCAGCCCAATTCAAGAAAGACTTTTACCTCAGTTAGAGAGCGCGCATGTCACAACGTAAAATAACAGGTCATATGGCAATTTTTTGTATTAATATATTTTGAGATTTAAGCTACCCCAGAAGCTTAAGGGGAGGTATTTAGTTTGTTCCCTAGACCTCCATCAACCTTATAATTACACCCCCTCGAGTCCCTTTCAAGATAAATTTGTACATTTTTCGGTAGAAAAATGTCCCGGCCGAAGGCCGATTCCTCTTAAATTACAGGCTCGCTATCGCTTGCCAGGATAAAATAGACAACTAAATTGCACGAAAGGTCTTAATATGGGGTGAAAGTTCTTAAAATCGCTAAAATAATGGGGCAAACGTTTTATAATATCAAAAGCAATGGGGCTAAACATGAGGGAGAAGGAAGTTCGAAAAAAAAATCCCTCAAGTGGAAACCTCCCCTTAAACCAATATTAATACCATATGTACATTACTCGAAGGTTAGTATCAACATTTGGATAGGTAAGCTAAGCTGTTTTGGTTAATTTATGGCTGTCTTGATGGTCTAATGGTTAGAGTGTTTAAAAATCTGTGTGTGTGGTGACCCAGGTTCGAATCCCGGTGGATCACATGCTTTCATTAATTTAATTGGAGGTATTTGGTGTTGGAGTGAAATTAATAAAAATAGATTAGGAGATAAAATTCGTAGAGTGGAGGAACATGTATACAATTTTTTTTTTTTTCGATAAATAAATGTATTCTTTAAGTTTAGCCTGCAAATCAAAAGCAATACCGTACTGCCGAGATTGCGAAATTTAAAGCAGATTAGTTAAGACGTTATGTTTAAGCTGGATGGGGGTCAAGGGAGGAAACTAAATAAAACAATTATAAATATATATATAAATAAGGTAACAAATGACTAAGCGGGTGTACGAGAGCGAGGTGGAGGGACAGAGAGGGAGAGGTAGACCGAATGAGAGGTGGAAGGATGGAGTGAGGAAGTACATGAACGAAGGTGGTGCTGGTTGGGGGAGGGGCGTCGACTGACTGGGGACAGAGGTGCATGGGGGCGGTTCGTTCGTGGCTACCCCTTCGGGGATCACGGCGTCAGGCAATAGATAGATAGATAGAAAGAACAAATACGCCCATCCCCCCTTAATAATTAATATATCACCAAACTACGGGAATCATATACTGCAAAAATTGGTTGTGCATAATAGAACCTAAATTGGCACGAAATTGGTAAACATTTAAACTGAATTAATCTTAACATTTTTAAAAGCGTCACTATTTTGTCATTCGCTGTAGCACACATTTAATATTAATACAATTTCTGTGTTAAAAAGGGATGAAGAATCTATTCGAACTGTTACGCAAAAATATTATTGCTTATTTAATAGGTTTGCAAATTTTGTTACAGTTTATATTGCAAACGAATATTTTACAGCATATCAGATTAGTATGTCGTTAGTATGCAAACAGGTCGCTCAAGCCTAATAAGCCGAAATAGGACGCAAATCCGAAATCTACAAGCCGAAATTACATCGAGGCCGAGATCTCCTTTCAGACATGTAAACAAACCTGTGCTGCCGTAACTCCGAACCAACGGACTGGTTTCTGGGGAATTAAAATTAAAATATGTAAATTATGATGGATGGATGATTTTTTTTACTAATATAAGCAAAATAAAACAAAACACGAACCATATATCTTGACACGACGAAAGATAAATAAAAACAACATAAAGTGGAAAATAAAAATATGTATAATTAAGAGAAACAAAGTGAATAAATATTACACTTAACACAATTATCACAAGGAAAAAAAATCAAGCAAGGGAAGACAAATTTAAAAATGTAGCCCCTAATAAAATAATAAAATAAAATTATATCATTAAAACATAAAATTATTAACTTAATTAACAAGTATTTATTGATTAAATATACTTTGTCCTTTCATCCTTTGTTCACTATCGCTCGTAACCCATTGGCCCCGTACTCACCTTGCCCTTCAGCGTCCTGCAGGTTGTTCGGGTCGCCCTCCTTCAAGCCCGGGTCGGCCACGGGAGGGACAGGCTTGGTACCGAAGAGCGACGACTTCTCCTCCCGTGTGGCGTTCTTGAAGGGCACATTGAGAGTGTTGGCCCAAGCCTCCATGCGGGAGTTGTAAAACATCATCACGATATAGAGGACGTACAAGATCAGAAGGATCACGGATTCGTACCTGCGGATAGATGGATGGATGGAAAGATAGATATAAAGAGAGACTTAATGTATGTTTAATGCCTCGCTTGACCTATCTTCACTCACTCACACACTCTCTCTCTATCTCTCCCCCCCACTCCTCCCTGCAGCCCTTCCTTTAACCCTTCTACCCCCACTGTCCCTCCCTCTCCACATCTTACCACGGCGCCAGAGCTGAATAGAGAGGGGAGCGATAATCTGGCTGACTCCTGCGCTTAAGTTTTGATAGAGCGCTAATTAAAACCGGTATCACACGAGAGCTTTTATAGTCAACATTCTATGACCAACATTTCTGGAATATTTTGCACTGGTATCGGAAACTAGACTGATGATAGATGAATTTAGGCAAAATAAATATTTTAAATGTTGAACTCATAAGCTGCCAGACCAGTGTTGAGGATAAATGTTGAGGGAAAAACGCTGGTGTTATACCAGCTTCAGGGGTGATGGTTAATTTTTTGGGGTAGATTTTTAATTTATTTATTATATTCTTATTTTCCTCGCTAGAACTCCATCTAGATTAAATAATACACCCCTAATACCCCCTTTCGAGATCAATTTGTGCATTTTTCGGTAGAAAAATGTCCCGACCGAAGGCCCATTCCTCCTAAATTACAGGCTTGCTGTCGCTCGCCAGGAAATAATCGACACGGATTAAATTATATTCATATACCCTTTAATGAAATAAGTCTACCCTTTAATGAAATAAGTCTACCCTTTAATGAAATAAGTCTACCCTTTAATGAAATAAGTCTACCCTTTAATGAAATAAGTCTACCCTTTAATGAAATAAGTCTACCCTTTAATGAAATAAGTCTACCCTTTAATGATATGTCTACCCTTTAATGAAATAAGTCTACCCTTTAATGAAATAAGTCTACCCTTTAATGAAATAAGTCTACCCTTTAATGAAATAAGTCTACCCTTTAATGAAATAAGTCTACCCTTTAATGAAATAAGTCTACCCTTTAATGAAATAAGTCTACCCTTTAATGAAATAAGTCTACCCTTTAATGAAATAAGTCTACCCTTTTCCCTCCCTCCTTTTGAACATCTGGGGACGGGACCCAAATGGAATAGGGAACGTAATATGGTTATAACGCCTTCCCCCTTAAGGGAGCCCACCTCGCTTTTTTGTTTATCTTTCTCTCCCTCTCTCTTTGGCTTGTTTCCATTATGCCCCATTCAGGCTACTGTTTTAAGACGTTTACCCCCATCCAGGTGTCAATATTTTCCTGGCGAGCGGTAGCGAGCCAGCATATATATATTTTTGTTTTGACAGCAAGCTAAATTTGTACATTTTTTTATAACAAAATTTCTCCGGCGAAGCCGGATTTCTCCATACAATGTTGGTTCACTATTGCTCGCCAGGAAGACATTGACACCTGGATGGGGATAAGCGTCTTAAAACAGTTGGCTGAATGGGGCCGAATGGAT
>CM064568.1:55588637-55629327 GCA_032716605.1 Paralithodes platypus
TCTCTCAGGTAAATGTGTGTGTGGGCTGCGGGATTACGGAGGTAGGGAAAAGCTGTCTATAAATAGTGTGTGTGTGTGTGTGTGAGAGAGAGAGAGAGAGAGAGAGAGAGAGAGAGAGAGAGAGAGAGAGAGAGAGAGAGAGAGAGGGAGATGAAGAGAGAGAGAAGAGATATACAGAGACTAAGAAATAAAGAGAGCGAGAGGTGTGTAGCTACTGAGATTGATTTTTAAAGAAAGAGAGAGAGAGAGAGAGAGAGAGAGAGAGAGAGAGAGATTTTTTTTTATAAATAATGAGCTAATGGACGGAAAAGTGAAGACCCTGGGGCTACTATCTCTCTCTCTCTTTGTTTCTTTTAAAATCAATTTCTGTATCACTCTGTGTCACTCTGTATATATCTTATCTCTCTCTCCCTCTCTCCCACACCAACTAACTCACTCACTCACTCTCACACACTCACTCTCACTCACTCACTCTCTGGCCTTCTAATAAGATACTCTGACGTACTTTTTAAACCATTGTTTTTTGCATGCAATATATTTTAGATGCAATTTAAATATAACAATAACATTTGTTAAGCTTTGTGCAGTGAACCGCACATTTTCTACACACATTTAGTGTGGAAAAATATATTCGCATATTTTATTACCACAGGAATCTAAAATGTTCATGTTTAATATATATATACTGTATATATATATATATATATATATATATATATATATATATATATATATATATATATATCACCAGCCAAATTCTAGCTTAGGACCACCATGGAACTTTAAATACTCATTACCCTTTTGTCACGTGATACACTCCTACTATTGACCTTTGACCTAGACCTCTTAATGTGAGTCATAGAGGGCTTATCTCAGTGACCCCTAATATGATCACCACCCACCATAGCCAAACATAGGAGATGATAATTTTATAGATACTATACTGGACACTGGAATATATATAGGGGCTTAAGGGGAGGTATTTAGTTTGTTCCCTAGACCTCCATCAACCTTAAAATTACACCCCCCTTGAGTCCCTTTCAAGATAAATTTGTACATTTTTCGGTAGAAAAATGTCCCGGCCGAAGGCCGATTCCTCTTATATTACAGGCTCGCTATCGCTCGCCAGGATAAAATCGACACCTGAATTGCACGAAAGGTCTTAATATGGGGCGAAAGTTCTTAAAATCGCTAAACTAATGGGGCAAACGTTTTATAATATCAAAAGCAATGGGGCTAAACATGGGGGAGAAAGGGGTCAAGAAAAAAATCCCTCGAGTGGAGATCTCACCTTAAAGAGGTGGTGCTTGGTTTTTGGTCTATAGGCTATTATGTATTTATATATTATCTAGTTTCCTCGCTAGACCTTCATCATGCTTAGAACCCCCTAGACCTCCTACACCCCCTAGACCCCCTAGACCCCCTTTCAAGATAAATGTGTATATTTTTCGGTAGGGCCGGTTCCTTCTAAAATTATCTAGAATCAAATAAAAAGGACATCGTCGGTACAGAAGGGGTTAACGATCTTCTACTATTAATTCCCGTCCCGTCTCGTCTTGGCTCTGTCTTGAGGCGGCTACCAAAAAAAAAAAAAAAAAAAAAAAAATATATATATATATATATAATAATAAAATAAAAAACTAATAAGGAAAAGTGGGGAATGGGCCTGGGTAAATACATACATACTGTCATACATACATATACTGTATACATACTATTAATTCCATATATATACAGTATATATATATATATATATATATATTTTTTTTTTAGTGTAATCAGCACATCCATCCAGTGAGTGTTATTATCAAAGGCTTGGGTATGGCTGGGTGATCACAATATTTGTCACCTTATCTCTCTCCATCACCCATATATAAAAAAGTTTTTTTATTTCATCACGTGCTGTACTAAGCATTACTGTGTTTTTTTTATATCGTCTTAATATTATTATTCTAATTATAATTATAATATATATATATATATATATATATATATATATATATATATATATATATATATATATATATATATATATATATGCCTATTTATACTGTATATATAGGCCTATACAGTATATATATTTCTGGTTAAAGTATATTAATTGTGTCTACTTTTATAGATTTAGATATATATTATAATGTACCTTAGCCACGAAGACAGCAATGAGTGATGTCGCTAACTCCGGAGCTGAGGACCCCGCGGCCATGAAGGTTGCTCCAGCCACGTCCTCCGCCAGTTGGAGGGCTGCAGAAGGAGAGAGACATTAGTTATATACATGGAGAGAGACATTAGTTATATACATGGAGAGAGACAGGGAGTTATATACATGGAGAGAGACATTAGTTATATACATGGAGAGAGACAGGGAGTTATATACATGGAGAGAGACATTAGTTATATACATGGAGAGAGACAGGGAGTTATATACATGGAGAGAGACAGGGAGTTACATAGAAGGAGAGAGACAGAGTTACATAGATGAGAAGGAGAGATACATTGAGTTACATAGATAATTCGTTGTCCGTTCTAGTACTGCAGAAAGTGAGAGAGACATTGGTATATTTAGTTGCATTAATACTTAGATAATTCCCCGTCAGTTGTAATGCTAAAGAATGAGAGAATGAACATACTACTACTACTACTACTACTACTACTACTACTACTACTACTACTACTACTAATAATAATAATCAATAGCAAAATCACTAACAACAACACCACCTATACCACCACCACTAACATCACCACCACCGTTAACACCACCACCATCTATACCACCACCATCTATACCACCACCACAAACATCACCACCACCGTTAACACCACCACCATCTATACCACCACCACTAACATCACCACATCTATACCACCACCACTATACCACCAACATCACCACCACCGTTAACACACCACCATCACCACCACTAACATCACCACCACCGTTAACACCACCACCATCTCCATCATCAACAACAACAATAACAACAAGAGCCACACTAATACACTTACTGTGTCTGGCAAACCCCGCCCCCCCCCCCCCCCCGCCCTCGTCCTTCCCTCCTCCAACACCCCTCTTACTCTCTCCATTTCTCATTTTCTCCTCTTCTCTCTCTCTCTCTCTCTCATTCATTTATATATATATATATATATATATATATATATATATATATATATATATATATATATATATATATATATATATATATATATATATACAGTATATCAATGTGTGCATTTATTTACCTATCAACCTAACTATATATCTAACTATGGGTTATTATGTACGCGTGCGCGTGTGCATGTGTGGTGTGTGTGTGTGTGTGTGTGTGTGTGTGTGTGTGTGTGTGTGTGTGTGTTAATAATGTATATTTCTATTTGATATTGAAATTACTTAAAAAACACACATACGAAACACTCTTAATATATATATTAATTAAACACAAAATAAATTATACTACAAGAAATCGAATAGCTTGGAAAAAATATCAACATTCGCACACAGTTCCCAATCGTACACGTGTGCACCTGGACACAGTCACATGAGCGGGTAAATGCAATAACTTCACTCTTGGTATGTTCTCAAGCCGTCGAGAGAAAGAGAGAGAGAGAGAAAAAAAATATATATATACAGTATATATACAGTATATATATATATATATATATATATAATTATATATACAGTATATATATATATATATATATATATATATATATATATACAGTATATATATATATATATATATATTATTATATATATACTGTATATATAATATATATTATATATATACAGTATACATACTGTATATATATATATATATATATATATATATATATATATATATATATATATATATATATATATATATATATATATATATATATAATATATTATGCATGTTCCCTAGATCTCCATCAAACTTAAATAATACTCCCAAGACTCCCTTTCGGGATAATTTGTACATTATTCGGTAGGATAATGTCCCTGCCGATGTTCCTCCTAAAATGCAGCTCGCTATCATTCCCCAGGCAAAAATCGAGACCTAAATGGCACGGAAGGTCTTAAAATTGACAAAGGAATGAGGCGAGAGGTCTTAAACTCGCCACACTAATGGGTCGAACGTCTTAAAATCTCAAAACTAATGAGGCTAAACATTAGGGAGAAGGGGTTAGCACGATAACGTAATTTTCATCCTGTTCTGGTTACCACTCAACTCTTTACTTTAGCTTATAACCTACCTCTAGGACTCAACGGGGTAAATACGATCTCACTACACCCTCTGAATAACATCTATCTATCTATCTATTGCCCGACGCCGAGATCCCCGAAGGGGTGGCCACGAACGAACCGTCCCCATGCACCTCTGTCCCCAGTCAGTCGACGCGCCTCCTCCCAACCAGCACCGCCTTCATCCATACTGTATACTTCCTCACTCCATCCTTCCACCTCTCCTTCGGTCTACCTCTCCCTCTCTGTCCTTCCACCTCGCTCTCGTACACTCTCTTGGTCATTCTCTCGCTTTCCATACGTTCCACGTGGCCGAACCATCTCAAGTTGTTCCTTTTCACACTTTCCAGCACATCTACCTCACACCACACCTCCTTCTTACTTCCTCATTCTTCTGTCTATCCCTCCATGTAACTCCGCACGCACTTCTTAATTAACTAATTTCCACTGCTCTCACTCTTGGTCTGAGTCCCAACCAACGTCCATGCTTCGCTTCCGTAAGTCAGTGTCGGGATTACCACACTGTCATGCAAGGACTTCTTCACTTCCATACTGACCACCCTATTTCTTGTTACTGCTTTCAGCGTTCCTACAACCCTCTTCCCCTGTTGTACCCTCTTCCGCACTTCTTCATTCATAGTCCCATCTTTACTCAACACACTGCCCAGATACTTAAAAGAGTTGACGATCTCCATAGCCTGACCGTTCAACTTCACCTCACACTCTGTGACTTCACCCCTTTCGAAGACCATAACCTTGCTCTTCCCCGCAAATACCTTCAAATTCCGTTTTTCGCACACTGTTCCAAACTCATTTACCAGACCCTGCAACTCCCATTCATTATCGCTCATCAGAACTGTATCATCCGCAAACAGCAGTACAGGCAGCTACCACTCACTTCCCTTCCTTATAACAGACAGTAGGTATTTCTTAAACTGGATAAAATCGTCTAACATTAGCCAGAATAATAGGTCAAAAGACATCCTCATTCTGAAGGGGTTATATCTTGAAGGAGGGTCTTGGGGTGTGTTTTTTAAGGGGAGGTATTTAGTTTGTTCCCTAGACCTCCATCAAGCTTAAGATTACACCCCCTTGAGCCGCTTTCAAGATAAATTTGTACATTTTTCGGTAGAAAAATGTCCCGGCTAAAAGCCGGTTCCTCTTAAATTACAGGCTCGCTATCGCTCGCCAGGATAAAATCGACACCTAAATGGCATGAAAGGTCTTAAAATTGACAGAAATGGGTTGACAGTTCTTAAAATCGTCAAAATAATGGGGCGAACGTCTTAACATTAGGAAAACAATGGGGCTAAACATGAGGGAGAAAGGAGTCAAGAAAAAAAATCCCTCAAGTGGATATCTCTCCTTTTAAGCGGACGATAATCACCTGGCAGTAACATGAAGTAAATATGTACATCGTGGTCGGATTGAGGAGGGCTAATTAACGCTATTATGTAAATGATCATCACGCTTACATAAGGTGTATACAGGTTACAAACACACACACTCTCTCTCTCTCTCACACACACACTCTCTCTCTCTCACACACACACACATTTATCTCTCTGTCTCTCTCTCACACACACACTCTCTCTCTCTCTCACACACACACTCTCTCTCTCTCACACACACACTCTCTCTCACACATGCACACTCTCTCTCTCACACACACATTATCTCTCTCTCTCACACACACTCTCTCTCTCTCGTTCTCACACACACACACACTCTCTCTCTCACACTATCTCTCTCTCTCTCTCTCTCACAAACACATGCACTCTCTCTCTCACACACACATTATCTCTCTCTCTCTCTCTCACACACACACTCTCTCTCTCTCGCTCTCACACACACACTCTCTCTCTCTCACACTATCTCTATCTCTCTCTCTCGCATTGGCTCTAACGAAAATTTATACATATGAAGCCCCATCAATTAAGGGGAGGTTTTTAGTTGATTCCCTAGACTTCCATCAAACTTAAAATTACTCCCCCTAGACCCCCTTTCAAAATAAATTTGTACATTTTTCGGTAGAAAAATTTCCCGGCCGAAGGCCGATTCCCCTTAAATTACAGGCTCGCTATCGCTCGCCAGGAAAAAATCGACACCTAAATGGCACGAATGGTCTTAAAATTGACAGAAATGGGGCGAGGGTTCTTAAAATTTTCAAAATAATGGGGCAAACGTCTTAAAATTAGAAAAGTAATGTAGCTAAACATGAGGGAGAAAGGAGTAAAGAAAAAAGTCCCTCAAGTGGAAATCTCCCCTTAATTAGGAGATCTATGAAGTATTTTTAATATTCTATAAATAACCCTCTTTGCTTGCTTCCCCCCCCCCTCTCTCTCTCTCTCTCTCTCTCACACACCCACATGCACACTCTCTCTCTCTCTTGCACACGAAAACACACATGTACACTTTCTCACACATAAACATAGAGTCACTCACTCTCCTCCACACACATACAATCACTCACACACACTCACACTCTCTCTCTCTCTCTCTTCTACACTCACACACACTCTCTACCTCTCCTACCCACACACATACACTCTCTCTCCCACACACACATACACACAGTCACTCACACAAATACAGATTCTCCTACACACACACACACACACTCCCCCCCCCCTCTCTCTGTCTCACACTCTCTCTCTCTCTCTCCACTGTACCGTCACCAAACAAGGAGCCACTCTTTTGTCCGCCCGTGACCAGAATTGACCACTTGCGAGTTTCAGGCTATACAAAGGTTGGAGTTTTTGACATTAGGGGCTTATGTTCTGGCTGTGGTGTCCCGAGTTTGAATTCCGGGAGGGCCATATACTTTCATTAGTTTATTCAAGTACATTGGGGGTTTGTATTTGATATTAATGTTAAAGAACGGGGTGTTACTTAATACTTATTGATATTTAGCAGAATTACCAGCTAAAATACGGTTGTAGTACATTTATAATTACATACAACTAAATTCAACGTACGTTTTATCCATTAGATATCTACTTTATTATTGTATTTCTGTTTAACCTTCTCCGACATATGACGCGATTTTGAGCCTATTGGGGATACTTTAAAGCCTTTGTTACCATCAGAAGTATTTAGACACCTTTAGTTTAGTTACTTCAACCTCTGCAGTTGTCTTTGAGTTAGCTGTGGGCAGAAAACTAATTTTGGAGAGGTAATTATAAGAGTGAGAGAACTCTATTTCTTATTGCTAATCTGGCAACCTCTGCGTCATAAATGCGTGAAAGGGTTAATACCGATGTTTACGGCTCCAACTTCCTTATAGCCAGAAAATCGGAAGTGGTTAACTGACACTTTGCAGGTTACAATTTTTTTTTTTTTTTTTTTGCGTCGGAGAATAAGGCCTATGATTGATCGGCCTTGTGTTTGTTGTTGTTGTTGTTGTTGTTGTTAGTATTGTATCTCGGAGAAAGTGACGCTCATAGGGGGAGATTTTTAGTTTGCTCCATAGACCTCCATCAAGCTTAAATCAATACCCCCAAGACCCCATTATGAGATCAATTTGTACATTTTTCGGAATAAAAATGTCTCGGGCGAAGGCCAATTCCTCTTAAATTGCAGCTATATATATATATATATATATATATATATATATATATATATATATATATATACAGTATATATATATATGATCAATAATAATAATAATAATAATAATAATAATAATAAAAATAACAATAGAAATAAACCCAAGCCACAGCAACAAGTTAAACCACAACACAATTAAATACACTAAATAAATAAAATAATCCACGCAATTACCGGCTAATGAGGTATCGGAGTGAGCTAATTATGCCCGGCTAGGATTTAGGGGGTCTTAACACTAGCTGGTCCGACGCCTTGGGGGGTGGGGGGGGGGGGGGGCTATCAGGATATTTGGTTTAAGGGGAGATGAGCCGGGTATTTTTTTTTTGGGTTTGGAGTATTAATTCATATATTCCTGTATTTCTTAAGTTTCCTGGCTAGACCCTCAGCAAGCTTAGAAACCCCCCCCGCCCCCCCCCCCCTCCCCTCTAGACCCTCCTTCAAGATAAATTTGTACATTTTTCGGTGCGGTTCCTCCTAAGATTTCCGGGCTCGCTATCGCCTTTCTCTGTCTCGTGTAGTAGATGATCACTTATACAAGGGGAGGAGGATTTAGTTTGTTCCCTAGACCTCCATCAACCTTAAAATTACACCCCCTCGAGTCCCTTTCAAGATAAATGTGTAAATTTTTCGGTAGAAAAATTTCCCGGCCGAAGGCCGATTCCTCTTAAATTACAGGCTCGCTATCGCTCGCCAGGATAAAATAGACACCTGAATTGCACGAAAGGTCTTAATATGGGGTGACAGTTCTTAAAATCGCTAAACTAATGGGGCAAACGTTTTATAATATCAAAAGCAATGGGGCTAAACATGAGGGAGAAAGGGGTCCAGAAAACAATCCCTCAAGTGGAGACCTCCCCTTAATTAAAGCAAATCGTCTAACGGTAACCCCAATGTGACGACAATGACGTAATGGGGTGCTGATATGAAGGGGTTAAGGTGGGTAGTGCTTGGGGTTCTGGTCGTAATGGGGTGCTGATATGAAGGGGTTAAGGCGGGTAGTGCTTGGGGTTCTGGACGTAATGGGGTGGTGATATGAAGGGGTTAAGGCGGGTAGTGCTTGGGGTTCTGGTCGTAATGGGGTGCTGATATGAAGGGGTTAAGGCGGGTAGTGCTTGGGGTTCTGGACGTAATGGGGTGCTGATATGAAGGGGTTAAGGCGGGTAGTGCTTGGGGTTCTGGTCGTAATGGGGTGCTGATATGAAGGGGTTAAGGCGGGTAGTGCTTGGGGTTCTGGACGTAATGGGGTGCTGATATGAAGGGGTTAAGGCGGGTAGTGCTTGGGGTTCTGGACGTAATGGGGTGCTGATATGAAGGGGTTAAGGCGGGTAGTGCTTGGGGTTCTGGACGTAATGGGGTGCTGATATGAAGGGGTTAAGGCGGGTAGTGCTTGGGGTTCTGGTCGTAATGGGGTGCTGATATGAAGGGGTTAAGGTGGGTAGTGCTTGGGGTTCTGGGCGTCCGGCTTCCTCATGTTTAGCCCCATGGGTTTTCAGATTTTAAGACGTTCAGCCCATTTAGTTTGGCGATTTTAACACCTTTAGTTCCATTTCGTTGTCAATTTTAAGACCTATCGTGCCATTTAGGTGTTATTATTTTCCTGGCGAGCGATAGCGAGCCTGTAATTATAAGAGGAACAGGCCTTCAGCCAGGACATTTTTCTACCGAAAAATGTACAAATTTATCTTGAGGGGGGGTCTAGGAGGTCTTTATATATGTTTGATGGAGGTCTTGCGAGGAAACTAAAAAATAAACGAATAAATTAATTGATAGACCAAAACAACAGTCACTAGTCCCTTAAGGGCATCTATTTTGTTCCTAGCTAACAGTGCTACGCGAATAAAATACAATTAAACGTGCCTGACTTCATTACCTACGCATAATTAGATTAGTCAGAAAGCTCATTAGCCGGTAATT
This sequence comes from Paralithodes platypus, assembly GCA_032716605.1. Taxonomy (NCBI): domain Eukaryota; kingdom Metazoa; phylum Arthropoda; class Malacostraca; order Decapoda; family Lithodidae; genus Paralithodes; species Paralithodes platypus. The sequence goes on from CM064568.1 coordinate 55,598,386, forward strand.
TGCGCGGATTTTCAAGACTCCGTGGAATTTGTTGGAGGAGGATTTTTTTTTCTGTATTTTATTGTATTTTATAATTGCTTGTGATTTGGCTAGGTTTGTTGTTGTTGTTGTTATTATTATTATTAACTTATACTTATTATTATTATTTTATTATTACTTTATCTACATATGTTTCGTATTCTCTTTTGCCCTCTGTGTGTGTGTGTTGGAGGGGGGGGGGGGGTGCATGTGTATGTGGGTGTGTGTATGTGGGTGTGTGTGTTGGGGGGGGAGTGCATGTGTATGTGTGTATGTGTGTGTGTGTGTGTGTGTGTTGGGGTGGGGGGTGGGCATGTGTGTGTGTGTGTGTGTGTGTGTGTGTGTGTGTGTGTTGGGGGGGGGGGGTGCATGTGTGTGTGTGTGTGTGTGTGTGTGTGTGTTTAACCTTGGTTGTCCTCAAAGAATCTATCGCTGCTTGGCCCCTGTCCAAATTTGACCCTCTCTCTCTCTCTCTCTCTCTCAACTATGCTATCCATTTCTTCCACATTTCTTTATTTGTGGATTGCGACACATTTTAGCAGTTCATTATGGCTATCATTATACGATATTATACAGCTTAGGAAGGATCTGTGGGAGTGAAGAGGGGTAAGGGTCATCCCAATTAACCCTCTGACCTACACATAGACCCTGCCTAAGCTGAAATAAAATCGTCTAGAAATAGCCAGATAATAAAGAAATGCGTCTTCATATCCCAAAGGAATTAAGGGGGGATGGGCGTATTAAGGGGGGGGGGATGGGCGTATTAAGGGGGGATGGGCGTATTAAGGGGGGATGGGCGTATTAAGGGGGGGATGGGCGTATTAAGGGGGGATGGGTGTATTAAGGGGGGATGGGCGTATTAAGGGGGGGATGGGTGTATTAAGGGGGGATGGGCGTATTAAGGGGGGAGGGACGTATTAAGGCGGGATGGGCGTATTAAGGGGGATGGGCGTATTAAGGGGGATGGGCGTATTAAGGGGGAGATGGGCGTATTAAGGGGGAGATGGGCGTATTAAGGGGGAGATGGGCGTATTAAGGGGGAGATGGGCGTATTAAGGGGGAGATGGGCGTATTAAGGGGGGATGGGCGTATTAAGGGGGGATGGGCGTATTAAGGGGGGATGGGCGTATTAAGGGGGGATGTATTAAGGGGGGATGGGCGTATTTATTGGTTTATTAATATTTATCTTTTTATAATATTTTTAGTTTCCTCTATAGGCCTCCATCAGGCTTAACAATACACCCCCAAGACATCCCTTCCAGATGAATTTGTACATTTTTCGATAGATATGGCCGCTTCCTGTTAAATTACAGGCTCGCTATCGCTCGCCTGGATAAACATCGACACCTAAATGGCACGAAAGGTCTTAATATTGACAAAGGAATGGGGCGAAAGGTCTCAAATCGCCAAACTAATGGAACGAACGTCTTAAAAAAACGAATATGCTGAACATGAGGGAGAAGGGGGTCTAGAAAAAGAGACTACCTCCCCCTTAAAGTGTGTAGCATCCGGAATTTAAATAATTTTTTTTTTACAAGTTTTATACATAAATATGATACGGTCACATTCGCTCTCACTTTAACATATTCACATACTTTGCATATTTTTCACACTGGCATTCTCTCTCTCTCTCGTTGCTATCCCTTTCCTCCCCCCCCCCCTCTCTCTCTCTCGTTGCTATCCCTTTCCTCCCCCCCCCCTCTCTCTCTCTCTCGTTGCTATCACTTCCTCCCCCCCCCTCTCTCTCTCTCTCTCTCTCTCTCTCTCTCTCTTTCTCACTCTCTCGTTGCTATCCCTTTCCTCCCCCCCTCTCTCTCTCTCTCTCACCTGTCTATATGTATCTATATATTCACTGCACATTCTTTATTTTGACATACTGTATCACCCTTCTATACCCCTTACACACACACACACACACACACACACACACACACTCTCTCCTACCTACCAACCTACTTTTAAATATCCATTATGCACAATATGCTTCACTTTTATTTTATTTATTTTTTGTTTTCTCTCTCTCTCTCTCTCTCTCTCTCTCTCTCTCTCTCTCTCTCTCTCTCTCTCTCTCTCTCTCTCACACACACACTTTCTATCTTCATTCCTATCTTTTTTTTATCACACACACACACACACACACACACACTTACCCTCACTCTCTCTCTCCGCATTTCATTATTTTTACATGTTCGTATTTCTCTTTAACCTCCTCACTTTCAACTCACTCTCTCTCTCACACACACACACACACACACACACACACACTTTCTATCTTCATTCCTATCTTTTTTTATCACACACACACACACACACACTTACCCTCACTCTCTCTCTCTCTCCGCATTTCATTATTTTACATGTTCGTATTTCTCTTTACCCTCCTCACTTTCAACTCACTCTCTCTCTCTCACACACACACACACACATTCTCTCTCTCTCTCTCTCACACACTCTCTGTCTGCCTCTCTCTCTCACACACATACACTCCCCCCTTCACAGTAACACACACTCTCTCACACACATACACTCCCCCCTTCACAGTAACACACACTCTCTCACACACTCTCTGTCTGCCTCTCTCTCTCACACACATACACTCCCCCCTTCACAGTAACACACACTCTCTCACTCTCTCACACACTCTCTGTCTGCCTCTCTCTCTCACACACATACACTCCCCCCTTCACAGTAACACACACTCTCTCACACACACTCTCTGTCTGCCTCTCTCTCTCACACACATACACTCCCCCCTTCACAGTAACACACACTCTCTCACTCTCTCTGTCTGCCTCTCTCTCTCACACACATACACTCCCCCCTTCACAGTAACACACACTCTCTCACTCTCTCACACACTCTCTGTCTGCCTCTCTCTCTCACACACATACACTCCCCCCTTCACAGTAACACACACTCTCTCACACACTCTCTGTCTGCCTCTCTCTCTCACACACATACACTCCCCCCTTCACAGTAACACACACTCTATCACTCTCTCACACACTCTCTGTCTGCCTCTCTCTCTCACACACATACACTCCCCCCTTCACAGTAACACACACTCTCTCACTCTCTCACACACTCTCTGTCTGCCTCTCTCTCTCACACACATACACTCCCCCCTTCACAGTAACACACACTCTCTCACTCACACAGTAGTGCAGTTCAAGAAGAAAGTAGACAGTATTTTGCACACTCTGTAAAGAGTGTAGTCCACTTAACAGTCTCTCTCCTTCCACTTCGAGTATCTCCTCGGTATGGACCGGAAGGTCTCCGAGATACTAACTATTCCTTGTAACTCCTTGTGACACACTAGCTCTCTCTCCCTCACTCTCTCACACACACACACACACACACACACACTCCCCCCTTCTCACTCACACATACACACACTCTCTCTCTTTAAAGCTGCAGTAAGGTAAGGGGCCCAGCACTGTCATGTAGCCTTTAATATGTTACTCCATAGTCGATAGTGCTATGAGTATGCTATAGAGCTTCTAGGGTATGGTTGGAGACAAAAAAACACTACTCATTATACATAATTAATAAGGTTAATACTGCCCTAAAGGTAGTTCATACGCTATCAAAATCTTCTAATGGTAACCAGAATACACGATGAAAATGACGTTAATAGTGAATATAAACACCACCATATGAGGAGGAGCACTTTATTGACAACGTTTACCAGATAGCCTTTATTGACAACGTTTACCAGATAGCACTTTATTGACAACGTTTACCAGATAGCCTTTATTGACAACGTTTACCAGATAGCCTTTATTGACAACGTTTACCAGATAGCCTTTATTGACAACGTTTAGCAGATAGCCTTTATTGACAACGTTTACCAGATATCCTTTATTGACAACGTTTAAGCAGATAGCCTTTATTGACAACATTTAGCAGATAGCCTTTATTGACAACGTTTACCAGATAGCCTTTATTGACAACGTTTACCAGATAGCCTTTATTGACAACGTTTAGCAGATAGCCTTTATTGACAACGTTTACCAGATAGCCTTTATTGACAACGTTTACCAGATAGCCTTTATTGACAACGTTTACCAGATAGCCTTTATTGACAACGTTTAGCAGATAGCCTTTATTGACAACGTTTACCAGATAGCCTTTATTGACAACGTTTAGCAGATAGCCTTTATTGACGTTTACCAGATAGCCTTTATTGACAACGTTTACCAGATAGCCTTTATTGACAACGTTTAGCAGATAGCCTTTATTGACAACGTTTAGCAGATAGCCTTTATTGACAACGTTTACCAGATAGCCTTTATTGACAACGTTTAGCAGATAGCCTTTATTGACAACGTTTAGCAGATAGCCTTTATTGACAACGTTTAGCAGATAGCCTTTATTAACAACGTTTACCAGATAGCCTTTATTGACAACGTTTATCAGATAGCCTTTATTGACAACGTTTAGCAGATAGCCTTTATTGACAACGTTTAGCAGATAGCCTTTATTGACAACGTTTACCAGATAGCCTTTATTGACAACGTTTAGCAGATAGCCTTTATTGACAACGTTTACCAGATAGCCTTTATTGACAACGTTTACCAGATAGCCTTTATTGACAACGTTTACCAGATAGCCTTTTCAGGTCGTAAGTGTTCTGAAGAAGCTATCTGCTTAAAAAAACATCCCCAAGACCCCTTTCGTGATGAATTTGTAAATTTTTCGGTAGAAAAGTTTCCCAACCGAAGACTGGTTCCTCCTAAATATCGCTAGCCAGGAAAAAATCGACACCTACTGTACATTGCACGAAAGATCTTAATATTGACACATATAGAGGGGCGAAAGGTCTTCAAATCGCCAAATTAATGGAGCAAACATCTTAAACTCTCATAACTATTGGGGCTAAACACGAGGTAGAAGGGGGATACAGGAAAGCCATATCTCCCCCCCCCTTAAGTAATCTTATTCTGGCTATCTTTAGACGATCTTACTCGGCTTAGAATGGACCTCTAGAAAGAAAAAAGTTAAGAAGAGAAAGACAGATAGACAGATAGATAGATAGACAGATAGGCTAGATAGATAAAACAAAAAAAGAAAAAAAAAAGAAAAGAGAGAGATAGATAGATAGTCAGATGGATATATAGATAGATAGATACCTAATAGATAGATACACAGACAGACAGACAAACCAATGATCACCTGATATTATAGGCCAATTAAACCACATCAACTTTGCAAGAACTTAATAATTCTAACTTACCAAAGAACCCATGGAACTTGACAGATAGATAGATAGATAAATGTAATTAAATAGATAGATACTTAATAATTCTAACTTACCAAAGAACTAATGGAGCTTAACAGATAGATATATAGATTTAGTTAAATAGATAGACTAAATAATTGTAACTTATATATATATATATATACTGTATATCCTCCTCCTCTTCTACCTAGGAGCCTTCTTCTTTGCTATCCTTTTCTCTACCTCGTAGTCAATAGATTAATAGTTTAAGATATTCAAACTGCCCCGTAAGGATCAATAGGTCTGTTGCAGTTTGTTCTCCTTTGTATTCCTTTGTATTCATGCCTAGGGTACCCATTCCTCGTAGCCAATCGAATCTGCTAGACTAATTTTTACCCGAGAGAGAGAGAGAAAGAGAGAGTGAGAGAGAGAGAGCCTAAAGGGATGCAGAGACAAGTGCTGATTTGCAAAAAGGGATCATCTTGAAATAATGAATATTTTTTCTCTCTCTCTCTTTTCAAATTTGAGTAATGAAGTCAGATACGCTAAAACCCGTTGTCATCCCCCTCTCTCTCTCTCTCTCTCTCTCTAATTCACTCAGCTAAGTCTCACTCTCTCTTTCTCTCCCTTCCTCTCTCTCTCTCTCTTAAGGGTAAAAATGAGTCGAGCAGATTCGATTGGTAGCGAGGAATTGGTACCCTAGGCAAGAAGAAGGTAGAGGAGGAGGAGGAGGAGGTAAGATAAGAAGAAGAAGTAGAGATACAAGAGAAATAACTAATCAGATGCTGAGGAGGAGGAGGAGGAATAGAAAGAGAAAGAAAAGGAGAAATAAAAAGAAACTTAGAGATGACAGGAGGCCAAATTTGTACATTTTTCGGTAGATTTTTTTTTTCTCCAGCGAAGCCGGATTTCTCCATACAATGCTGGCTTGCTATCGCTCGCCAAGAAGAAATTGACACCTGGATGGGGATAAACGTCTTAAAACAGTAGGCTGAATGGGGCAGAATAGATACAACCCAGAGAAAAATATGAACTTATCACAACTCCAAATTTCTACTCACCGTCACACATCATCTCGAGCGAAGGGACGAAATACTCATCACACACGACCGCTATCCCGACGAACATGTAGATCGTGATGATGATGTGCAGAATCAGTCCTCCATTCTTCCGCGCTTCAGGACTCATCATGGAACCTGGAAACTGTTCAATAGCTGGCGGGGTGCAGTTGGCTCGACGATTATCCCCGCTATCCCCACTATCCCCTTCTTCATCCCCACTACCCTCTTCTGATGACTGGAGGAGGTGGCGGGAGGAGGAGGGGAAGGACGGGGGGATGGAGGGGCCGAGGGGGGAGATGCTGTCGGCTTGAGGTGGAGGGTTGGCATCTGTGGAGAGAAAAAATGGGATTAGTCAGGGCTTGATATGAGACCTTATAAGCTATGCAGTATTAAAAACCATATATGCAAATAACAAAATATAAATACATAAATATATACCGTATATATACTGTATATACAGTATATATATATATATATATATATATATATATATATTTGAAACACAAACGAAGCATAAACACAACATACTACACAATAACCCCCTCTCTCCCTCCCTCCCCCTCTCACTCTCTCTCTCTCTCTCTCTCTCTCTTCCCACACACACACACACTAATTGTCAATTAAACCTCAATCTCCCATTTACCCTCCCCGCTCATCTAGTCCCGTAATATAATGATCTTATTTGTGTGGCCTTCATATAACACACAGGATATATATAAAAAAAAAAAAAAAAAACAGATAATAGGCCTAAGCAAATAAAATAAAATAAAATAAAATAAAAAATACGACCTCACTCAATACAACACTGTCTTATTTGTGTGGCCATTATGGAACACGCTGAATATAACAAAAACAAATAAAAAGACAAAATTTAATAAGTAAATGTAATAAAATATAATAATACATACGCACGTTCATATTATTCCCTTGGCGTAGGCAATTAAACACATTTTATTCAAGAGTTTGGAATTGAATGATATTGTAAAACTTGCAAAACAACAAACGAAACAGGAACTGCACAATATAAAGTAAAAATAACTATGTGGAAATAACGCATTGAAGATTTAGCAAAACAATATTATGAAAGACAAACACACACAACGACAAACACACACAACGTTAGAATGGATAACAGTAAGTTGATTCAAGTTAGTCTCACAATCGCTCCTACCCACTAACTTACTAAGTTACATTAAGTGGTAGAGGCAACAGGGCGATCTTCACAAGTTAGGGGCACCAAGTTAGGGAGAGTTAGGGGGGGGAGTCAACTGAGGGAGTTAGGGGGGGGGGGGGGAGTCAACTGAGGGAGTTAGGTTAGTTGGAAGAGATTAGGCCGATAGATTGGCCGATAGATTAGGCCGATAGATTGGCCGATAGATTAGGCCGATAGATTGGCTTACAGAGAATGGGTCAGTGAAGCTACATAATTTTCTTTCTGCTATGTGTATGGGGGAGACAAAAGATAAAGCTGCCTGTAACAAGTGTCTCCCATATAGTTGAAAGAGTGACAGAGCCAAATTAAGGGTGGTTGGTGGTCATCTTCAGAAATTTGTTTTTAGTGTATTGTAAAGAAGTGTGGTGTGCTTGTTTAGTGTAGTGGTATGAATAGGAGGAGGAGGTGTTTGTGAGAGCTAGCTGGATTACTCTGTGTAGGTGAGACAGAAACAGAAACAGTGAGGGAGGCCAGACAGATGGAAAAGGGGTAAAAAAAAAAATACAACTAAAAAAAATATATAATATATGATAACACGTAAGTATGAATAACTCAATATCAACCATATAATTGTCACTGAACAAATACATATGATATTCACTTATATTTTCTAGCCCTGTCTCTCTCACTCATTTTCACTCTCATTCTCTCTCACATATTCATTCACTCACTCTCACTCACACACTCTCTTTCTCTCGTTCTGGGAAATAATAATACCTCTCTCTCTCTCTCTCTTTCCTAGGGCGAGAGCCAGAAACAAGGGATGAGATTCGATTTATAGACTTCACTTCCTTCCTTTTTTGTCCTTCCATCTTTCTCTCTGTTCTCCTTCCTTCCTTCTTTCTTTAATTCCTCCTTTCTTTCTTCTATTTCTTGCTTCCTATATTTCTCGTTTAATTCTCGTCTTTCTTCTTTCCTTCCTTCTTGTTCGCTTCCTTCATTCATCATATTATTCCTTCCTTCCTTCTTTCCTTCTTTCATTCCTTCCTTCCTTGCTTCCCATCTTTCTTGTCTCATTCCCGTCTTCCTTCTTTCTTTCCTTTCATTCATGTTTTCCTTTCTACTTCTATTTCCTTCATCCTAACTTTCCTTCCTTCCTTCCTTCCTTTTATTTTTATCTCCTCCCATAATTCATCAATTTTTCCTTCCTTCCTATCTTTCCTTACTTCCTTCATTTCATCCTTCCTTCCTTATCTACCCTCTTTCCTTCCTTCCTTCCTTCCTTTTCCCTCCTTGCTCTCCCCTCCTTCCTTCCTTCCTTCTCCATTCCTTTCTTCAGTGCTTCTTCCACCCCTCTTCCCTAATTCGGTTAGTCGTATTGTCGCATCTCATCTATCTTCTTTTAATGGCATCCTTCTTCTTCGTCTCTCTCTCATATACTTCTTACACACCTATTTTCACCTACATCCTTTTGTACCTACTCACTCTCACACACACACACTCTCTCTCTCTCTGTGCTATTCTTGTCGTCCACTTTCCATTATTTAGGGTTCTGCTATCTCTACTAGAATTAAGACCTGACCATCTCGTTCGGATCGTAAGGTAACTGTGGTCAGTGTATCTTTGTAAATATATGTATATCTATGTAAATCTCTGGATCTAAAATGCTGTGGATTGATAGGTGGTGGAAACATACTCTTAGGAAGGGAGGTCCCAAGATATGTGATTTAGGGAATAAATGAATTATTTTGATAAGTAGAAGTTTCTCATCTATCTTAAAGTATATACCGGTGTATATATATATATATATATATATATATATATCACTACCATATCCTCATTCAATTCTATATATGTATAATAATAATAATAATAATAATAGAAAACGAGGCAATAATTTATCACGAGAGTTGCCGGATACTTCTATTACCTTCATTTATATATGAAACTTTTCAAGCATCTTTTTCAGGTTATATTTCATGAACCTTCTTCTATATAAATCATTGGAATTCATTTTGACAAAATATAGGTGTTGCTGTATCAATACACTATAATAATGTGTGGAGATATATACGAGCTGTGAGTCACATGACCTTTTGGCGGGAAAATCGTCTTTAGTACTAGGCCTTGTTTCTGGAAGCGCAGCCTGGCCGTATTTTCGTGTGATAGTTTTACTCATATCCAGTGCCACACATATTATTCCTTAACTCAATTACGACCACAACCTTATTAACCTTGATGGGCTGTGGAAATGCTCAGTATTATCGCCAGGAAATATGTAACATGGACAAATAAGCAGTGTGATTTGGTGTATCTCCTGCTGTGGAACGTCGTAACTGGTAAGTAACTATTAGTTGTTGAGCCCTTGGTGCGAATATTTTATGCACATTTACACAATTTTGTAATAAGATATAAGCCTAGGCTAATACCGGGAATACGAGAGCTCTTAATTAAACTGAGTAAACACGTCTAGCTTTAACAGAAGTAGCCTAGTACAAACAAATAGGCCTACCTACCGTAGGCTATGTGTATGTTTCTCGAAAAGTGTTGCTTATAAAGCGGGCATCACACTGGGCCAAATTCTCGTCATTCTCCAATCTCCAGTCTCCGTTTCCGGTCAGTAGCGCCGGCAAATTCTATCACACGCCAAGCGTTCCTGGCTGCGTGAGTCTCCAACACAACAATAACACTGTCAGACCTTAGCCTATATTGGTCCGTTTCACCTATACTGTAATGTATAGTAATATGGATTTACACCTACAATTATAATGCAATATGACTCAATCTACACGTTAGTGTAATTTTGTTTAAATTTGAAGCTTATATGAGGAAATTTATATTTTGAACTTTTTCGATTCATACCAATCGCCGTGGCGTAGACTATAGAACAGTGGTTTCACTTAAACTAGAATAATATGGATTGATATTGACAAACTTTGTGTAATAGGACCCAATCTATACGTTAATGTTGCTATTTTTTGCGTTTGAAGCTTATATAAGTAGGCCTAGCTATGAGGAAGTTTTTCGCAAAATATAGGCTATAGCCTGTCGTTACCTCGGCACTAAACGATCGTTTATATTGTGCTGTTTCACCAATAATTTAGAGTAATATGGATTTATATCGACAATTATATTTCAATATGACTCAATCTACAAGTTTGCGTTATTATGTTTTATATTTGGAGCATATATGAGGATTTTTTTTGAACTTTTCGGAGGTTGCAGAATGCTTGGTAGGCTATAATCCTGTGTATGCGGGTAGACCTGCATTTATCTCAATAATTTGGTAATGTTACAATATATTTTTACATTTTACATTCATAAATAGTCCACTAATATACTAGGTTAGGTTAGGCTAGGTTAAATATATTCTTCAATGATTCTTAGTAAATAGGCAACTGAAAAACAGTTCCTCCTGCTACACAACCGAATGTTTTCGTTTCATACCAATCGCCGTGGCGTAGGTATAGGAAGTGGTTATTTAGCTGCAAGTGGTGTAGCTATTTTAGCATTAATTCACTTAGTTTATGTCTATCCGCAGCCCTTCTCACAATCAAAACACACAATTATGTAGCAAAATATATATTTCGACGTCATATACTTAAGATATCAATGAGATTAAATGCGAGCTGTAAAGAGGCTGACAATCTACCTCTATCAAAAAATGGAGCTTCCCACCCAGTGCGGGAAGCATCCTAGCTCCATCAAATGGTGAGATTTGCGCTGGAGACTGGCGGTAGCTCCATTTTTTGCGGTAGAATGGCGAGAATTGGCCCAGTGTGATACCCCCTTTAGCCTATTAATATACCCTTGTCCAGAGTTTCATTTAATCAGCTGAATACAATTGCTTAACGTTTGGTAGAAAACTAAAACTAAATATATATCTATCTAATTGCCAGACGTAATCCCGGAGAGGGGGTGGCCGTGAATGAAGCGCCTTCATATGCTTCCATATGCCGAGGCAACTCACTCGATTATCTTAGCTTGTATACTGTTTTTGTTTATGATAGGCTAAACAAGTAGTAGTAATGTACAGTACAGTACCTTGTGTTTATTTTCCAACAGGTACCGGTATAGCCGAAGTAAGCAACCCTATACATATTTAATTGGATATTGAATGAATGACAGTGCAAAGTTAGATTCTGACAACGTATAAAATTGTACATATCTATAATGTGTAACCAAATACTTTCACGGTTGCTGCCTAGCTGGGTTTATAGGCAATGTTTACGTTATGTAACAGGCTACCATAATCAGAATTTTGTTCTGCTAGGCCTATATTTGTAGTCTAGTCTTTGCGTGACACAAGGTAAGGTTGCGTTATATATATATATTAAATCAAACAATTCAGCTTAACCTAACTGAGGGTGGGGTGGGATTGTTATGGGTAATGGTTTATATGCAGTATAACCTAGCCAAGGCTAGGTTATAATAAACAATGTTGGTTAATTATAAATACCAATTATTATATGTTGTTATTTCTTTGTGTGTTGCCGATATATTGTATTTATGTAAGAAATATTACTGTTGGTAAAGTATAGGCTACACCAAAGGTGCCGGTAATGCACATTGTAGCCTACGCTAATTCGGTTTTGCACATATGCCTACATGGGTAGATGGTGGATTTTCCGTTTCACATGTCCATATTTATGACCATGCACTAAGCTACACCTTCCATACCGGTATTTTACTTGAATAGGCCTATATATATACGGTGTGTGTGTGTGTGTGTGTGTGTGTGTGTGTGTGTGTGTGTGTGTGTGTGTGTGTGTGTGTGTGTGTGTGTGTGTGTGTGTGTGTGTGTGTGTGTGTGTGTGTGTGTGTGTGTGTGTGTTTGTGTGTGTGTGTGTGTGTGTGTGTGTGTTCATTCTTACATATATTGCTTTGGTAGAACTAAATAAATATAAATACTAAAAAAAGCTAAGAAGATTCGATTGTCAGTCCTTCTACCCCTGAGTGGTCGTGCAAATATGGAGTTCTGGGGCTGAGAGAGAGAGATAATGAGTTAGACAGCTAGCTAAATTTGTACATTTTTCGATAGAAATATGTGTCCGGCGAAGCCGGATTTCTCCATAAAAAGTACCATAATCAACACCTGGATAGGGTTAAATGTCTTAAAACAGTAGGCTGAGTAGGGCCGAATGGATGCAACAGAGAAAAAAAAAAAAACAGGTGACCCCCTTAATACAAATATCTTTACTTGATTTATATACTGTACATAGAATAAAAACAACAACAACAATGCATCTCTCACTCTCACTCACTTACTCATTCACTCACTCACTCAATATATTTTTGCTGTTAAATCATGTATGTGTTATTTAGTTCACACAGGCTACTTAAGCATTAATAGCACAACTGTTTCTCTCTCTCTTTCTCTCTTATCTACCTATTTAACTATTTTTATTCTCTTCTTCTCTATCTTACTCTCTCTCTCTCTCTCTCTCACACACATACATACGTACACACACACACACACACTCACACACATACACATACACCCCCACACACACTCTCTCTCTCCTCTCTTATTTACTCTCGTTTTATCTTGCCATATATCTGCCAAGTACCCAACTTTTATACTTGATCAATATCAGACTCACAAACTCTCTCAACTTTCTCTCTCTCTCTCTCTCTCTCTCTCTCTCTCTTCCCTTCATTGATAAATAAATCATATGATGAAAGACAGAGAAATTGATCTATTTTCACTTAAGAAACGAAGGATGAGAGGCCAATTTATAGTGTTTTAAAATTCTAAAAGGATTCAGTAACATTAATCTAGATAAGTTATTCAAAAAAGCCGAAGACACATCTACAAGAGGAAACAATTTAAAATTATTAGGTCGGAGAGCGAATCTAGATACAACAAAACATTTCTTCACTCACAGTGTAATTGATGAGTGGAACAAACTTCCAAATAAAGTAATAGACAGCTCTATAGATACATTTAAGAAAAATCTAGACTCATACCACAGACAAATTGGTATGGAGTAGGCAGTAATTATCACCGTTATTATTTGTTCAGCTGAAGAGAGCGTTAGAAAAAAAACATAAAACAATACACAAATAAAAAATAAGAATAATAAACATCACACAATATGTACATACTACTAAGGGTGATGGGTTGGATGATTCCAATTAACCCCAAAATGTACATGCTGCTAAGGCGAAGGGTTGCATGATTTTTTTTTTTTTTTTTCAATCTTTCCTGTAAATTCCTTCTGGGGATTTCGAAGCCCAGCAAGGTTAATCACTTCCAAGTTTTTCATGTACGGCAATTGCCGGAGGGAACGGAGGGTGGGGAGAGAGCCTTCTTCTTTTCTAGCCTTTCCTTCAACTTTCCTTTTCTATCGGATATGCCATCTCTATTAGAATTAAGTCCTGACCACCTCGTTTGGATCGTAAGGTCTGTGTGGCCAGTGTATCTATGTAAATATATGTAAATCTCTCTCTTCCTCTATTTTATATTTATTTTCTCTAATTTATATTTTTTTTCTCTCCCCCCCCTCTCTCGCTCTCGCTCTCGCTCTCTCTCTCACGCACACACACATTTCTCTCTCATTACTCTCTCCTCCACCATCACCACCATTCTCCTCCAAACTTCGTAATTGATCCAACTCTCTAACACTCCCCCCCCCCTCTCTCTCTCTCTCTCTTTCTCTCTCTCTCTCTCTCTCTCTCTCTCTCACACACACCTCCTCCCCCTCCCCTCTCTCTCTCACACATACTCCTTCCCCCCTTCTCACACTCCTCCCCCCCCTCTCTCTCTCCCTCCCCCTTCCCTCTCTCTCTCTCTCTCTCTCTCTCTCTCACACACACACACACACACACACACACACACACACACACACACACACACACACACGCTCTCTCTCTCAGTATAATTACTGTTAAACCATGTATTAAGATTTCATAGTTCGAAGTGGCTACGGGACACCACCAGTGGTGTCTCGCAGCCCAGCCAGTGAGGCTGGGCTACGGGACACCACTGGTGGTGTCCCGTAGCCCAGCCTCACTGGCTGGGCTGCGTGACACTACCAGTGGTGTCTCGCAGCCCAGCCACACTGGGTAGGCTACAGGACACCACCACAAGTGTTTTCGTATTTATCGCCATATAATTCAGCCAATTAGACTGTTGAATCGAAATTCTTTGGATTATTATTTATATTATCATTAAAAACGTTGGACTTTATTAAATTATAATCCTACATGTTGTATATACAGACCTATTCCACACTCAACTCCCTACGCCACACCACAGGCGCCTGAGTAGATGCTCGTGCGTCTATACAGGTATCTATATGTATATATAATAAAAATGTTATTATATATACATATAGATACCTGTATAGACGCACGAGCATCTACTCAGGCGCCTGTGGCCACACACACTCACACATACCTATTTATACATCTAACTAGGCTTATATATACCGGTAGCCGTTATATGTGTGTATATTCTTCGTCTTACATATCCATCTTATAAGAACATATGGGAGTCTGCAGACAGTCGATTGGCCAACACAAGGCAGATCCCTCTCACACCCAACCCATCTCGTTCATACGTTTATCTAATTTTATTTTGAAACTCTATCGTTCTTGATCCCACAATGGCGCTAGGTATCCTATTCCACATGTCTATTGTCTACATATCTGTTACCATTATGGTATAATCAAACAGAATTAAAGTCATTCATACTTGCATAACGTGCTATAAGACAGCTTGACGACGTTCACAAGCACAAGTGCGTCAATGTGTGGATAGTTACATGTGTTTGTGTAAATTAATATGTTTGTGAGTGTAATAAAAAGTAATGCAAATACAGTATATGTTCGTAAATAAATGTTTGTTTACAAAATTAATGTTATATGGATGTTCAAATGCATGTCTACATGAGTATGTATGTGCGTGTGTAATGGCATGTACGTTTGGGTCATAATTTGGAAGGAACAAAATTATATATTTGTGAAAGAAATTGCAAAGTACACTGTAAAGTGATCAGCTCAGCAGCAGTAGGCTTTCAAGAATAAACTGAATAGCTCAATGAATTAATTGGGTGTGAGCTGGATCTGCCTTGCGTAGGCCAGTTGGGGGGGGGGGGGGGGGGCGCAGTGCAACCTTGCATGCACGAGTAGGAATGTGCATGTACGAGCATAAAGCCTGTACGTTTGTGAGTGGAAATATGTGTTTGTATAATGGATGTACAAAATTAATAATGAATGTACAATATGTTTGTGTGTGTGAGTGTGTGTGTGTGATAGAGAGAGAATGAGAGAGTCATTCACATGACTTGTCTTTGTGAATGTGTGTTTGTGTTTGTGCTTAGGAATGCGAATATATATTTGTGCGTGTGGTTCTGAAAGAACATTAGAGTGTGGGTGCGATTGTGGGAGGGAATATCAATGTGTGTGTGTGTGTATTCTGATTGGAAATGTGAAGGCGAGTGTGTAATTGTGAATGTATGTTCGAATATATGTGCGTTGTCGAGTGGTAATCTAAAAGTGTGTGTGTGTGTGTACATATATGAATATAAATCACCGAACTTGTTTGTCAAGGTGAATACATGCAATGCAAGTTAATGCCATTGTGGGTAGGAATACGAATATGTGTTCCAGAATGATTTTGTGCGTGAAAATGTGAATGTGCATGAGTATGTGTGTGTTTATATAGTGAATCAACATAGAAGATAATAGGTAACATTTCTCAATTGATGATGCATATATTGTCTGGTGATTATTGGCATCCAAATGTGATGTTTGGTTAATTTAGGATAGGGATTGTAATTGGTAAATCTATAGCATTATAAAACATTTATATTGCTACCATGTGAGTGCGGCCGAAGAAGGTTGCCAACAAAAACACCCGCTGACCAACCTCAAGCTAATCCAGGTAATCCAGAAAATTAACACCTACTTGTAAATTGTACCCCTCTCTCTCTCTCTCTCTCTCTTCTCTCTCTCTCTCTCTCTCCTCTCTCTCTCTCTCTCTCTCTCTCTATATATATATATATATATATTAACAACCTTGATGTAGGAATAACTAGCAAAATCAGTAAATTTACAGATGACACTAAAATGGAAACACTCCAAATAGATTTAGACATATTACACACATGGGTAGTAAACTGGCAGATCAAGTTCAATGTAGGTAAATGCAGTGTAGTAAAATTGAGTAAATCGATAGGAAATGCAGTATACAATTTCGATAACGTGGATATAACTAACTCAAATAATGAAAAAGACTTGAGAATCATCGTCAACTGTGATTTTAAACCAAGAAATCAATGCATCAGTGTTCGAAATAAGGCAAATAGAGTTCTTGGATGTATATCTAGAAGTGTGTGTAACAGAACAGCAGACATAATCTTGAAATTTTATCTAGCGTTAGTGAGACTACACAATGAATTATGCTGTTCAAAATTGGAGTCCCTATTATAACAACGATTTACAAAGACTTTGTTGTGAGGTAACCTGGTAGGATCAAAGGGCACGTGTTTAAACTAAGAAAAAATAGATGGAAATACGATATGAACAAATTTAGCTATAACATCAAGCTTTGTATACGTGGAACACTTGTGGTGGTGTCCCGTAGCCTACCCAGTGTGGCTGGCTACGGGACACCACCACAAGTGTTCCACGTATACAAAGCTTGATGTTATAGCTAAATTTGTTCATATCGTATTTCCATCTATTTTTTCTTAGTTTAAACACGTGCCCTTTGATCCTACCAGGTTACCTCACAACAAAGTCTTTGTAAATCGTTGTTATATACCCCTCACACGTCTTCTCTTCCAAGCTTGGGAAATTGAGATTCTTCAGTGTGTGTGTGTGTGTGTGTGTGTGTGTACAAATGAATGGTAACGGTGTGGATGGAAATATTTACGAATGGGTTTGTGAATGAAAGTACGAAATGTTTCTGTGATTGTGAATATAAAGTTGTGTTTGTGTAAGTGTGTGTGAGCACGTGGTTGTATGTTTGTGAGCAGAATTATACATGCCAGGATAGGTGCTTTTAATAGTGAATCCTTGTCCACTTGTAAATGAAAATGTGTGTGTGTTGTATAATATATATATATATATGCCATGTTCAGGTTACATACAGACATAGGGAAGATAAAGATTGGGAAATGAGTGAGACGGGGCGACACGATCTCACCTACGGTTTTCAAGTGATCTTTAGAATGTGTTCATGAAAAAAAGGAATACATACAGATGGGGAATACCTTAACCACTTCGAATTTGCAGATTACAAAGCAGAACACCTTACCTTGTTGCTTTTAATGCTCCCGAAACCTAATTTCTCCATCTTACTACCCGTCCGGAACCGCCAGAAGACTATCGCTTATACTTCAACAATACAAACATCAATCATTCATCTTCTCTCAATATTCTTGGTTTCTCTTCTTCTTCTGCTCTTACTTAGAAGGACCATATTACCAGTCTTGCTAAGGCAGCCTCCCAGAAGCTGGATGTGCTCAACTGCCTCAAGGAGTTCTTTACCCCTGCTCAGCTTCTTGCTCTGTACAAGGGCACAGTGCGTACACACGAAGTTTGAAGCAATTTAAGTCATAGGAAGAGTGAAAGACTGATTCTGGGAGAGAGTTCCAGAGCTCAGCAGTTGAATAGAAGAAAGACTGTACCCTAGTACCAAACATATATAAATTCAATAATGTCCAACTCCAATATCCTTACAGTTATATTTTAGCAACTACTATTAATTATTACTACCTCCTCTCCCCAAAAGTGAATATATATATATATATATATATATATATATATATATATATATATATATATATGTACCGTATATCTACCTCCTTAATGGATGTAGGCCTAATGTGTTCAATCTTTCTCAATATAAGAACATACAAAAAATGAGTCTGCAGAGAGCCGATTGGCCCACACAAGACAGTTCCCTCTCACATCCAACCCTAATTACAAGGCCTAATTATAGGCTCAGCTCACTAATACCATGAGGATCGACCTCACCAAAACGGTCAGAGGACAGACAATGAGGGTCTGTCAAGCGCCGATTGGCCCACACCCGGTAGATTCCCCTCACACCCAACCCATCTCGCCCATATGCCAATCTATTTTTTTTCTTAATGCTCTCTATAGTTCTTGATTCCACTATAACACTTGGTAGCTTATTCCACCTATCTACAACTCTGTTACCAAACCAATATTTGCCTATATCTTTTCTGAAACGAAAAAATATCTAATTTGAAACCATTTGTTCGAGTTCTTTCGCTATCACTGAACTTGAATACGTAAGGACGATTTCTATCATGTGTTAAGTCCTAGGACTTACATATAAGAACATAAGAACATAAGAAAATGGGAGTCTGCAGAAAGCCGATCGGCTCATATACGGCAGATCCCTCTCACACCCAACACTAATTATAAGGCCTAATAATAGGCCCAACTCACTAACACCATGAGGACTGACCTCACCAAAACGATCAGAGGTCAACATGGGAAAACGGGGGTCTGCAGAGAGCCGACTGGACAACAACCGGCAGATTCCACTCACACCCAACCCCCATTATAAATAATAAATAGGGCATTAGGATAACACCATAGAGGATTTGTTTAGACTATGGATTCATATGGTAATAGTTTGTTCTAGGACCTACATCAAGTGCTTGATTTATTACCAAGATAGTTTGAAATAGTATTAGTAAATAAGGTGAATATGGGCATTGCTCTAATCAAGATGGGTTGGGTGTGAAAGGGATCTGCCTTGTGTGGGCCAATTGACTTTCTGCAGACTCCCATTATCTTAGGTTGTTCTTATGTTATGTTCTCTCTCTCTCTCTCTCTCTCTCTCTCTCTCTCTCTCTCTCTCCTCCTTTGTACTCCTTTGTAATCCTCTTTTAAGCAACATGTGCCAAAGTACATATATAAATTCAATAATGTCCAACTCCAATATCATTACAGTTATAGTTAAGTAACTTTTAACTAATTACCTCCTCCTCTACCCATATATATACATACATTCATGCATACAATACGTACATATTCTTAATAGCACGTTAGCATCCACTATTTAATCTATCTATCTATCTATATGCTCAGGCCCAATCCCCATTTTGGGGGTAGCCGACTCAAGACAGAGCAAGAACAGGGAAAACACAAAAACAACATAAAACAAAAAAAATAAACACAGATAAAAAACACAAACTCTCACACATCCAGGTCACCCAGGAGAAGACCCAGAGACCAGGGTTACCAAGGTCGCTCCAGCACTCCCACGGCCCCTGACCACCCGGAGAGGTTCCGATCTCGGCAGGCAGACATGCAGCGGAGCCAAAGCCACAAGCCCTCCCACCACACTTCCAGGCACACCCTTCATATTAATCGTCTCCCCGGGCCAGGCGCCTGATGGACTATTATCTAGTCCAACTTGCGCCCGACCCCTTACTCCAAATGACCACGTGTTCACTCAACTATTCACAAGCATTCTCCATTCACTCCTGTCCACCACCACTTCCCCTGCCTGATCTATAGTCATTCCTCTATCATCCAAAGCCTTTCTTACACAGTCTCTCCATCTCAATGGGGGTCTTCCTGCCCTTCTATCTCCCCTTGTACCTGACTCGCATATTCTCTTTGTAAGCCTTTCATCTCCCATTCGTTCAACATGACCATACCAGCTCAGCACCCTTCTGTCCACTCTGGCTGACAAATGTTCCTGCTGCCCCACTCTCCTACGTATCTCTTCATTCCTCAATCTGTCTCTACGAGTAACTCCACACATACTCCTCAAGCAGCTCATCTCTATTAAATATTCAGTTAAATATAAAAATTGTATCAACTAAGAAAAGAGGTAGTGGGGAATGGGAGGAGTATAAATTGTAATTAAAGGACCAAGGCAGTCAATGGTACCAATTAAATGTGATTAGAGGATCCACCTGGTCCTCTAATCACAGATTATACTCCTCCCACTCACCAATAATCTATTTTTGTTCTAATGCTTCACCCATTGTATATTCTAATACACACACACACACATATACTGTATATATATATAATGTGCGTGTTTGTGTGTGTGTGTGTTATAAACATTATAATAATTATTAGTTGTGACTGACTGACTTATTAGTTAATATTGCTGTCATATTGCTAGAAAGACGAATATGTAGAGGAAATAATGATAGAGGTGTTTTAAGTCGATGAAAGGTATCAATAAGAGAGATATGTATATGGTATTATAGCTTAGTAACCTGCCTTTTGTCTCCTTCATACACAGAAAAGAAGAAGAAAAAATAAGAAAATGGGAGCCCGCATAAAGCCGATTGGCCCACACAAGGCAGATCCCTCTTCTCCCAACCCATCTTGTCCATATGTCTATCTAATTGTATTTTGAAGCTCTCTATCATTCTTTATCGCACTATGGCGCTAGGTAGCCTGTTCCACAGGTATATACAACTCTTACCAAACCAGTATTTGCCTATATTTCTTGAAACGAAAAGTATCCCATTTGAAACTATTTGTTTGAGTTTTCTCGCTATCGCTGAGCTTCAGTACATCTTTCATATCCCCTGCATTTAGCCTATCTCACTTACCCACTTGAACACCTCTATCATATCTATCATATCATATCATATGTAACTCTGCGTCTTTCTAACGAATGTAAGCCTAGCTTCTTCAACCTGTCTTCATATGGAAGATTTCTATTATTACAGATTATTTTTTGTCATTCTTAGTTGTACTCTCTCCAAGGAATCTATGTTCATTCTCTAATAGGGACTCCAATTTTGAACAGCATAATTCATTGTGTAGTCTCACTAACGCTAGATAAAATTTCAAGATTATGTCTGCTGTTCTGTTACACACACTTCTAGATATACATCCAAGAACTCTATTTGCCTTATTTCGAACACTGATGCATTGATTTCTTGGTTTCAAATCACAGTTGACGATGATTCTCAAGTCTTTTTCATTATTTGAGTTAGTTATATCCACGTTATCGAAATTGTATACTGCATTTCCTATCGATTTACTCAATTTTACTACACTGCATTTACCTACATTGAACTTGATCTGCCAGTTTACTACCCATGTGTGTAATATGTCTAAATCTATTTGGAGTGTTTCCATTTTAGTGTCATCTGTAAATTTACTGATTTTGCTAGTTATTCCTACATCAAGGTTGTTAATATATATATATATATATATATATGAGAGAGAGAGAGAGAGAGAGAGAGAGAGAGAGAGAGAGAGAGAGAGAGAGAGAGAGAGAGAGAGAGAGAGAGAGAGAGAGAGAGAGAGAGAGAGGGGTACAATTTACAAGTAGGTGTTAATTTTCTGGATTACCTGGATTAGCTTGAGGTTGGTCAGCGGGTTTTTGTTGGCAACCTTCTTCGGCCGCACTCACATGGTAGCAATATAAATGTTTTATAATGCTATAGATTTACCAATTACAATCCCTATCCTAAATTAACCAAACATCACATTTGGATGCCAATAATCACCAGACAATATATGCATCATCAATTGAGAAATGTTACCTATTATCTTCTATGTTGATTCACTATATAAACACACACAAACTCATGCACATTCACATTTTCACGCACAAAATCATTCTGGAACACATATTCGTATTCCTACCCACAATGTCATTAACTTGCATTGCATGTATTCACCTTGACAAACAAGTTCGGTGATTTATATTCATATATGTACACACACACACACACTTTTAGATTACCACTCGACAACGCACATATATTCGAACATACATTCACAATTACACACTCGCCTTCACATTTCCAATCAGAATACACACACACACACATTGATATTCCCTCCCACAATCGCACCCACACTCTAATGTTCTTTCAGAACCACACGCACAAATATATATTCGCATTCCTAAGCACAAACACAAACACACATTCACAAAGACAAGTCATGTGAATGACTCTCTCATTCTCTCTCTATCACACACACACACTCACACACACAAACATATTGTACATTCATTATTAATTTTGTACATCCATTATACAAACACATATTTCCACTCACAAACGTACAGGCTTTATGCTCGTACATGCACATTCCTACTCGTGCATGCAAGGTTGCACTGCGCCCCCCCCCCCCCCCAACTGGCCTACGCAAGGCAGATCCAGCTCACACCCAATTAATTCATTGAGCTATTCAGTTTATTCTTGAAAGCCTACTGCTACTGAGCTGATCACTTTACAGTGTACTTTGCAATTTCTTTCACAAATATATAATTTTGTTCCTTCCAAATTATGACCCAAACGTACATGCCATTACACACGCACATACATACTCATGTAGACATGCATTTGAACATCCATATAACATTAATTTTGTAAACAAACATTTATTTACGAACATATACTGTATTTGCATTACTTTTATTACACTCACAAACATATTAATTTACACAAACACATGTAACTATCCACACATTGACGCACTTGTGCTTGTGAACGTCGTCAAGCTGTCTTATAGCACGTTATGCAAGTATGAATGACTTTAATTCTGTTTGATTATACCATAATGGTAACAGATATGTAGACAATAGACATGTGGAATAGGATACCTAGCGCCATTGTGGGATCAAGAACGATAGAGTTTCAAAATAAAATTAGATAAACGTATGAACGAGATGGGTTGGGTGTGAGAGGGATCTGCCTTGTGTTGGCCAATCGACTGTCTGCAGACTCCCATATGTTCTTATAAGATGGATATGTAAGACGAAGAATATACACACATATAACGGCTACCGGTATATATAAGCCTAGTTAGATGTATAAATAGGTATGTGTGAGTGTGTGTGGCCACAGGCGCCTGAGTAGATGCTCGTGCTTCTATACAAGTATCTATATGTATATATAATTATATATACATATAGATAGCTGTGTAGAAGCACGAACATCTACTCAGGCGCCTGTGGTGTGGCGTAGGGAGTTGAGTGTGGAATAGGTCTGTATATACAACATGTAGGAATATAATTTAATAAAGTCCAACGTTTTTAATGATAATATAAATAATAATCCAAAGAATTTCGATTCAACAGTCTAATTGGCTGAATTATATGGCGATAAATACGAAAACACTTGTGGTGGTGTCCTGTAGCCTACCCAGTGTGGCTGGGCTGCGAGACACCACTGGTAGTGTCACGCAGCCCAGCCAGTGAGGCTGGGCTACGGGACACCACCAGTGGTGTCCCGTAGCCCAGCCTCACTGGCTGGGCTGCGTGACACCACTGGTGGTGTCCCGTAGCCACTTCGTTCATAGTTACTCAAGCATATAGTAACACGGCTGTGCAATGTGTGTGTGTGTGTGTGTGTGTTACTCAGTTACTTGTTCGTCAAGGGGAATCCACGCAATGCGAGCTAAGCTCATTATTATCGCGCCTCCTTAACTGGGAATGTATTGCGTGAAATGCATGTTAAGTGTTTATGTGTCGTTGGAATGGCTGTGGATATGTGTGTAGTCTGTATTTTAGCCAATTGGCGACATCTGGAAACGAAGGCTTAGGGTTAATCTGCACGGTACCATTCTCACTACGGTACCAGTCTCACCCGAAGGCTTAGGTTGACCAGTAGCTTAGGTTGAGCAGTACGATACCCATCTCACCTTGTAACCGATCACCAACCCCAGATGGAACGTCACAACTTCGTCCACTTATACCAGGTTCCTATTTATACTGCTAGGTGAACAGAGGCTACACCTTTAGGAGACGTGCCCAAATGTCTCTTCCCCACCCGGGTCTCGAACCCGGGACCTTCTGGTTGTGAGCCAGACGCGCTATCAGTTACGCCACTGTGTGTGTGTGTGTGTGTGTGTGTGTGTGTGTGTGTGTGTGTGTGTGGTTGTGTGTGTGTGTGTGTGTGTGTGTGTGTGTGTGTGTGTGTGTGTGTGTGTGTGTGTAGGCAATATGAGAGAGTGTGTGCGCGGGTGGTGGTAGGCATGAGAGTGTGTGTGTGTAGGTGTGTGTGTGTGTGTTTGTGAGTATTTAACATGCATACAAAAAAAGAGACAGATTGAGCAGCTGTAATTTAAAATAGATAATTACTGAATAGCATATAGCATTGATGCATATGGGGTGTATCTGTATATATGATTGTTTAAGCATTATGAGAGAGAGAGAGAGAGAGAGAGAGAGAGAGAGAGAGAGAGAGAGAGAGAGAGAGAGAGAGAGAGAGATAATGTATAGCTAGAGAGGATAGACAGCTAGAGAGGATAGATAGATAGCTAGCTAGATAGATAGATAGATAGATAGATAAAGATAGATAGATAGATAGATAGAGAGATAGATAGATAGATAGATAGATAGATAGATAGAGAGAGAGAGAGAGAGAGAGAGAGAGAGAGAGAGAGAGAGAGAGGGCCCATAAGAACTAGTAAACTCCTTGTTAGAAGCACAATATGACTGTCAGGTTGGTCAATTATGGGGGTTTATAGGGATGCTCCACCTCTCTGTCCTTCCCTCTTCATCTCTCTCTCTCTCTCTCTCTCTCTCTCTCTCTCTCTCTCTCTCTCTCTCTCTCTCTCTCTCTCACAAATCGTTGTCTAGCAAACCTCTGCAGGAAGGAGAACGTGGGATTCGTCGACACCTGGGACAATTTCTACTACGATGACTATTTGTTTTCGGACGATGGAGTTCATCTGAACCAGGTGGGAGCAGCGCGTTTTGGGCGTCTTCTCAACGATGCGGTGAAGGATTTTCGGAGAAGAAATCGACTCAGCACAGGACAACCAGGAAGGAGGACCGACGACAGCGAGGACGGCAATCTACAAAGGAATTAAATACTAATCCGTCAAGAACCGCGAATTTGGATAAAGCTCCACCAACACGACCCAAATTCAAAACCGTCAGGGATAACGACCGAGGACCGAGGACAGCCATGAATGTAAATGTAGATCCGACCAGAACAATAATTTGAATAAAGACCGTTCCTTGAATCCCAAATCCAAAACTTGAAATGTTTTCTATGCAAACGCTCGTAGCATACGCAATAAATTTTCAGATTTAGAGGAACTAGTGTTTACAGAAAATTATGATGTGATTGGCATAACAGAATCTTGGCTCAATACACAAGATAGAGACTTTTTAGCAGAGTATTCACTTCCCGGTTATGTAATGTTTGAGAACAGCCGAATAAATAAAAATGGAGGTGGCGTTTTATTTTATATCAAAGAAAGTCTTAACCCGACCCTCGTGTCAAAACCTCAAATTGTGAACGTCGACACATCTTTTGTGCTAATAAAGAATAATAAAGGTACAAAAATAATACTTGCGTTAATATACAGACCTCCAGCTCAATCAGTGCAAACTGACCGAGAAATTTACGAACAAATTGCAGATGTAAGTAACTCACAAGATACCGTAATTTTTGGCGACTTTAATTTACCTGTGACCAAGTGGGGCGATACTCTTACTTCACACTCCGGACATGACTTGTATACGAACTTGCAAGAGAGTTCGCTTTATCAATTTGTTCGAATGCCGACCCGTGGTAATAACGTTCTTGACATTGTACTTGCAACAAAAGAAGAATTGATAGAGAATTTGAATGTTGGTGATGAATTCAGTAACAGCGACCATCGTACGATAACTTTCACTTTAAAGTTTACTAGTAACGAACCAAATAGTAGCATCGAAAAAGTCCCTAATTTCAAGAAAGCAAACTTCCATAAACTTAGAGCTATGTTTAAAGAAACTGACTGGAGCTTTTTAATTAACAATAACGACATAAATACATCTTGGAAGTTATTCGAAACCACTTACCTAAAAGCAGTGCAAGACTGCATACCATCGAAAATACGGCGTCCAGGCCATAATAATAAGCCCAATGGTGGAATAAAGATATTTCAAACTGCCTGCTTGCTAAAAAATTTGCTAATGATAGATTAAAATCCTCACAAAATGACGAAGAACGGGTGTGAAATTTGTAGAGCTACGACGCAAAGCCAAAAAGTTAATTAAGCAAAGTAAAAAGACCTTAGAGTTACATATTGCGAATCAAAGTAAAACAAACCCGAAAGAATTCTATAGTTATATCAGAAAGAAAAAAGTAGTTACTTCAACTGTTGGACCGTTAGTCGATGAAAAGGAGAATACACCAAAGACGAAGTACAAATGAGTAATGCCCTCAATACTTTCTTTGCATCAGTTTTTACAACAGAAGACCTCAGTGATATCCCTACACCATCGCCGATTCAGATTGATAATTCAGATGTTCTAAGCAATATCACCGTTACAGAGAGAGAAGTATTGAACTGTTTAGATAAACTCAAGGTAAATAAAACGCCAGGACCTGATACAATCTCGCCTAGAGTTCTAAAGGAAGCTAAGAATGAGCTCTTCCAAACCACTGACATTACTATTCAATAAATCCTTGCAGTCTGGAACTATTCCCGATCAGTGGAAGCTAGCCAACGTAACACCGATACTTCAAAAAAGGCAGCAAATCCCTACCCAGTAACTATCGTCCAATTAGCTTAACCTCAGTTGTATGTAAAATGCTAGAAACGGTCATACGAGACAGACTCGTAAATCACTTAGAGGAAAATAACATACTTAAAGATACTCAACACGGCTTTCGTAAAAAACGTTCCTGTTTAACAAACCTCTTAGACTTCTTCCACGATATCCTCAACCTCTACGATGAGAGTAAAGCTGTAGATATTATATACCTTGATTTTCAAAAGGCCTTTGACAAAGTTCCCCACAAACGTTTACCTGCTAAAACTAAAAGCGCATGGAATACAAGACGGTGTGTTGAAATGGATAGAAAATTGGCTCAGCAACAGAAAGCAAAGGGTAGTCATAAACGGTAAGGCATCTAAATGGACCAATGTAAGTAGCGGGGTACCCCAGGGATCGGTACTAGGACCAATTCTCTTTCTAATTTACATCAACGACATAGATGAGGGTCTCACCTGCACAATCTCAAAATTTGCTGACGATACAAAAATTGCAAATAGCGTACTCTCAAAAGAACAAGTTGACGATATGCAACACAATCTAGATAAATTGTCATGTTGGGCCCAAATTTGGCAAATGAGTTTCAATGCGGATAAATGTAAAGTACTACATGTCGGATACCTAAATGAGAAAGCAAACTATTCGATGATGGGCACTCAGCTTAAGAATGTAAACAGAGAAACTGATCTGGGAGTAACAATATCGAGTAACCTAAAACCGAGTCAACAATGTTCAGAAGTTGTTAAGAAGGCAAACAAAATAATTGGGCTTTATAGGCAGTTCATTTGAGCATAAATCCAAAGAAGTTATCCTAACCCTTTACAATTCCTTAGTCCGCCCTCTTCTGGAATACTGCGTTCAATCCTGGTGCCCTTATTACCAAAAAGATATAAACAAGCTAGAACGAGTTCAACGTAGAGTTACCAAAATGATACCTAGCCTAAAGAACAAACCATACGAAGAGCGTCTTAGAGAATTAAATCTATTTCCTTTAACCCAGCGCAGATTAAGAGGCGACTTAATTCAAGTGTTCAAAATCATCAAAGGCATCGACAATATGAACTGTAGTAAGTACTTCACTATCGACCAATCTAATTACACGCGGGGAAACGGTTGCAAAATTATTGGTAAATCTTTTAACTCGCACGAATCTAAGAATTTCTTCTTCAATCGAGTTGTCAACTTGTGAATGGGCTTCCCCGAGACGTTATAGACTGCAGCACCGTTGATTCATTTAAATTCCGCCTAGACAATATCTCGCATCAAACCCGCGACTGACTGCGTTTGTAATGAATAACTTTATCCTCCCCTCAGTTACTAACCCATATGTCCCCTACTAACTTCCTAGTCCTGCCACGTTAGTGGCAGGGCAGTAGTTCCCTTTCCAATGTTCCCTTACCCACTCTAAACCACTGTTTGGACACTTGATCCTCAGTGTTTTGGAGGACAAGCAACCTAGAAGGGTCACTAGACCTGTTGTTGCTTGATTTCCTTTGTACTCCCTTTGTACCTTTGTACTCTCTCTCTCTCTCTCTCTCTCTCTCTCTCTCTCTCTCTCTCTTATGATAGGCCCTTTAAGTCTTGGTAAAGGGTAATTATTACTCAGTTGTATTTTAAGACGGCTTGGGGTATTTGGGCCCATTAGGTTACTTCTTAGGCTCATGTAAGTACCCAATTACCGAGAAAGGAAAAGAAAAAAGAATAGCCTAGTTATTAAAAAAAACAAAGACACACACACACACACACACAGATTCACCATTAACCCTCTTTGTATTTTGGATGTCTCGGGGAACTAATACAACCTCAGGATATTGTGTTTTGACCACAAACACTCACACAAAAATATCCACATACACACACACACACACACACACACACACACACAAAAACACACATACATAGATTCACCATTAACCCTCTTTGTATTGTGGTCGTCTAATACAAACTCTAATATCGTGTTCTGAGTCCAGCTACAATTATAACTTTTCCGGTGGCATTTAATTTTCGCTTTACCATTTACGCCAAATCACAGATATTTTCGACGTGCGTTCAACATGTATTAGTTCCCTGGAAAACTTTATGATAATGTTTATTGTTTGTGAAATCTGGATAAAAGGACATGGAGGGGGTGGAGGGGGGGGGGGGGGGGGGATAATTTGCTCCCTAGACCTTTATCAAGCTTGGGGGAAAAAAAAACAACACCCCAACACCCCTTTTTGAAGAGTTATTTGTACATTTTCGGTAGACAAAAATTGAGTTCCTCCTAATTTACAGCTCGCTATAGCCAGGAATAAACCAACGCCTAAAGGTAGAAAATAGGTCCAAAATATATATTATATTAAATTCTGTAAAATAATAGCTAAATTACCCTTCTAAAAATAATTTTCTTTAGAATGCGGTCTATAGAAAACCTTCGGATCTTAAGGCTAACTAACGAAAAGTTTCCACACCCGCCTGGGAGTATTTTCAGCTTTTAATAATACCAGTGAATATGTGAATCGCATCGTAAGCGCGAGAGGGTTCATATTGACAAATAAATAGAGGGAAAGGTCTTAAAGCCGCCACACTCATGCACTTTGACCTGCCTATAATGAATGGACTAAGCGCCACAGCTACTTTGACCTGCCTATAATGAATGGACTAAGCGCCACAGCTACTTTGACCTGCTATAATGAATGGACTAAGCGCCACAGCTACTTTGACCTGCCTATAATGAATGGACTAAGCGCCACAGCTACTTTGACCTGCCTATAATGAATGGACTAAGCGCCACAGCTACTTTGACCTGCCTATAATGAATGGACTAAGCGCCACAGCTACTTTGACCTGCCTATAATGAATGGACTAAGCGCCACAGCTACTTTGACCTGCCTATAATGAATGGACTAAGCGCCACAGCTACTTTGACCTGCCTATAATGAATGGACTAAGCGCCACAGCTACTTTGACCTGCCTATAATGAATGGACTAAGCGCCACAGCTACTTTGACCTGCCTATAATGAATGGACTAAGCGCCACAGCTACTTTGACCTGCCTATAATGAATGGACTAAGCGCCACAGCTACTTTGACCTGCCCTATAATGAATGGACTAAGCGCCACAGCTACTTTGACCTGCCTATAATGAATGGGACTAAGCGCCACAGCTACTTTGACCTGCCTATAATGAATGGACTAAGCGCCACAGCTACTTTGACCTGCCTATAATGAATGGACTAAGCGCCACAGCTACTTTGACCTGCCTATAATGAATGGACTAAGCGCCACAGCTACTTTGACCTGCCTATAATGAATGGACTAAGCGCCACAGCTACTTTGACCTGCCTATAATGAATGGACTAAGCGCCACAGCTACTTTCAGCAGAACCATAACTTCCCTGAAACCTGAAAACAGTCTTTACACTCACTTGGACTACTAAGCAGCGTGTGGCCGTGTGTGATCAAGGTGACCAGGGCCAGGTAGGTGAAGGTGGCCGTCAGTAGTGGTCTAAGGCGAGCCCTCCTGGTGCGCAGACCCAGCCTCGCAGCCAGTCCCATCGTGTTGTTTTGATCTGAAACATAGAAATGGCAATTAGATAGAGTCCGGGATATACATAAAGATGGCAACTAGATAGAGTCATGAGTGTGCATAGAAATGGAGCTTAGAGGAAGACAAGAATATGAATGGATACAAGGATGAGGTAGAGCCATGGACAGGCAAAAGGAGAGGGATATAAACTAATAAATAATATACAAAATAAGTTGGTTACCCAAGTTGATCAAAATATAGTGTGTTTCGAACCAGAATATTATAACCAGTATTTTATGTCGCTGTTCTTGTTAATGCAATGTTGTAACGTAAGCCGATCGGTTGTGAATATCTTAATGAGGGAGGCAGGAAGGAAGGAAAGAAGGGTGGAAAAGAAGGAAGGAAAGAAGGAAGAAAGATAGGTGGTTTGGAACTACATCACCACCAACAACAACACCACCACCACCACCACCACCAACACTACCACCACCAACAATAACACAT
>CM064568.1:55629427-55654427 GCA_032716605.1 Paralithodes platypus
AGCTGGCTCCTTATAAGTATTTTTCTATGTACTTTGCGATGCTCGGGCATTTGATCTTGATGTTGTGAATAGCTGCCTCCCTATTAATGGTGTTAAAGGCATTTGTTGCATCCACTAGCAGTACCGCTTCTCAATCTTCCTCATGATACACCTTCCCCATTGCATGTATTGCTGCTTCTCCTCCGGCTTGCTGTCCTGCACATACTTGTAAGTTGCCCACTGCTCTTTGTACATCTTTTCCAAATACGGACATAATTGCTTTTCCTATAATCCTTCTAAGAACTTCCCCAACGCCTACTGGTCTAACTCCTGGATTCTTATTTAAAGGTATCAGGCGACATGCTGTCAGAGCTTCTATGTTCACGCATGGTGATGATGCAAGTTTCTTTGCCAGCATTACTATTGCTTCACAAAGGTCACCCGCGGCTGAACCAAACTTGTTTTGACTTAGGAAGATCCTCCAAGTCTTAGCATCTACTCCTGATGGACCTGCTCCTCCCTGTGTTTTCAGCGCCTTTCTCCATAATATGAGGTCTCCAGTTATATTCTCATATATCACCGGGTCTGGAGGAACATATTCCCCGTCTAGTTTGGCCTCATCACTTGCTGGTTTTGCTTCTGGGTGTTTCTCCTTCAGCTGGTCCAAGATGCGTCGATTCACTTCGTGCACCCCACTTGAGGCTTCCCCAGTGACCATTCTGACTGCCTGTGCCACTTTACCAATCCTCATGCTATTTCCCACTGATCGTGCCATATCATCTGGCTTCCTCTTTCTTCGTTGTTTTGTTTTCAGTCTTTGCTGGATTGCTCGTACTTGGCTAAGAATTTTGTCTAACTCCCCATTTTTCCACCACTCCATTCTCTGTTTCAGCGCTTTAATGTTCTCATTCAGTTTTCCCTTTGGTCTTTTTCTTTGAAGGAACAACTGAGGAATGAAAGAAGCTATCTTGATTGCCACGTGCGCCAAAGGGGCATCCTGAACATACTTTAGGATCATACGTCTGAGTTCCCCCAGCATGTCTTTTGCGGCTTCACAAATCGTTAGTTCAAACTTATTATGTTGCCATTGTATCACTTCTGTATAGATTTCATTCACTAATGTTGTGAGTCCGTCACCAGAAGTCCCATCCATTCTCCACCATTCATGTTTACGTTACGAGGTCGTTCGTTCTGTTTCACGTTTTTCGATTATTTCTCTATCATTATCTTCGTTTAGGCCTACACTATTTTCATTATTTTGTTCCACACCTCTGTTGTCTTGCGAATTATTGATTCCTGCGTTTTCTTCTGCGGGCTGCAGTTGTTGATTGTTATTTTCTGCATTTTCTCTAACAGGGTTTGCTTGTACATCTCCATTAACTACATTGTCTGTTTCACGGTTCATTTGTACTGCATCTCTCACTGAGTTTTGTCTGTCATCAGGATTATTCCTCGACTGGGACCGAGTTAATATCATCTTGTCTTATTATCATAATTTCCTACCTATTCCCTAATACTGAGTCTATCTATCATTTCTTCCTAAGGGACGAGCCTCTGCCCGATAAAGGTGAAAATGTAAACATCCTATGAGTAGCGTTAGAGATAGAAAGAGTAAGATAAGTTATTTAACTCACCTAGTATGATGCAAGGCTACAGTAGATCAGGCTATATTACAAGACAGTGGGTGCAAAAGAAAATAGAAAAATAAAGTAAAATAAAAGTAGTGTTTAAAAATACGCACAAAGAATAAACACGGAAAAAAAATATATATAATAGAAAACGATTATTGTAGTGAGAAAGGAAATACATTAATTAAGAGAGTAAAATGATTAAAAAGACAAGTGTCAAAATAGTGCTAAGGATTAAAGAAGGATGTTAGAAATCTACTATTAGTTTGAGAAAAAGGTCCTGGTTATCAGTATGCACATAATATATCAGCGAATTATACCTTATTTTAAATAGTATACTTAGTTACTAGTTCGTTAGAGATAACTCTCACATGATATATACCACTTCAAGTCTGATTTCCTGACTCGGCCATAAATCATATATAACCTTACCTAATATAATCGGCCTGTTTCCTCAAAGCTAAATGACTCTATACAAAGCTAAAGAAACCTTGGCAATTTGAGCCGCTTTACATTCTAAATATGCCTAACTTTAAATGGAAACCAGCCAATTATGTCCTAAGATTTAATTATTTTCAAGACAAAAATATGTACAAAATATTACATCATGTTACTCATGTAATATGAGGGACATTGAGGAAAGTGGAAGGAAGAGGGAAGGAGGGAAGAGGGAAGGAGAGGGGAGGGAAGTGAATGTGTGGGTAAGGATGGGGGGGAGGGAGGAGGAGGGAGTGTTGAATACTATTTGTTGTCACTGTGTTTCTCTCTCTCTATTATACAGTAGCTACTACTACTCTTACACAAACACACATTTATTTTTAAGCTGCATTGCATCAAAAACTACCTCTGACATTTTGTTTTCAATACAAATCTCCCCCATGGATTTAGATAAGAACCATACTTAAATACATTTTTTTTTTTTTTTTTTAAAAGACCTCCGTCTACGTATTGTGAAAAACCTGTTATCCTCCGCCAAATTGTGGGGTTGAGTGAGTGAAGGGGGGGGACAGTGAATGAAGGAGGATACATGTTTTTCATAATACGTGTTGCTAGCCCCAAACGCGCGAGCAACTGTGGCTTTCAACCATCCGACACATCCCCTTTTATTTATGTGCATCACACATGTTACATACAAATAAAGTTTATGTTTTGTTTTACCCTACTGTGGAAAGACTACGGATACACCACTCCTGCCCGGGCCTCACACAGTGGCATGACCCAGTTCCAGTCGAACTGAGCTCATGACGCTGGTGGCATTGCTTGAGCCAGAGGGTTTCCCGGGGTTCTCCTGAAACTTCTCTGATTTTACGGCCTATTTCATTCACCATCTTAAGGGTGGTAGGGCCGAAGACTCCTGAAGTTTCGAATGCCAGGGGCTCGAACTGATGATTTCTGGCGATGGCTTGATATTTTTCTCGCTTTTTATTTTCTGCTATCCGGGCGGCTTCACCTGCTTCGTCGGCATTTCTGGCGATGTTGGTTGTGGAGAAAGTGTCAACACATGTGGCATCCCACACGAGGCACCGGCCATTCTTGTAAGGGAAAGTGGTCATCCCATCTGGCCGTTTGCCGTCTTCTCTGTGAAGTCCATGTGGTTCGAGGATTGATGCACGGTTAGCACTCTGCAGGGCCCGTTTTATGACATCATTTAGTGCAGAGTGTCTTGGCAGGCGGCCTGCGTTGTAATTACATGACAAGGCATGGTGACCTTGAGCATCCATCCCCCCACCACACTTGCAAGTGTGTGGGTGACAAACTGCCGCACCCACTCTTTTGTTTTGCCTTTATACTGTCAGGTATCATATTACTTTAAGCGAGGGGAGGAGAGGTAGAGAGGGGGGGGGGGGGAGTGTTGTGGTCAGCGAGGTTTATGGCTCCTTCCTCTATTCCCTTACTCCGCCTTTTCGCCTCTGCTGTACTTTGCTGTCTCTCTCCCACACACACACACACACACACACACATACACACACACACACACACACATACATACACATACACACACACATACACACACACACGTAGCCTACAGGTAAATTGCTTAATGATATAAAATATTTTATCAAGTTAATATCCTTGTCTCCATTTTGTTTGGCATTACATATTTATTATAGGCTACATGTAATAACCTAAAAATATACAGCTATAGAGAGAGAGAGAGAGAGAGAGAGAGAGAGAGAGAGAGAGAGAGAGAGAGAGAGACCCTGGTACTATTATGATACAAAGATACCTTACTTTCATATTTACTCATGAAGTATTAAAATATCAGCTGTGAACGGAATTACTTAACCCCATTACTTTTGAGATTTTAAGACGTTCGGCCCATTAGTTTGGCGACTATAAGAACTTTCGCTCCATTTGTCAATTTTAAGACCTTTCGTGCCATTTAGGTGTATATTTTTTCCTAGCGAGCGATAGCGAGCCTGTAGTTGAGGAACCGAAAAATGTACAAATGTATCTTGAAAGGGGGTCTAAGGGGTGTAAATTTTAAGTTCGATGGAGGTCTAGGGAACAAACTAAAACATAAATTAATGCCGGTACACAAATATATAGACCCCCAAAACAGCCCCTAGCCCCTTAAAACACGACCACAAAAACACAGACATCTGGTGTGGGATGTGAAACTTGTGGGAGCGGAGGAATGTTGGAACGTTTACCTAGTGACCCTAACTCCAACCAGACCCACACAAACTTCTAAAACCACTTCTACACCCCCTTTCTCCCTCATGTTTAGCCCCATTAGGAACAGATACAGTGGCTAATATATAAAAACAACATTCTAGTGGGCTAAAAGAATGTTGGAACGTTTACCTAGTGACCCTAACTCCAACCAGACCCACACAAACTTCTAAAACCACTTCTACAACTTCTCCCTCAGTTTAGCCCCATTAGGAACAGTACAGTGCTATATATAAAAAACAAATTCTAGTGGGCTAAAAGAATGTTGGAACGTTTACCTAGTGACCCTAACTCCAACCAGACCCACACAAACTTCTAAAACCACTTCTACACCCCCCTTTCTCCCTCGTGTTTAGCCCCATTAGGAACAGATACAATGGCTAATATATAAAACCACAACATTCTCGAACTTGTGGGGCCGAAAGAATGTTGGAACGTTTACCCAGCGACCCTAACTCCAACCACACCAATACATTCTTCCTAAAACTTTCCTAAGTGGAGACTCTACTGCGCACGTTATGTATTGTTATTATTATTATTTTTTTGTTTAACCCGTGGAGCCCCGGCTAGTTTTGTAATGTTTGCGCACCAGAACCCGGCCGGTTTTCAAAAAATGGTTTTATTCCAGAAACAATAGCGAATGGGTTAGGAATGAAGGAAAAACCACGAAAAACCTCAAAAGCTTAAAAAATGGTCCTACAGCCCCGAAACGGATTTATAAGAGTAAAAAATGAAGGCAATTATCCCAAAAAACGGTTTTTGCGCGCTCGCGCGCACGCACGTGGACTTTGAGAGTTAAACCATCGGCGGTTGCGTGGGATACGTACACAGTTCCCATACAAATCTGAGCCTCTTGAGTGGCTACCTGAGGTTACGGTCGGCGCAATTAGGGTGACGCGCCACTCTCTGGGGCTGTGCGTTACATACATCGCCGACGCGTCAGGCGCGTCGCTGGGGCTGTACGGGTTAAGGGGAGATGGTTCACTTTTTGGGCGATTTTTGCATGTATTCATTATTTTTCTAGTTTCCTCCCTAGACCTCCATCAAATTTAAAAATAACATCCATTAGATCCCCCTTCTACATTAATTTGTATTTTTTTCGGTAGAAACATTTCCCGGCCGAAGGCTGGTTCTTCCAACATTACGGGCTCACTATCGCTCGCCAGGGAAAACAATCGATACCTAAATAGCACGAAAGGTCTAAATATTGACGAAGAAATGGGGCAAAAGGTCTTAAAATCGACTAACTTATGGGGCAAACATCTTAACATCTGAAAACTTATGGGGCTAAACATGAGGGAGAAAGTGGTCCATAAAACAGGCCCATCCCCCCTTAAATCACCTATATATGTTATCTTAACTGTTCTAATTTGCTTATAGTAGCTCGTAATAAGTATATTTGCTTAACGTAGGGGGGTGAGAGAGAGAGAGAGAGAGAGAGAGAGAGAGAGAGAGAGATTAGTGAGAGAGAGATTAGTGAGAGAGAGATAGAGAGAGATAGATATAGAGAGACAGAGAGAGAGAGAGAGAGAGAGATTAGTGAGAGAGAGATAGAGAGAGATAGATATAGAGAGACAGAGAGAGAGAGTAGTGAGAGAGAGAGAGAGAGAGATTAGTGAGAGAGAGATAGAGAGAGATAGATATAGAGAGACAGAGAGAGAGAGAGTAGTGAGAGAGAGAGAGAGAGACAGAGAAGAGAAGAGAGAGAGAGAGAGACAGAGAAGAGAAGAGAGAGATAGATAGATAGAGAGATTAGAGTGTATATATATAGAGAGAGAGAGATAAAAACCCTAACATGAAGCTAAATCTTCATGTTATACAAATCTAAATAATGTCTGTCACCACACGTCAGGCGGAATCGAACCCCCTTATTAATTGTCGACCTGAGCCCCTATTACCATATGGAGACTCCCTTAAGGGGCTAGTGGCTGGTTGTTTGATCTATTCATTCACTTGCTGTATATATGTATTTATTAATGTCCTCTTTAGACCTCTATCAAGCTTAGAAAAACACCCCCTGGACTCCCCCTTCAAGATAAACACCCCCTGGACTCCCCCTTCAAGATAAACACCCCCTGGACTCCCCCTTCAGAAAAAACACCCCCTGGACTCCTTCAAGATAAACACTGGACTCCCCCTTCAAGATAAACACCCCCTGGACTCCCCCTTCAAGATAAACACCCCCTGGACTCCCCCTTCAAGATAAACACCCCCTGGACTCCCCCTTCAAGAAAAACACCCTCTGAACTCCCCTTCAAGAAAAACACCCTCTGAACTCCCCTTCAAGAAAAACACCCTCTGAACTCCCCTTCAAGAAAAACACCCTCTGAACTCCCCTTCAAGAAAAACACCCTCTGGACTCCCCTTCAAGAAAAGGAAACATGGACTCCCCTTCAAGATAAACCCCCTGGACTCCCCTTCAAGATAAACACCCCTGGACCCCCCTTCAAGATAAACACCCCCTGGACTCCCCCTTCAAGATAAAACACCCTGGACTCCTTCAAGATAAACACCCCCTGGACTCCCCCTTCAAGAAAAACACCCCTGGACCTTCAAGACCCCCTGAACTCCCCCTCAAGAAAAACACCCCCTGGACTCCCCCTCAAGAAAAACACCCCCTGGACTCCCCCTTCAAGATAAACACCCCCTGGACTCCCCCTTCAAGATAAATATGTATATATATATATACATATAAATTAGGAAGGGTATGTGGAAGTCAGAGGGTTAATTGAGATAGTCGTAACCATTCTCGTTCCAACTGATCCTTTATAAATAATATTTGTACCTATATCTATCTATCAATTTATCTATTTATCTATGTATGTATCTATCTCTCTCTATCTATCATTCTATCTTTAATTCTCCATCACCCTCCCCCTTTCTTGTAATCTGTCGTAATGTTCGTATTCTGAATAGAGGTACACGGTATCTCTTCAAATTAGGAGCCTTATCTCTCTCTCTCTCTCTCTCTCGCTCTCTCGCTCTCACGATCGTAAATGAAACTATAGATATCATATTACAATTTCAGACAAAAAACAAACAAACACAAATCGTGATCGTAAAGCCGGTATCACACGAGCGCTTTTTCACTCAACATTTTTGCTCAACACTGGTCTGGCAGCTTATGAGGTAAACATTTTAACTATTGCAGTTGCCTAAATTTATCTATCATCAGTCTTGTTTCCGATACCAGTTCACAATATTCTAGATATGTTGCCAGAAAAAAGTTGGTTATCGAATGTTGACTAAAAAAGCTCTCGTGTGATACCGGCTTAAGTGAAACTAGATATTACATCATGATTCCAGAAAAAAACGAAAACAAACAAAAAACCAAAAAATAATAATAAATACAAAATTCTGACCACATCCTTCCGGTCACGCGCTAGACACTCAGTATTTCCTGGAGATGACACAGAAGGTCGGGTCACGTGATCGTTTTATATATATATATTTGGTTTTTTCCTGTTTAGTGCCATTAGGTTGGAGATGATATATTTATTTATTTTTTATTTTTTTGAAGCCCGTGAGGTCTTGTTCCAGTCTAGGAAGTGAGACATGTGAAGCACGTAGAGTACAACGAGCACCTGCCATCTTGCCTTCATATGAGGCACGGTGCTCACTCATGGCCCGAAACGACCCCATCTCTGAAGCCACCTCGTTCCCGTGCTTCACTGCCTCACATATAGGACGCTTCGCTTCATTAGTTTAGTGATTATAAGACACTCAACCCCAGTCAGTTCTTTCTAGGCGAGCGATAGTGACCCTGCAATTTGTGATTGATGATTAATGTTAAGAACGGGGTGTTACTTATTGTTAAGAACGGGGTGTTACTTATTGTTAAGAACGGGGTGTTACTTATTGTTAAGAACGGGGTGTTACTTATTGTTAAGAACGGGGTGTTACTTAATGTTAAGAACGGGGTGTTACTTATTGTTAAGAACGGGGTGTTACTTATTGTTAAGAACGGGGTGTTCTCTTGCCTGATCTATAGTCATTCCTCTATTTCTTACCACTTCTCTTACCTGATCTATAGTCATTCCTCTATTTCTTACCACTTCTCTTGCCTGATCTATAGTCATTCCTCTATTTCTTACCACTTCTCTTGCCTGATCTATAGTCATTCCTCTATTTCTTACCACTTCTCTTGCCTGATCTATAGTCATTCCTCTATTACCACTTCTCTTTCCTGATCTATAGTCATTCCTCTATTTCTTACCACTTCTCTTGCCTGATCTAGTCATTCCTCTATTTCTTACCACTTCTCTTGCCTGATCTATAGTCATTCCTCTATTACCACTTCTCTTGCCTGATCTATAGTCATTCCTCTATCTCCCAACGCTTGTACTACACAGTTTCTCCGTCTCAATAGAGGTTTTCCTACCCCTCTACCTCCCCTTGTATCTGCCTCACATATTCTCTTTAGCAAGCCTTTCATATTCCATTCGTTCACCATGACCATACCAGCACAGCACCCTTCTGTCCACTCTGACCGACAAATAATAACCCTGCTGTCCCATTTATATATACAATGTCTTTGATATTTACAGTATTACAAAGATAAAGTATGGACCTATTTTCTAACACCTACTTCGCTTTGGTAGTTAAAGAGACCATTGCAAATAAGTTGTTATCGTTTATGGGGAGATGGGCCGTTTTTCTGGTCGTCCCCCTTCTCCCTCATGTTTAAGGGGAGGTTTTTAGTTGATTCCCTAGACTTCCATCAAGCTTAAAATTACTCCCCCTAGACCCCCTTTCAAGATAAATGTGTACATTTTTCGGTAGAAAAATGTCCCGGCCGTAGGCCGGTTCCCCTTAAATTACAGGCTCGCTATCGCTCGCCAGGAAAAAATCGACACCTAAATGGCACGAATGGTCTTAAAATTGACTTAAATGGGGCGACGGTTCTTAAAATCGTCAAACTAATGTGGCGAACGTCTTAACATCTCAAAAGCAACGGTGCTAAACGGGAGGGAGAAAGGGGTCCAGAAAAAAATCCTCCAGGTGGATATCTCCCCTTAACCCCATTAGTTTTCAGATTTTAAGATTTTTGCTCCATTAGTTTGTCAATGTTAAGAGCTTTCGCTCCATTTATTTGTAAATATTAAGACCTTTCGTGTTATTTAGGTGTCAATTGTTTTCCTGGCGAACGATAGTGAGCCTGTAATTTTGGAAGAACCGGCCTACCGAAAAATGTACAAATTAATCTTTGATGGAGGTAGGAAACTAGAAAAAAAAAATAATAATATATATACAAAATGGACCAAAAAGTGAGATTATAATGCTAATCAGCCTATTGATAAACAAGGACAAGTATTATCCATGAATATTAAATGTATATATATAGCAATACAAAAAGTACACACACACACACACACACACAGAGTAACATATGAAATGACATATACTGTACATTGTTGCTCAGATACATACAGACCAGAACACACACACACACACTCACTCACACCTCTCTCTCTCTCACGCTCACTCTCACTATCTCTCTCACGCTCACACTGTACATTGTTGCTCAGATACATACAGACCAGAACACACACACACACTCACACCTCTCTCTCTCTCTCACACTCACACTGTACATTGTTGCTCAGATACATACAGACCAGAACACATACACACACTCACACCTCTCTCTCTCTCTCTCTCACGCTCACACTGTACATTGTTGGTCAGATACATACAGACCAGAACACACACACACACACTCACCTCTCTCTCTCTCACGCTCACTCTCACTATCTCTCTCACGCTCACTCTCACTATCTCTCTCTCTCACGCTCACTATCTCTCTCTCACGCTCACTATCACTATCTCTCTCTCTCTCACGTTCACTCTCACTATCTCTCTCTCTCACGCTCACTCTCACTATCTCTCTCTCTCTCTCACGCTCACTATATCTCTCACTCTCCCTCTCTCTTCCCCCCCCCCCCGCCCTCCATCAATACCTCACACCATCACCACGGGATACTAATACACACACCCTGCATACCTTACAAGCTGCACAGGCGCCAGCAAAATTTCCACGACAATGCTATACCCCAATTAACCCTTTGAGTACCAGCGACGTGTGTTATCATATATACTAGCTATATGTAGAGTACCAGCGACGTGTGTTATCATATATACTAGCTATATGTAGAGTACCAGCGACGTGTGTTATCATATATACTAGCTATATGTAGAGTACCAGCGACGTGTGTTATCATATATACTAGCTATATGTAGAGTACCAGCGACGTGTGTTATCATATATACTAGCTATATGTAGAGTACCAGCGACGTGTGTTATCATATATACTATATATGTAGAGTACCAGCGACGTGTGTTATCATATATACTAGCTATATGTAGAGTACCAGCGACGTGTGTTATCATATATACTAGCTATATGTAGAGTACCAGCGACGTGTGTTATCATATATACTAGCTATATATGTATACGATATTATGCAGCTTAGGAAGGAGCTGCGGTAGTTACATGGGTTGGTTGAGATAGTTCGAAGCCTTATTATTGTTAGAGGTCCCTTCTACTGTGAATAAAATCGTCTAATAGTTGCCACAATGTAAAGAAAAGGACGTCACCGGTTCTGTAGGGGTTAAGGGGAGGTTTTTAGTTAGTTCCCTAGACCTCCATCAAGCTTAACATTACAGCCCCTAGACCCCCTTTCAAGATAAATTTGTACATTTTTCGGTAGAAAAATGTCTCGGCCGAAGGCCGGTTCCTCTTAAATTACAGGCTCGCTATCGCTCGCCAGGAAAAAATCGACACCTAAATGGCACGAAAAGTCTTAAAATTGACAGAAATGGGGTGAAAGTTCTTAAAATCGCCAAACTAATGGGGCGAACGTCTTATAATATCAAAAGCAATGGGGCTAACCATGAGGGAGAAAGGGGTCAAGAAAAAAATCCCTCCACTGGAAATCTGAGGAATGGGCGTATTTATTTGCTCATTTGTTTAACTTTCTATTGTTCTTTTAGTTTCCTCCCTAGACCTCCATCAAACTTAAGAAAACGCCCCCAAGACCCTCCTTCAAGATTAATTTGTAAATTTTTCGATAGAATAATGTCCCGGCCTTCGGCCGGTTCCTCTTAAATTACAGGCTCGCTATCGCTCGCCAGGACAAAATCGACACTTATATGACACGAAAAGTCTTAATATTTATAAAGAA
This sequence comes from Paralithodes platypus, assembly GCA_032716605.1. Classification (NCBI taxonomy): domain Eukaryota; kingdom Metazoa; phylum Arthropoda; class Malacostraca; order Decapoda; family Lithodidae; genus Paralithodes; species Paralithodes platypus. The sequence continues at coordinate 55,640,896 of CM064568.1, forward strand.
ATGGGGCGAAAGGTCTTTAAGCCGCCAAACTAATGTGCCGAACGTCTTAAAATCTCAAAACTGATAGGCCTAATAATAATAATAATAATATATAAACAATCTCACTATAAAGTCCGTATCAAACTACCACACACACACACGTTAATATATCAAGGTCGTCGGGAACTTTTGATTGTGCCTGTACGCCGCCCCCCCCCCCCCCACCTACCCCCTCAGACATGCAAGTTCTAGTGCACTCTCTGCTGGCTGTCACGATCGATGTTTATATATTTCTAAGCTACTGGTTCCTTTCTAGGGTTTTGGGTCTTCTTTCATTATTTAATTATCTCACATACTCTAATTATACATGGCATTTTGCTTAGATAAATAGGCTAGAATCATGGATAGAAAGATAGATAGAGGAAGATAGATAGATAGTCAGTCAGTCATAATTTTATTTCATAAAAAGACATATACATACACTTTTTATTTACGTAATTTACGTTATTTACGTAATCTACATTAAGCTAAAAGTCCTTAGCGCATAGTTGGTTCTGTGTTCTGTACATAAACAATTCTTGATCTGATAGCATTGATATCATTTAGCAATAAGTTAGTAAATCCATACTCATGTAGGATTATTTTTTCAACATCCTTTACAAGAAAAGATCTGTGTAACATGTAATACATGTTCTTCTCTATAAAACTACATGGCTTTATGAGATTTCTATATACAAATCTTATTTTCATCCAGTTAACCAAATGCCTAAACACCATCACTCCACATTCTCTACAAGCACTGTGGTTGCTCTCCCAGTACTTCATATTCAATATTTTGTTTATTGCCTTGTGGTATCCAATGGAAAACTGCTTAAACGGTATATAACATTTTCTATTATTAAACCAAAGTTCAGCGCCATAAAAATTCAAACAGTAGCTTTGAAATAAATTTAAAAATACTTCAGTACTCGTGTTGCTAAACTTTCTTAAAAGACAATTAAACTCGTTGTAAAACTTATTTCTGCATCTTATCATATCAAAGTCATTATTAGATTACAATCGATTATAAAACCCAAATATTTGTATTCAGAAACAATATTTAATTTGTTATTGTCTAAATATATGAAAGGATTCATTTCCTGTCCATACTTATATTTAAAGATCATACATACTGATTTTGCAGAGTTAATAGATAAGTCTAGTTGTTTAATTTCATGATCCATAATATCTATCAATGTTTGCAGACCTCTAACCGAAGGAGCCAATATTACAAGATCGTCTGCATAGGCGATCACATTGCTGACTTGTAAACCTAGTCTACAGCCTACATTACTTGCAGATAATTTACTTAATAAGTCATCAAAATAAATTGAAAACAACAAGGGAGATAAAACCCCACCCTGTCTCACTCCATTTTTCATAGTCCATTCAGTTGAAATTGAATCTTTAAATTTGACAACAACATGTTGGTTTCTGTAAAAGTAAAATAAAATATTAACCAAGAAATTTGGTAATCCTAGTTTTAAAAGCTTATTTGCAAGTTTGAAATGATTCACCTTATCAAAAGCTTTTGTCAGGTCAATAAAACATGAAAAAACATTAGATCCCTCCGTGGTGTACCTTAAAATAGTTTCCTTGAGAATTAAACATGCAGTAGAAGTAGAATACCTCTCTCTGAATCCATGCTGCCTATCATTTAAACTAACATATCTTAAAATTTTGTACTTCAAGCAGTATTCAAATACCTTCAATAATATTGGCGATAACGTAATTGATCTATAATTATCAAGTGATGTATTATCTTTATACTTATCTTTCAATAAGGGTACCATAATTCCAAAGTTCATTCTTACAGGCATACAACCATGTACAACACAAGAAGAAATCAACTTTGCAATTACTACTATCAATTCGTTTGTACAATACTTTAAATGAAAAGAATGTATATTATCTGGGCCAATACCACAATTGAGGTCAGATATTGCTGTGATACATCATGACTATTTACCTTACCAAATATTTCACCGTCACGTACATTTTTCACCAATTTATCTATCATGAAGTCATCATCATTCTGACATTTACAATCATCATATACATGTTTAAACTTATTGGAAAATTTCTCTACAATACATTTTGGGTCACATTCTCCATCTATTTTCATACTTACAAAAACTTTATTATTCTTTATTTGTCTAACCTCTTTCCAAAATGATTTCAAATTGTTATTAGATAGAGATTGAGCTAACTTATTTGTTCTAATTTGAGACTCATTTTGTTTAACTTGTTTCAATACATTCCTAAAGTCCTTTCTAGACTCCTTCATTTCTTCTAACTCAACTCCTGCAAGTGGACGTCCCCTATTCTTCCAAGTTAAAAACTTACTTCTCGCAAACTTATGCATATCCTTAATTTCATCATTCCAACCTGGTATAACTTTATGCCTTTTTAATGGTTCTTTCTTAAACAAAGAAGATGAATTAAGTAACAAACTAATTATACTGTTATAAATTAAATTTAATTCCTTGATATGCTGTTCATTATTACATCTATATACACTGCAGTCCAAGCAATTAAAACTTGATAGATAGATATATATAGATAGAGAGAGATAGATAGATAGATAGATAGATAGATAGATAGGGAGAGAGAGAGAGAGAGAGAGAGAGAGAGAGAGAGAGAGAGAGAGAGAGAGAGAGAGAGAGAGAGAGAGAGATATGTAGACAGACATATGATTGTATGTGTGTATAATAACTAATAAATACCTGCGCTGCCAAACACACCAACTACCAATTCCGGTTCCATGTCAGTTGAACCAGTACAACTTCAACTAGTGCCGGTTGAGATGGTTACTGGTTGAGATGGGCACTGGTTGAGATGGGCACTGGTTGAGATGGGCACTGGTTGAGATGGTTACTGGTTGAGATGGTTACTGGTTGAGATGGGCACTGGTTGAGATGGGCACTGGTTGAGATGGGCACTGGTTGAGATGGGCACTGGTTGAGATGGGCACTGGTTGAGATGGGCACTGGTTGAGATGGTTACTGGTTGAGATGGGCACTGGTTGAGATGGGCACTGGTTAAGATGGTCACTGGTTGAGATGGACACTGGTTGAAGTTGCACTGGTTCAACTGCCCTGTCACCGCCAATTTCACATGCACAAAATACCGGTACATTCCCCCCTCCCTTCCCTATTTCCGACCAGTATCCCCCTCCACCCCCTACTTCTACCCCCCAACCCACACACCCCCTGTAGAACTTTAGGGGGGGGGAGGGGGGGGGGATTTTTAACTACCGGTATTTGTATATATATATATTACCTGTTGTTGTTGTTGTTGTTCCCTAAGCTGCCTGGCCGAACAGCCCCGAGTCCCTAAGGAAGGCCATGGCCACGGTCGGGCTTTCCCACAGAGCTCTCAATTTCCTCTCTAGACCTCCAATAGGCTTTAAAATATATACCCAAAGCCCACCTTCCAGATTTTGTTTTAGTATTTTTCGGTAGAAAAATGTCCTGGCCTAAGGCCGATCCCTCCTAAATTGCAGGCTCGCTATCGCTCGTCAGGAATAAATCGACCCCTAAATGGCACGAAAGGTACTAAAAACTGACTAAGAAATGGGTCAAAAGGTCTTCAAATTGCCCCAAATAATGGGGCAAACTTATTAAAATCTCAAAACTAACGTGGCTAAACATGAGGGAGAAGGGGCCCCATACAGGGCCCCCCCCCCCCCCCCCCCTTGTGGGTCTATATATAATTATTCACGTCACGCCCTAAAAGGACTTAATGGCTTCAATTTACGGACACCATTTTACATTTTTCATAGTCGTGCAGATATACATTTATGATTTATTTTATATAGATAGATAGATTGATAGATAAATATATATGCAGTATTATCTTTCTCTCTCTGTCTCTCTCTTTCAATTTCTCTTTCCCTCTTCCTCCTTCCCCCCCCCCTCTCTCTTCCCTCCTCACCCCTTTCTCTCTCCCTGCCTCCATCTCCCCCCTCCCTCTCCGTCCCCTCTCTCTCTCCCAAGTCGCCATATCAATATTAATAACTGGGCCAGAGTGCAACAGAATGATGAGTATTCCAATCGAGAGAGAGAGAGAGAGAGAGATTTACATAGATACACTGGCCACACAGACCTTACGATCCAAACGAGGTGGTCAGGACTTAATTCTAGTAGAGATGGCATATCCGATAGAAAAGGAAAGTTGAAGGAAAGGTTATAAAAGAATAAGAAGAGAGAGAGAGAGAGAAAGAGAGAGAGAGAGAGAGAGAGAGAGAGAGAGAGAGAGAGAGAGAGAGAGAGTTGGGCAGAGTAGCTATAGTAATACAGATCCTCAAGGAATATAAACATTGAATAAGCCCTCTCTCTCCCTCCATAATAAGCCCTCTCTCTCCCTCCATAATAAGCCCTCTCTCTCCCTCCATAATAAGCCCTCTCTCTCCCTCCATAATAAGCCCTCTCTCTCCCTCCATAATAAGCCCTCTCTCTCCCTCCATAATAAGCCCTCTCTCTCCCTCCATAATAAGCCCTCTCTCTCCCCCCATAATAGCCCTCTCTCCATAATAAGCCCTCTCTCTCCCTCCATAATAAGCCCTCTCTCTCTCCCTCCATATAAGCCCTCTCTCTCCCAATAAGCCCTCTCATCTCCTCCATAATAAGCCCTCTCTCTCCTCCATAATAAGCCCTCTCTCTCCCTCCATAATAAGCCCCTCTCTCCCTCCATAATAAGCCCCTCCTCCCTCCATAATAAGCCCTCTCTCTCTCCCTCCATAATAAGCCCTCTCTCCCTCCATAATAAGCCCTCTCTCTCCCTCCATAATAAGCCCCTATCTCTCCCTCCATAATAAGCCCTCTCTCTCCCTCCATAATAAGCCCTCTCTCTCCCTCCATAATAAGCCCTCTCTCTCTCCCTCCATAATAAGCCCTCTCTCTCTCCATAATAGCCCTCTCTCTCCCTCCATAATAAGCCCTCTCTCTCTCCTCCATAATAAGCCCTCTCTCTCCCTCCATAATAAGCCCTCTCTCTCCCTCCATAATAAGCCCTCTCTCTCTCCCTCCATAATAAGCCCTCTCTCTCCCTCCATAATAAGCCCTCTCTCTCCCTCCATAATAAGCCCTCTCTCTCCCTCCATAATAAGCCCTCTCTCTCCCTCCATAAAAAGAGCCCTCTCTCTCCCTCCATAATAAGCCCTCTCTCTCCCTCCATAATAAGCCCTCTCTCTCCCTCCATAATAAGCCCTCTCTCTCCCTCCATAATAAGCCCTCTCTCTCTCCCTCCATAATAAGCCCTCTCTCACCCTCCATAATAAGCCCTCTCTCTCCCTCCATAATAAGCCTCTCTCTCCCTCCATATAAGCCCTCTCTCCCTCCATAATAAGCCCTCTCTCTCCCTCCATAATAAGCCCTCTCTCTCCCTCCATAATAAGCCCTCTCTCTCCCTCCATAATAAGCCCTCTCTCTCCCTCCATAATAAGCCCTCTCTCTCTCCCTCCATAATAAGCCCTCTCTCTCCCTCCATAATAAGCCCTCTCTCTCCCTCCATAATAAGCCCTCTCTCTCCCTCCATAATAAGCCCTCTCTCTCCCTCCATAATAAGCCCTCTCTCTCTCCCTCCATAATAAGCCCTCTCTCTCTCCCTCCATAATAAGCCCTCTCTCTCCCTCCATAATAAGCCCTCTCTCTCCCCCCATAATAAGCCCTCTCTCTCTCCCTCCATAATAAGCCCTCTCTCTCCCTCCATAATAAGCCCTCTCTCTCCCTCCATAATAAGCCCTCTCTCTCCCTCCATAATAAGCCCTCTCTCTCCCCCCATAATAAGCCCTCTCTCTCCCTCCATAATAAGACCTCTCTCTCTCCCTCCATAATAAGCCCTCTCTCTCTCCCTCCATAATAAGCCCTCTCTCTCCCTCCATAATAAGCCCTCTCTCTCTCCCTCCATAATAAGCCCTCTCTCTCCCTCCATAATAAGCCCTCTCTCTCCCTCCATAATAAGCCCTCTCTCTCCCTCCATAATAAGCGCTCTCTCTCCCCCCATTATAAGCCCTCTCTCCCCCCATAATAAGCCCTCTCTCTCCCTCCATAATAAGCCCTCTCTCTCCCTCCATAATAAGCCCTCTCTCTCCCTCCATAATAAGCCCTCTCTCTCTCCCTCCATAATAAAAGAAATATAAATATATAAAAAGATGGATTTCTATAGTCTAATCTTCTCTCTCTCTCTCTCTCTCTCTTTACTAATCTGTACTAGGCTGTGTAATCGTCCTTCATTACATCCACACACACAAACACACATTCACACGCACACACACATACAACACCTACCGGTACTGTATATACATACACACACACACAGACTCACACACGCAAACACCCATTACACCTACTCACACACACAGAACACATGCATTCAAACAGACACACACACACACAGACTCACATACACAAATACACACATATACTCATTGCACCTACTCTCACACACACACTTAAATTCACACACACACACACACAGACTCACAGACACACATATACAAACTGAACCTACACACACTCACACACTTAAATTCACACACACACACACACACGTAGATTGCACCTACTTAAGAACCAGACTACGTACGATGGATATTTAATGAGATTTGCATACATTTACATAGATGCACTGGCCACACACTACACAGACCTTACGATCCAAACGAGGGGGTCAGGATTTAATTGTATTAGAGATAGGAGAACCCCAAATATAGGTAAGTGGAAGAAAGGAATAACACTGATGAAGGCTCTCTCCCCACCCTCCAATCCGTACGAGAGAGAGAGAGAGAGAGAGAGAGAGAGAATAATGAGATTATAAGAGAGAGTTGGAACAAGAGAATGAGAGAGAGAGAGAGAGAGAGAGAGAGAGAGAGAGAGAGAGAGAGAGAGAGAGAGAGAGGTATAGGAAGGGAGGGTCGAGCCTAGCTATAGCCTATACCATATTATGTTAAACTGAAAGATAACATCCCCTCGTATCTCGTATCTTTTCATATTACTAGCTGCATAAATCGATGAGAGAGAGAGAGAGAACCATGTGACGTCACTGACCTGCGCACCAGGCGGGAGTGAACATACCTGTTAGTCTATGTATCTTGATATATACCAGCTCCCCGGGCCAGGCGCCTGACGGACTATTATCTAGTCCAACTTGTGCCCGACCCGGTCTCCCAAACGGCCGCGTTTTCACTCTTCTTTTCACTAGCATTCTCCATTCATTATTATTATTATCATTATTGATATTATTAGTAATAGTAGTATTATTGCAACCAAATCCATGCAACTAATAGCCCCCACAATTTACGGGAAATTTGAAACAATGGGGTTTTGATCTGTTGTGAATTAATAGTTGCAGGGAAAGTTATTGTGAGGGAAATTAATTCAATTAATGGAGCCCACCTTGCTTTTTTATATTTCTCTCCCTCTCTCTTTGGCTTGTATCCATTCGGCCCCATTCGGCCTACTGTTTAAGACGTTTACCCCCATCCAGGTGTCAATATTTTCCTGGCGAGCGATAGCGAGCCAGCATATATATTTTGTTGTTTTGACAGCAAGCTAAATTTGTAAATTTTTCGATAGAAAAATTTCTCCGGCGAAGCCGGATGTCTCCATACAATGCTGGCTCGCTATCGCTCGCCAGGAAGAAATCGACACCTGGCTGGGGATAAACGTCTTAAAACAGTTGGCTGAATGGGCCCGAATTAATACAAGCCAGGGAAAGAGAGAAAAGGAGTTAAAAGATAAACAAAAAAAAACGGTGACCCCCCTTAACAATTACACAGAAAACGGGTCTCGCTATTAAAACTTGCTATGATAATTAGGCCGATCGGAATAAGGGGAATATTATCTAGAAAATATGTAGTTCGTCTTTTACCGTATATAATTTTTATTATTATTATTATTATTATTATTATTATTATTATTATTATTACTTAGTATTGTTATCCGGGGGATCTGGGACCTGGGAATCTTTTGCTGGGGACCCCAAATGGGCCTACATTAGTATTGTATCTCCATTTCATATCGATATTGACGGCTCCAACTTCCTTATAGCCTGAAACTCGCAAGTGGTCAATTATTGCTAAGTTTTCGTAATTGGCCCTTTGAAGATTATGATGCAGTTAATTCTGACTATCATTAGACGATGTTAAACAGCTTAGGAAGGATCTGTGGGAATTATAAGGGTAAAGACGATCTCAATTGACCATCTGGCTATCATTAGACGATGTTAAACAGCTTAGGAAGGATTTGTGGGAGTAATACAGGTAACAGACGCTCTTAAATTACCATCTGGCTATTATCAGACGATGTTCAACAGCTTAGGAAGGATCTGTGGGAATTATACGGGTAACAGACGATCTCAATTGACCATCTGGCTATAATTAGGCGATGTTAAACAGCTTAGGAAGGATCTGTGGGAATTATAAGGGTAAAAACGATCTTAATTAACCATCTGGCTATCATTAGACGATGTTAAACAGCTTAGGAAGGATCTGTGGGAATAAGGCGGGTAACAGACGATCTCAATTGACCATCTGGCTATTATCAGACGATGTTAAACAGCTTAGGAAGGATCTGTGGGAATTATACGGGTAACAGACGATCTCAATTAACCATCTGGCTATCATTAGGCGATGTTAAACAGCTTAGGAAGGATCTGTGGGAATAAGGCGGGTAACAGACGATCTCAATTGACCATCTGGCTATTATCAGACGATGTTAAACAGCTTAGGAAGGATCTGTGGGAATTATAAGGGTAAAGACGATCTTAATTAACCATCTGGCTATCATTAGGCGATGTTAAACAGCTTAGGAAGGATCTGTGGGAATTTTACGGGTAAAGACGATTGATAGGGATGTACCGATACCAATATTTTGCCGATACCGATACCAATACTCCAATACTGTAAATACACCGATACTTAGCCGATACAGAAACCGATACTTCTTTTTATAAAACTCAATTGTGAATGTAAGTAGGCTATACAATTGTGAATGTAAGTAGGCTATACAATTGTGAATGTAAGTAGGCTATACAATTAGTCTCATAATCGTATATCTTGGGCCACATTTTTTTTTTTTATCTTTCTCTCCTTTTCTCTCTTTCCCTGGCTTGTATCCATTCGGCCCCATTCAGCCCACTGTTTTAAGACGTTTATCCCCATCCAGGTGTCGATTTATTCCTGGCGAGCGATAGCGTACCAGCATTGTATAGAAAAATCCGGCTTCGCCGGAGACATTTTGCTATCGAAAAATGTACAAATTTAGGTTGCTGTCAAAACAAATATATATACTGTATAATATACAGTATATATACAGTATATATATATATATACAGTATATATATACAGTATATATATGCTGGCTCGCTACCGCTCGCCAGGAAAATATTGACACCTGGATATTAGCCTAACCTAACCTTACCTCGTATAATTATACAACGAAAATGCCCCAGTTTATAATTAAGTAACACCCCGTTCTTAACATCAATCATCAATTACAAACCCCAATGTACTTGAATAAACTAATGAAAGCATATGGTCCTCCCGGGATTCGAACTCGGGACACCACACCCAGAACATAAGCACCTAAACCATTACACCACCAACATATTACTAATGAAAGCATATGGTCCTCCCGGGATTCGAACTCGGGACACCACACCCAGAATATAAGCACCTAAACCATTACACCACCAACATATTGCTAATGAAAGCATATGGTCCTCCCGGGATTCTAACTCGGAACACCACACCCAGAACATAAGCACCTAAACCATTACACCACCAACATATTACTAATGAAAGCATATGGTCCTCCCGGGATTCGAACTCGGGACACCACACCCAGAATATAAGCACCTAAACCATTACACCACCAACATATTGTTAATGAAAGCATATGGTCCTCCCGGGATTCTAACTCGGGACACCACACCCAAAACATAAGCACCTAAACCATTACACCACCAACATATTGCTAATGAAAGCATATGGTCCTCCCGGGATTCTAACTCGGGACACCACACCCAGAACATAAGCACCTAAACCATTACACCACCAACATATTACTAATGAAAGCATATGGTCCTCCCGGGATTCGAACTCGGGACACCACACCCAGAACATAAGCACCTAAACCATTACACCACCAACACAGTGAAAATGCCCCAGTTTATAATACAATAACTTAACAATAAATGATATAAAGAGATGCACGGAAATAATTTAAATTATATAAATAGATGCACGGAAATAATTTAAATTATATAAATAGATGCACGAAAATAATTTAAATTATATAAATAGATGCACGGAAATAATTTAAATTATATAAATAGATGCACGGAAATAATTTAAATTCCCAAATGGAATCACCGCTAGAATTATAGCGAAATAAATATAATTAAAAATACACTAACTACACAATCACGGAAATTACTTAGTTTCTTCTCAATAATTTCCCATTAATTACATCAGGCTTTTAAAATTACCCACAGATCATCATTATAACAATCTATATAATATTTTCGATTGTCTGTGTGTCTGTCTGTTCTTAAGAGGCGGTCGCAGTTTTCGATTGTCTGTGTGTCTGTCTGTTCTTAAGAGGCGGTCGCAGTTTTCGATTGTCTGTGTGTCTGTCTGTTCTTAAGAGGCGGTTCGCAGTTTTCGATTGTCTGTGTGTCTGTCTGTTCTTAAGAGGCGGTCGCAGTTTTCGATTGTCTGTGTGTCTGTCTGTTCTTAAGAGGCGGTCGCAGTTTTCGATTGTCTGTGTGTCTGTCTGTTCTTAAGAGGCGGTCGCAGTTTTTAAGCTAGAGCGTTCATACTTGGTATGCATAGTCAGGGGGTGCCTAGGCAGGTTTTAGTGAGAAAATAGAATTCCCCAGGGTGAAAGGGACGGAGAAAATGGGCGCGAAATCGGAAAAAGGGCCGTTTGGGGCAGGAGGCCTCCGATCGAAAAGGTGTATGGAACGAAAGTTGTTCGTAGCCCCCCAAAATGGGAGTACGGATGAGGTCAGATCCAAAATCGGAGGTCATTTAGCAGCCGAAATCGAGGTCGCCGTTTAATGAGGCACAGGGAGGTCGAGGCCGGTGATTCTTGTAGTAGTAGTATTGTGATGATTGTGGTAGTAGTGATTGATGATGGTAATTATGGTAGTAGTAGTGATGGTGATTATGGTGGTACAGATTTCAACCCGGGCAACGCCGGGTACCCCTGTTAGTTATATATAATTTGAGAGAGAGAGAGAGAGAGAGAGAGAATTACAGTAGATACAGAACCCAATTTAAGGGGAGGTTTTATATTTGCTCCCTAGACCTCCATCACGCTTAAAACATATGCCCCAAAGATACCCAATCGAGATATATTTGTACATTTTTCGGTAGAAAAATTTCCCGGCGGTTGCTCCTGAAGTGCAGGCTCGCTATCGCTAGCCAGGAACAAATAACACCTAAATGGCACGCAAGCTCTAAACATTGACAAAGAAATGGAGCGAATGATCTTAATATCGTTACACTAATGGGGTGAACGTCAAACTCTCAAAATTAAGGGGCTAAACATGATGGAAAAGGGGGTCCAAACATAACCTCCTTTTTATTAGAACAGAGAGAGAGAGAGAGAGAGAGAGAGCAGAAATTTAAGCCTCCCATTTTGATCAGATTATGCATACCTAAATTAACAGTTCTATTAAAAACCTTGTACAAAATAACAACAGGTGTTCAAACGTACCTGTTGGTGTAACGGGATACAGGTGAGAGAGGGGGGTGGGGGGTGAGAACGAGAGAGAGGGGGGGTGACAGAGGTAGCCTAGGAAGACCACTCAACCTTAGGAGCCCAGGAGACGCGCGAACGTCCACCCACACCCACGGCCAAACGCACACTGAACCTCCGAGGATCCAGCGTTGCCAACTTCAATACACAGCTTTCCCTCGATGCATTTTCAAAAGTCGCTAGAATGTCCCTAAATACTAGAACATCCCGAATATCGCCAGGAAAAGCAACAAAAGCCCATTGGAAAAGGATTAAAATGTCAAGGATATCGCAAGAATTCGTGTACTTAGTAATATAAAACCGCTGCTAAATGTAACCACAAAACTCCAAATCTCGTTTAAAATGCGCTAGATTGGCAACCCCCACAGGATCGATCACGCGGCTGGGTTTCTTCTGCACATGCGCAGGAACGTAACCTAGTCTAACCTTGTCTACCATAGGCTATATTATTAAGGGGAAATGGGTCGTTTTTCTGGTCCCCTTTCTACATGGTGTTAAGCCCCATTTGTGCTGAGACCATAAGACGTTCGGCCCATTAGTTTGGCGATTTGAACACCTTTCGCCCCATTTCGTTGTCAATTTTAAGACCTCTCGTGTCATTTAGGTGTCGATTTTTTCCTGGCGAGCGAATTTTAAGAGGAAAATGTACAAATTTATCTTGAAGGGGGGGTCTAGGGGGGGGGGGGGGGTTCTAAGCTTGATGGAGGCCTAGCGAAGAAACTAAGAAATAAGGGAATAAATAAACCAATAAATAGACCAAAAAAAAAAAAACCCCAGCCCATCTCTCCTTAACCTAGATTTGCTTAGAGCCTTTTGCCGTTTTATTCTCGCTAGCAGTAGACGATTTTATACAGCTTAGGAAGGAGGTCTAGGAATTCAAGGGGTGGAAACGATCTCGACCAACCCTGGACATCCCATAAATGTGTCCGATGCAGTATAAAATATTAGATACAGATTAGAAACGAGGAAACTAAGAAATATAGGAATATATAAATGAATAGACCAACAAAAACAACCGACGCATCTCCTCTTAACAGTAACTAGTACTTCTTCTACTACTACTACTACTACTACTAATAATAATAATAATAATAATAATAATAATAATCATACTAATACTAATACTTCTACTACTACTACTACTACTACTACTACTGCTAATAATAATAATAATAATAATAATAATAATAATAATAATAAACAAAAGGTGTATGTTGCCTTTATGGACTTAGAGAAGGCCTATGACAGAGTGGATAGAGAAGGTTTGTGGAAAGTACTTAGAATATACGGAGTAGAGGGCAAGTTGCTGAAAGCAGTGAAGAGCATGTATGAGGGTGCAAAGGCGGCAGTACGTGTGGAGAGTGAGCAGAGCGAGTTCTTTGACCTGAATGTTGGTTTGAAACAGGGGTGTGTGATGTCCCCGTGGTTGTTTACTGTATATATGGATGGAGTTATGAAAGAAATACTATCAAGAGCAGTGGATGTTGGTGTATCGCTGAAAAGGGAGGGAATTGAGTGGAAGCTACCTATACTGCTGTTTGCGGATGATACAGTTCTGATGAGTGATAATGAATGGGAGTTGCAGGGTCTGGTAAATGAGTTTGGAACAGTGTGCGAAAAACGGAATTTGAAGGTAAATACGGGGAAGAGCAAGGTTATGGTCTTCGAAAGGGGTGAAGTCACAGAGTGTGAGGTGAAGCTGAACGGTCAGGCTATGGAGATCGTCAACTCTTTTAAGTATCTGGG
>CM064568.1:55659427-55699543 GCA_032716605.1 Paralithodes platypus
TGACAACGGTTCGCATATAGCTTCATCAGGCCAATGTACTCCAAATATTGAGATGAAAGATAGGCTATACCAAATACAAAAACAAATCCAAATATATTATAGCAGTTTAAAACAATCTCAATAACAAAAATAGGACAGCAACTTCTAATAATAAAACGAATACAACTCCTAATAAAAAGAGGAAAGTTATTAACAAAAGAAAGGAAAACAAGGACAACCCCTAAAAGATGACAACACCAACAGCAAGACACCAGTGTTAGGAGAGCAACTCTAAATAGAAGGTGATGATGACTGATGATTAATAATGAGTATGATGTTATTAAAGATGATTATGGTGACTGATAATGATTTAATGATGAAAAGGATGATGTATATATTATAATGACTATGATACTGTAATAGTAATGATGATTAGGGTGTTGATACTATCTATGACTATGGTGATAGTATTGAGATACATTCACTTAATGATATTCACGAGGATGGGTATGTTCTTTCTAGAATCGTCCATTTCGTGCTAAATTTAATCAAAGTATCTCAATGCTTAGGTTCGGTGTGGTACAGTACATCCAATCGTCTTTGTCATAATGTTATATAAATATGATATAAGTTGTATGGCTGTAAGTATTTCTTCTATCTATGGCAAAAAATATATATTTACAAAAAAACAAAAATAAATACAAAATGAATTGACTTAGAAAGATCAATATCGTGTGTAGTACCCCAGGCCAGGGTTAACGGTGCACCAGGATCCAACCATTGATCTACCAGACTCCGCATGATGGCAGTGATAATGGCGCAAGTCGACCATGATAATATAGCGTAGTACAGTCACCTCCGTATGTTCATTGTCCAAAACAGAGGCCGGGTTACGGTGACTTGAGGTACTGGGCATGGTGATTACAGTGACCTAGTACTACTACTACTGTTGGTCATGGTGAGCGAGGGTCAAAGCACGAACCATCATATAACCTGTTGGTGAGTCATCCTAGGTCATCACCAGGACACGTAGGATATGGTCACTCGGATACTACACACGATTAACAGTTATTTAGTTAAAATAGGACTTCAGAGGCTATCAACCATTCCGGATTATTAAGCCAGCACACTGTAAGTCAAGTACGTTTTCAGGAATGGAGCCCCTTATCGAGAACCCCAGTCCCTTGATTAACAGGTAAACACAAGAGTTTTTACGATTTTTTTTTTTTTTGTTTTTTTAATGCTAAATGTGTCATAGTTCGGGCTTGGGATAAAATGAGAATGTGGAAATAACTTTAAAAAGTTAACAGAATGACTATACTGTATACACCTGAAGAATATGTATAACTTGTGTTCTAGTGATGATGATAAGTATGTTTTCCGTGTGGGAAGGAGGGGGGGGGGGGGGGGGATGAAAGATAAGGAAATGACAGAGAAAAAAAAAATATATGTATAAAATGGCCAATACTACTAGGCAAACCCAAGAGAGAGTAAGAGAGTGAGAGTGAATGAGAATGAGTGTGTGAAAGGAAAGCAAAAACAAAATTGAAAATAGGAATGACAAATACACATGATAATAGACCAAACATAATGATACAGACAATAAATACAAAATACCTGGAAATACCAGCATATGTTACAGACTGCACACCAAATTCCAAAGCAGAGCACAACAAATACGTAGTGTCCACCCTCGAGGCACACAGACAACTGAATACCCCCTACAGATTCTCCGAACTATATGGTATCGAATCAGCTGGCTACGAATTCACAGAACTAACCATGCACTGCTAGAAATCGAGGTCATAAAAAGTGTACCAGTATAAATGTTAAAGGGTATAAAATTAATGTACGGTACTGTATATAATCATTGGGTATATTAATGTACGGTACTGTATATAATCATTGGGTATATTAATGTACGGTACTGTATATAATCATTGGGTATATTAATGTACGGTACTGTATATAATCATTGGGTATATTAATGTACGGTACTGTATATAATCATTGGGTATATTGATGATGATATACCTTCCTATTCTTAAATACATAAGCTCATTGGATATAAAGATAGTGAATTACCTCTGTATCCTTATATGAGATGGGTCTATTAATATTAATATATCCATTGATTATAGAAAATATATACAATATGTACTAGAGAGTATTAACCTAAATAGTATACTAACCCTAGTCAATTAACTACAGAGAGTGAGTGAGTGAGTCCAGAACCTAAGGCCAAGCCAGGCAGTTCCCCGCGCGATTTCCAGGTTCGGAGCTTCATAGGAGAGGGCTGCTCGGTATGAGAGGTTTAATGCCGCGACTCACTATTTGGCAGGTTCGGAATAAAAAGGTGGATTTGGCGCGATTTGCTGACTTGGTTATGAGATCCAAGATTTCAGATTTTAGATTTAGATTTTGTACTTTTTATTTTTTTATAATTATTTTATTATTCTTATCGTTTATTATTTTTGTTATTATTATTATTATTATTATTATTATTATTATTGTTGTTCTTAGTTTTAGTATTTGTTTTTATTATTGAATTATTATATTAGGCAGTTATTATTATTATTATATATATTTTTGTTCTCTCGCTCTCTGATTATTATTATTGATTTATATGTTTGTGATCACAAAATGCATGTGATTGTATTATATAATCATTATTAGAATATATTTATACTTATTACATATATAACTATACGTGTATGAGTTTTCCTTTAGCATATGGTTTAGCTAAATGCGAAATTATATAGCTTTCACTCTTTCAATCGCCTTCCACATCCTTTTGTAACGTATATAGTATATTATTGGCTACTACTTCCTCTGTCCCAACTCTAGTATTCCAGGCATTCGGGTGATCAAACTTATAATTACTTGTCTCACTTTTACTATATTCTCCCATCCCCGGAGAGTTACATAGAGTTACGTCAGTACACAGACTGCCCAGACCTTGCAGTCCCTACTAGGCAGTCTGTACTTAATCCTAAAATGGGAACCCTCTCCCCCCACCAACTACCGTGGTTTTCAAGATGGACATATTTGGCATGCATAGTAAAGGGGTGCCAGAATAGGTTTTTATGCGACATTTTTTTTTTTTTTTTTTTTTGTCCCCTCACCCTTTGAGGGCATGGGGACAGAGGCCACCACCACCACCACCACCAAGATAGACAACTCATACTTGGAGGGCGGGTGCCCAACCCCGAAAAGGGTTGAAATAGGGGAGCTATCCCCCCGCCAAAGGCGGCTTTCTAGGGCCTTTCCTAGCTGATGCTGAGAGGATTGGGTTCTAGTCATGTGGTGATGGGCTGGTCTATTAGAGTGAGAACTAAGCAATCTCTGCCATACCCATAGCTTACTCTGACTGTTCCTTTTACTTATATATTTTCTAGATCTCAAGTGACAGCGTCTCTAACGTGGATTGACCTCCCAATCTACCAAGATTGGAAGCCAAAGCGTCACATTTTTCCCTTGCCCCTCAACTTTCTCTTCATAATTGCTGAGGGACACAGGGCCCTGGGTGGGGCTTTGGTTTCCCGGGCACTTCCGCACCCTCCTCAGCTCCCCGCCATGGAGTGGCTTCGGTCACCCAGGCTTTATTGTGGTCGGCGGGGAGGGTTCTGTGGGGGCGCTCGGTTATGGCCTTGGCCTTGCTCAGGGCCTTGGGGCTGTTCGGCCAGGCAGCTTGGGGAACAACAACAACAACAACAACAACAACTCATACTTGGATTTTCCCCCTGGCCGCCCTGGGTACCTCAGCTAGTAAATACATATCCTGTATATATACTGTATATACTGTATAGCTAGTGCCAGACGCCTTGATGCCTTAAGAGGTGGCCAGGAATGAATAGTTTTCAACCCCTAAACTTTCCCATTTAAACTAAAATGCGTAATATCCTAGTAAATATGATATATTTCCAAAACTTTCACATAGTGAAGTATATTTATTATTGGTAGGTCTATTCATTCTGAAATCTATGAAAGCTACTGTATTTTTGAAACACCCTGTATATATATCTATATACAGTATATATATATATATATATATAGAAAGAGAAAGAGAGAGAGAGAGAGAAAGAAAGAGAGAGAGACAGAAAGACAGACAGAGTGTATATACAGTATATATATATATATATATATATATATATATATATATATATAGAAAGAGAGAAAGAGAGAGAGAGAGAAAGAAAGAGAGAGAGAGAGAGACAGACAGAGTATACTATAGATTGATACATTATTTGTTCAATGCGTATGAAGGAGACAAAAGGCAGGCTGCCTGTAACGAGTGTCTCCCCCAAAGCCAAAAAGTGACAGAGAACCGAAATCAGAGGACGTTGGGGTCAAAATGCCTGGACACAAATGTTAAACCAGTCTAAGTTTTAGATAGATAAACAGATAGATAGATTGATAGCTATATAGATAAATA
Source organism: Paralithodes platypus (assembly GCA_032716605.1). Classification (NCBI taxonomy): domain Eukaryota; kingdom Metazoa; phylum Arthropoda; class Malacostraca; order Decapoda; family Lithodidae; genus Paralithodes; species Paralithodes platypus. The sequence continues at coordinate 55,663,842 of CM064568.1, forward strand.
TATAGATATAAAGATATATAGATAGGTAGATAAATAGATAGGTAGATAGATGATAGATTAACAAATATTAGCCATGTCCCTAAATAGTATACTAACCCTAATAATATAACTACAGAGAGAGAGAGAGAGAGAGAGAGAGTCCAGAACCTAAGACAAAGCCAAGTAGTTCCCCGCGCGATTTTCAGATTCAGAGCTTCATAGGAGAGGGCTGCTCGGTCTGAGAGGTTCAATGCCGCGACTCGCTATTTGGTAGGTGCCGGCTAAAAATGTTGATTTGGAAGGATTTGCCGACTTGGTTCTGAGATCCGAGATTTCAGATTTGCTTATATATATATTATTGTATTTTATTTGTTATTATTTTTATATATATTTATATTACTATAATTATTAATATTATCATATTTATTATTATTATTATTATTATTATTATTATTATTATTATTATCTCTCTCTCTCTCTCTCTCTCTCTCTCTCTCTCTCTCTCTTATTATTATTATTGATTTATATTTTTGTGATCACAAAATGCATGTGATTGTATTATATAATCATTATTAGAATATATTTATACTTATTACATATATAACTATACGTGTATGAGTTTTCCTTTAGCATATAGTTTAGCTAAATGCGAAATTATATAGTTTTCATTCTTTCAATCGCCTTCCACATCCTTTTGTAACGTATATAGTATATTATTGGAGTTACATAGAGTTACATCAGTACACAGACTGCACAGACCTTGCGGTTCTTACTAGGCAGTCTGTACTTAATCCTAAAATGGGATTTGCTGCAAATTGGATGGTAAAGGCAGAAAAGCAGAAGGCTCTCTCCCACCCACCACACCCTCCGAACTTGGGTCAGCATGAAATTTAGTTGGGAATACAGGCCCCTCAACAGAATGATAACATTTCTACTGGGAAATTCATAGTAAAGAAGTTGAGAAATATTGTATACCTCTGACGGTTAACCCAACATTGTATTATTATTATTATTATTATTATTTTTTTTTGTACCTAAAATACTCTAAACCTTCTTGAAATGGATGTCTACCCTCTTTTCGAATGTGCCAATTGTACTGCATTGCACAACTTTCTCTGGCAATTTATGGGAGAGAGAGAGAGAGAGAGAGAGAGAGAGAGAGAGAGATGGATAAATAGATAGATAAATAGATATATAGATACTAATAAAGTGCACTTATGTCCATCATGAAAACTGAGGGAGTTGGGCGCCCCCCCCCCCATTAAAACCTATTCTGGCACCCCCTTAGTATGCATGCCAAGTATGGACTCTCCATCTTGAACGGGGAGGGATTATATTGTGAGCAAACAGACACGGGAAATTCACAGAAAGACAAAACTCACAGAAAGTGCCCTTTATTAGTATCTATCTGTCTATCTATCTATCTATCCATCTCTCTCACTCTCTCTCTCTCTCTCATAAATTGTCAGATAAAGTTGCACTATACAATACAATTGACACATTCGAAAGGAGGGTAGACATTTATTTAGAGGACATTTTGAGTATTTTAGGTAAAATAATTAAATAAATAATAAAATATTGGGTTAAGTGTCAGACGTTTACACTATTTCTCAACTTCCTTCTTTACTATTACTTCCCAGTAGAAATGTTGTCAACTTCCTTCTTTACTATTACTTCCCCAGTAGAAATGTTGTCAACTTCCTTCTTTACTATTACTTCCCCAGTAGAAATGTTGTCAACTTCCTTCTTTACTATTACTTCCCCAGTAGAAATGTTGTCAACTTCCTTCTTTACTATTACTTCCCCAGTAGAAATGTTGTCAACTTCCTTCTTTACTATTACTTCCCAGTAGAAATGTTGTCAACTTCCTTCTTTACTATTACTCCCCCAGTAGAAATGTTGTCAACTTCCTTCTTTACTATTACTCCCCAGTAGAAATGTTGTCAACTTCCTTCTTTACTATTACTCCCCAGTAGAAATGTCACGCCGAACCATGGTCGGAGGGTGTGGTGGGTAGGGAGAGAGCCTTCTGCTTTTCTGCTTTTACCATCCACTTTATAGTAAATATCATGTTATAATTATATATTGACTGACTAGTAGGGGCCGCAAGGTCTGTGCAGCATTTGTAGTTATGTAACTCTATGTAACTATTATTAACCCCTTCAGTACCGGCGACGCCCTTTTAATTTTCTCTGGCTACTATTTCTGTTCTGTTTCTGGCTACTATTTGATAATTGTATTCAGTTTCAGACGGGCCTTCATCAGTTAACAGGTTTCGAACTATCTCGCTTAACTATTTTTACTCCCACAGGTCCTTCTTAAACTGCATAAAATAATCTAAATATAGCTAGAATAAAATTGAACAGACGTCGCCGGTATAGAAGGGGTTAGATGTGAAAGACGATTGAAAGAGTGAAGGCTATTATAATTTCGCATATATATAGCTAAAATACCTGCTAACAATCATTCATACAGGTATAGTTATATATGTAATAAGTATAAATATATATTCTAATAATGAATATATAATGCAATCACAGGCATTTCGTGTTCACAAATATATAGAACATTAATAATATTCAAAGAGAGAGAGAGAGAGAGAATGAATAATAATAATAATAATAAATATGATAATATTAATAATTAAAGTAATGTAAATATATATATAAATAGTAAAACTAACACATACTATAATATTTCAATAATAATAATAATAATAATAATAATAATAATAATAATAATAATAATAATAATAATTATTATAATAAAATAACAAAATATTACTCATATAAATATATAAATTTAATCTGAAATCTGAAATATCGAATCTCAGAACCAAGTCGGCAAATCCTTCCAAATCAACATTTTTAGCCGGCACCTACCAAATAGTGAGTCGCGGCATTAAACCTCTCAGACCGAGCAGCCCTCTCCTATGAAGCTCTGAATCTGAAAATCGCGCGGGGAACTACTTGGCGTTGTCTGGTTCTGGACTCGCTCTCTCTCTCTCTCTGTCTTATATCTATATAATAATTTCGATTGTCTGTCTGTCTGTCTGTCTGTTCTTTATAGGCGGCCGCAGTTTTTAAGCTAGAGCGTTCATACTTGGTATGCATAGTAAGGGGGTCCCTAGGCAGGTTTTAGTGAAAAAATAGAATTCCCCAGGGTGAAAGGGACGGAGAAAATGGGCGCGAAATCGGAAAAAGGGCCGTTTGGGGTAGAAGGAGGCCTCCGATCGAAAAGGTGTATGGAACGAAAGCTGTTCGCAGCCCCCCAAAATGGAGGTACGGATGAGGTCAGATCCAAAATCGGAGGTCATTTAGCGGCCGAAATCGAGGTCGCCGTTTAATGAGGCACAGGGAGCTCGAGGCCGGTGATTATGGTAGTATTGATGATGGTGATTATGGTAGTAGTAGTGATGGTGATTACCCGGGCAACGCCGGGTACCCCTGCTAGTATACATATATATATACTGTATATATATATATATATATATATACCGGTATATATATATATATATATATATACTGTATATATATATATATATATACCGGTATATATATATATATATATATATATATAATATTCAGGGTGTTCCAGAAATATGTGCCGAAAATCAGGGGATGTATTCCTGACACATAATTGAATGTAAATTACGAAATGACCATATTGGCAATTCTCAATAGTTTTCGAGTTACAGCACCTCCGAGGTCTGCCAGGAATGTGTTTAAATCCAGGGATTGTACAAAATGTCTGAGACAGATGCGAAATTACTTAACGACCGTAAAGTAATACAGCACACAGCAAAGATGACATGTTTGTCAGGAATGTGCCGAAAGCTGTAGAATGTACAGTATGTGATAACCTGTACCTAAGTTAGTAATAAGAATCGTAATGATACGTTCGTGTGTGCAGTATCAGATACTGGAGAGAGAGAGAGAGAGATAGTGTTATCACCCTGTACGCGGTAACATACCATAAACGACCAAGGTTTTGCTTAGGTATTTTTTTAATAAATCACGTTGTCCTTGGTAAATGTTTCATTTACACGGAATTTTGAACATTTACTGTAAATGTTATTGTCATACTGGAAATACTGTTTTATTTTGTTAATAAATCACGTTGTCCTTGGTAAATGTTTCATTTACAAGCAATTCCCGGAGTAAAACACATTCAAGCAGACCTGTTAGGTGCTGTAACTCGGCAACTATTGATATTTGCTTATATGGTCATTTAGTGATTTACATTCAATTATGTGTCAGGAATACATCCCCTGATTTTCGGCACATATTTCTGGAACACCCTGTATATACAGGATATGTATTTACTAGCTGAGGTACCAAAGGAGTACAAAGGAGTACAAAGTACAAAGGAAATCAAGCAACAACAGGTCTAGTGACCCTTCTAGGTTGCTTGTCCTCCAAAACACTGAGGATCAAGTGTCCAAACAGTGGTTTAGAGTGGGTAAGGGAACATTGGAAAGGGAACTACTGCCCTGCCACTAACGTGGCAGGACTAGGAAGTTAGTAGGGGACATATGGGTTAGTAACTGAGGGGAGGATAAAGTTATTCATTTACAAACGCAGTCAGTCGCGGGTTTGATGCGAGATATTTGTCTAGGCGGAATTTAAATGAATCAACGGTGCTGCAGTCTATAACGTCTCGGGGAAGCCCATTCCACAAGTTGACAACTCGATTGAAGAAGAAATTCTTAGATTCGTGCGAGTTAAAAGATTTACCAATAATTTTGCAACCGTTTCCCCCGCGTGTAATTAGATTGGTCGATAGTGAAGTACTTACTACAGTTCATATTGTCGATGCCTTTGATGATTTTGAACACTTGAATTAAGTCGCCTCTTAATCTGCGCTGGGTTAAAGGAAATAGATTTAATTCTCTAAGACGCTCTTCGTATGGTTTGTTCTTTAGGCTAGGTATCATTTTGGTAACTCTACGTTGAACTCGTTCTAGCTTGTTTATATCTTTTTGGTAATAAGGGCACCAGGATTGAACGCAGTATTCCAGAAGAGGGCGGACTAAGGAATTGTAAAGGGTTAGGATAACTTCTTTGGATTTATGCTCAAATGACCTGCCTATAAAGCCAATTATTTTGTTTGCCTTCTTAACAACTTCTGAACATTGTTGACTCGGTTTTAGGTTACTCGATATTGTTACTCCCAGATCAGTTTCTCTGTTTACATTCTTAAGCTGAGTGCCATTCATCGAATAGTTTGCTTTCTCATTTAGGTATCCGACATGTAGTACTTTACATTTATCCGCATTGAAACTCATTTGCCAAATTTGGGCCCAACATGACAATTTATCTAGATTGTGTTGCATATCGTCAACTTGTTCTTTTGAGAGTACGCTATTTGCAATTTTTGTATCGTCAGCAAATTTTGAGATTGTGCAGGGTGAGACCCTCATCTATGTCGTTGATGTAAATTAGAAAGAGAATTGGTCCTAGTACCGATCCCTGGGGTACCCCGCTACTTACATTGGTCCATTTAGATGCCTTACCGTTTATGACTACCCTTTGCTTTCTGTTGCTGAGCCAATTTTCTATCCATTTCAACACACCGTCTTGTATTCCATGCGCTTTTAGTTTTAGCAGTAAACGTTTGTGGGGAACTTTGTCAAAGGCCTTTTGAAAATCAAGGTATATAATATCTACAGCTTTACTCTAATCGTAGAGGTTGAGGATATCGTGGAAGAAGTCTAAGAGGTTTGTTAAACGAACGTTTTTACGAAAGCCGTGTTGAGTATCTTTAAGTATGTTATTTTCCTCTAAGTGATTTACGAGTCTGTCTCGTATGACCGTTTCTAGCATTTTACATACAACTGAGGTTAAGCTAATTGGACGATAGTTACTGGGTAGGGATTTGCTGCCTTTTTTTGAATATCGGTGTTACGTTGGCTAACTTCCACTGATCAGGCATAGTTCCAGACTGCAAGGATTTATTGAATAGTAATGTCAGTGGTTTGGAGAGCTCATTCTTAGCTTCCTTTAGAACTCTAGGCGAGATTGTATCAGGTCCTGGCGTTTTATTTACCTTGAGTTTATCTAAACAATTCAATACTTCTCTCTGTAACGGTGATATTGCTTAGAACATCTGAATTATCAATCTGAATCGGCGATGGTGTAGGGATATCACTGAGGTCTTGTTGTAAAAACTGATGCAAAGAAGGTATTGAGGGCATTACTCATTTGTACTTCGTCTTTGGTGTATTCTCCTTTTTCATCGACTAACGGTCCAACAGTTGAAGTAACTACTTTTTTCTTTCTGATATAACTATAGAATTCTTTCGGGTTTGTTTTACTTTGATTCGCAATATGTAACTCTAAGGTCTTTTTACTTTGCTTAATTAACTTTTTGGCTTTGCGTCGTAGCTCTACAAATTTCACCCGTTCTTCGTCATTTTGTGAGGATTTTAATCTATCATTAGCAAATTTTTTAGCAAGCAGGCAGTTTGAAATATCTTTATTCCACCATTTGGGCTTATTATTATGGCCTGGACGCCGTATTTTCGATGGTATGCAGTCTTGCACTGCTTTTAGGTAAGTGGTTTCGAATAACTTCCAAGATGTATTTATGTCGTTATTGTTAATTAAAAAGCTCCAGTCAGTTTCTTTAAACATAGTTCTAAGTTTATGGAAGTTTGCTTTCTTGAAATTAGGGACTTTTTCGATGCTACTATTTGGTTCGTTACTAGTAAACTTTAAAGTGAAAGTTATCGTACGATGGTCGCTGTTACTGAATTCATCACCAACATTCAAATTCTCTATCAATATACCCAGGGCTGCCAGGGGGAAAATCCAAGTATGAGTTGTCTATCTTTGGGCGGGGGGGGGGGGGGGGGGGGTAATCTCAAAGGCCATAATAATAAAGAGAGAGAGAGAAGGGGGGGGGGGGGGGGATGGGGGGTGTCTGTGAGTGTGAGAAAGTGAGAGAGAGAGGGTATGTGTGAGAGAGTGAGAGATAGAAGGGGGGGGGGGGTAGATAGAAAGTGTGTGTGTGTGTGTGTGTGAGTGAGAGAAAAAACAGTGAGTAAGAGTGAGACATGGTAATAGAAACCCCTAAAATATAGATTCCCCTAGCTTGAATACGATATATAGATAAAACCATAGAGAGAGAGAGAGAGAGAGAGAGAGAGAGAGAGAGAGAGAGAGAGAGAGAGAGAGAGAGAGAACAGATCACTACAGCTGAGATTCGTGTAAACCACGTTGTGTATAGAGACTCATTTTGAGAATACAATTATACAGTATATTGTATTAATAAATTCATAATAAATATTAAATGTTGGCCATTGTAAGCATGTGCAATGATGGTTTAACAATTATTTGCAATACATGATAACAATCGTCGCTAATCACTAACTGCCAGCTAGAGAAGGAAGGGGAGTTGGGGATAGTTTGGGGGTGGACGGTGGGGGTAAACTTGGACCCGACTCCCCCCTTCCACCTACCCAGGGTGGAGTAGGGGAAGGAAGGACCCACCCCTGAGCAACTTTTAGTACGTGTGAGTGTACCTATAGCTACATAATTATTGTATCTGTTGTAATACAAATTAATTTAATCCATGTGTTAATATTTTACTTAATCGATTATTACTGTCAATAACTGCATGATACCTGTATATTACGATGAAACATACGATTACATAGCCAATAGATACTTGAAACATTGATTATCTTTGTCCCCCATCTAAAGTGTATTTATCCTTTTGAATACTTTATCAACTTTATTTGCAGTTTAAAAGCAAACAAACTATAAAATACTTCATTGTACTTAATATATATTACCGGTATATTTATCGTTATCGACCGGCTTCTCTCTCTCTCTCTCTCTCTTTCTCTTTCACAGACACACACACACACACACACTCTCTCTCTCTGTAAGTGATTGACTTGGAAAAGGATTTGGGTGTTCTGATTAGCAATGACCTAAAGTTTTCCAAGCAGTGCATTGAAGTAGCCTAGAGAAGAAAGCTAAAAAACTATTGGGCAATATGAAGAGGCAATTTAAGTATATAATTAAGGAAATAGTCCTCACACTTTACAACGCTCTGATACGGCCTCTCCTGGAGTATGCTGTTCAATTCTGGTCTCCAGCACTCAGGAAATATATAGAGCGACTGGAAAGAGTACAAGCTAGGGATACAAAACTTATTCCATCGATTAGAAGACTGAGCTAGGAAGACCTGTTGAGAGCTCTTAATCTCTTTCCGTTGGAGACATGTAGACTACGAGGTCAGGTCATTGACATTTATAAAATACTTAATGGGTTGGACAACGAGAATTATAGCAAAATATTTAGCCTCAATACGAATACAACAAACAACCATGGCTGGAAATTAGAATTGCGAAGGTTCAGCACTAGTATTTGTGGAAACTTTTTTCACATATAATATATGTTCTACCTGGAACAAATTTCCCTCAGAAGTTGTAAACAGTTCTTCAGTAGAACAGTTCAAGAAGGAAGTACATAGTATTTAGCACACTCTGCAATGAGTGTAGTGCACTAAACAGTCTCTCTCCTTCCACTTCCAGTACCGGTATCTCCCCGGAATAGACCGCAAGGACTCTGAGATACTAACTATTCCTTATAACTCCTTGTAACTCTCTCATACACACTCACTATCTCTCTCTCTCTCACACACACACTATCCCTCTCTCTCTCTCCACCGTAATCCCGTAGCAACCCACCACCACCACCCTTCACCTGCCCGGCTAAGCATCTTAATTAATGACATAGTTAGTCCGTCTTAATCTTAACGCACTCATTATCGCTCATAAGGCACTTCCTGACTCACAAATTAGGGTAGGTTATTATTATTATTTTTCAGTAGTAGTAGTAGTAATATAGTAGTAGTTGTGGTAGTAGTAGTAGTAGTAGTATTAGTATTAGTAGTGATGTAGTAGTTGTGGTAGAGGTAGTAGTGGTAGTAGTAGTGGTGGTGGTAGTAGTAGTAGTAGTGGTGGTAGTGGTTGTAGTAGTAGTTTAGTAGTAGTGGTGGTGGTGGTAGTAGTAGTAGTGGTGGTAGTGGTAGTAGTGGTTGTAGTAGTAGTTTAGTAGTAGTGGTGGTGGTAGTAGTAGTAGTAGTGGTGGTAGTGGTAGTAGTGGTTGTAGTAGTAGTTTAGTAGTAGTGGTGGTGGTAGTAGTAGTGGTTGTAGTAGTAGTTTAGTAGTAGTGGTGAAGTAAGATCCTGTGTAGCGGGGAGAACTGTTTTTATTTTTTATTTTCAAATGCCTATTTACTAAGAAACATTGAACAATATATCCAATCTAACCTAACCAAAGCCTAACCTAACCTAGTATATTAGTGGACTATTAAATTTATGAATGTAAAATGTAAAAATATATTGTAACATTACCAAATTATTGATATATATGTAGAGGTCTCCCAACTACACAGGATTATACCGTAGAATAGTCGTATTTGTCCAGCTGATGGTAAAATACAATGTCACCTTTATAATTACTCAGCTATGTGGTAGAGACGTAAGTAATTCTTTACGGTAAATTGCCACGTCTTCATCTTTATTACTCAGCTATTATGGATATATTGTACAAAATCTCTCTCTCTCTCTCTCTCCCTCTGTCTTACTCTATTTCTTGTAACTCTCCTTCTCTCTCTCTCTGGGTCTGTCTCTCCTTCTTTCTCCCCTCTCTCTCTCTCTCTCTCTCTCTCTCTCTCTCTCTCTCTCTCTCTCTCTCTCTCTCTCTCTCTCTCTCTCTCTCTCTCTCTCACTGGTCGGTAGCTTCACATAATGGCTGAATATGTTGCCCACGGACTTAGTCGAAAGTTTGGCGAATATTAAGTACGGCGGGTGGTAAAGAGAGAGAGAGAGAGAGAGAGAGAGAGAGAGAGAGAGAGAGAGAGAGAGAGAGAGAGAGAGAGAGAGAGAGAGAGAATTAACTATACTGTTTCTTTTCAACTGACGGTAAATTGCCAAGTTACCATCAACATTTCTCAGTTATTTTGAAGATTTTATAGTGAAATGTGGTGCTAATAACATACACTTGCTCTTAAAGCCGGTATCACACGAGCGCTTTTTCCCTCAACATTTATCCTTAACACTGGTCTGGCAGCTTATGAGGTTAACATATATTATATTTCTGATACCTATATTCATCTATCATCAGTATAGTTTCCGATACCAGTGCAAAATGGTCCAGAAATGTTGCCAGAAAAATGTTGATTATCGAATGTTGACTATAAAAGCTCTCGTGTGATACCGGCTTAACATGATGCAGAGACAGTGGTTTCATATTTTCCCATTAAGTATCAAGGAATTAGCTGCTAAGGGATTCAATTTACCGTCAGTTGAAAAGAAGCAGGGTATAGATTAGGACATTGAGACGAATTATGCCTTAATTTAGGAAAACCTCGGTCAAATTAGAGAATTAGATCGTCGCTGAACTCTCCTGAACGGCGCGCTACTATAGTAAAACTGCACCCAAATAATTGTCTCTGTGGAATACTACAAGGCCTAACTTAACCATTTGACGCATTTGACGCATTTGACGCATTTGGACAGTTTATTATGGCTATCATTAAACCATTTGACGTATTTGGACAGTTTATTATGGCTATCATTAAACCATTTGACGCATTTGGACAGTTTATTATGGCTATCATTAAACCATTTGACGCATTTGGACAGTTTATTATGGCTATCATTAAACCATTTGACGCATTTGGACAGTTTATTATGGCTATCATTAAACCATTTGATGCATTTGGACAGTTTATTATGGCTATCATTAAACCATTTGACGCATTTGGACAGTTTATTATGGCTATCATTAAACCATTTGACGCATTTGGACAGTTTATTATGGCTATCATTAAACCATTTGACGCATTTGACGCATTTGGACAGTTTATTATGGCTATCATTAAACCATTTGACGCATTTGGACAGTTTATTATGGCTATCATTAAACGAGGTATAATCCTGCGTTACCGGTACCTGTGTAGCGGGGAGACCTGTATTTATACCTCAATAATTTGGTAATGTTAAAATATATTTTTATATTTTACATTCATAAATAGTCCACCAATATACTAGATTAGGTAAGTTTAGGCTCAAGATATTGTTCAATGTTTCTTAGTAAATAGGCATATGAAAAACAGGTCTCCCCGCTACACAGGATCTTGTCCTCTGACTTTCATATAGGCTACCCTTCCTAATATGAATAATATGAGGTATTTCTCAAGTGGCATGACTTGATTCAAAAGGTTATATTATATCTCACGGCCTAGGAGCTGCCTCTATACTTCACTGGTAGGGGGTATCTTGTGTAAAATCGTCCCTGGGTTGATGGATGTCCACTTAGACAGATCCTGGGTGACACTTGTTGCCAGGTTGCAAGACCTCTCATGTGGCCAGTGTGGTGTATTGGTTAGCACGAGTGCCTGTTGATCGCAAGGTCCAGGGTTCGAATCTTGGGTGGTTTGTATGAGGTTTTTCTCAAGTGGCATTTACTTGATTTTAAAGTGTTAGGAGTGTTGTGATCTTTGGCAGTATTATACAAAACATATTTTTTTATTTACCTCTCAGTACTATCCCCAACACTCTAGAAAACATTGTGTATGAAGGCCATGCAAATACACAATCGCGTTACAGAATAATTTAATTAATAATGTGAATATTAAAAAAAAAATATATCTCTTATAGTTACTGTTAAAATGTCGATTTTCTCTTATTGTAAAGCATAGTAGAAAACGGATATCTTAGTTCCAAGAAGGCCTGTGATTGGCTGATTAATTCCGACATTTGTTGACAGTTCGTGAGAAGTTCGCCTGCGCGTTTGTGTCCACTTATTTTGTGCATATCTGGTGTTCTCGTGATCAGCCAACATACCCAGGAGCTCTACGGTGGACTAGAAGAGGACAGAGAGGGCGAGGATGACAGAAAAAGTGTGGTTACCCCTGGTATATAACGCAGATGTCTCGTTTTCCTTTGGCCGAGCAGTAGGGGGAGGTCTCGGCCTACTGTCGAAGAAGGTGGGTAGGTGTGGAGTATTATTGTCTCATTTTATTAGGCTATTACGAAGCTGATATTCAATTGTTGTACTTCTTCACACCATCGTTAATTAAGAGTATGGGGAGATAACTATATTAATTATTTGATTATTAGGCTAGGCCTAGCCCTAGTACCGATAAGTATTTAATTCTAGGCCTAGGCCTATGTTTTTCGCCATAGCCTAGTCGCACACTTTAGATCAGACTACAAAGACTATTTTATTTTGTCCACGTTAACAGCATCACCTTGTCATCCACTTTAAGCTAGCTTTTTATAACGGTGGTACTTGTAGTGCAATGGTAAGCAAATTAGCCTAGCTATGTCTTAGGCTATCTTCTAAAGATAAGGAAAACTGGTGAGGATGGAATACTTGATCGTACCATAGGCCTAGGCCTAGGCTATACTGTATATATACAGTATATATATTATACTGGGTATATATATATATATATATATACAGTATATATATATATATATATATATATATATATATATATATATATATATATATATATAACTTAATTTAAAACTATACTACAGGATTGGAATAATTTGACAGTTTGAAGTTTTGGTGTTTTATTTAGAAAAAGAACTTCTTACCCTCGCAATGTCTGTTTCTCTGCCCGGGTTCAGGAATCTGCAGTGTGTCAAAGCAAAAAAGCTGGGGTTTAGGTTAGGACTGACTCAAAATGTCCCTAATTGAGACTGGCTTACGAGGGGGGATCTGGGGGGGCGAAGTCCCTACCGTCGGCGGCATAGAACGATTTTAATGACAATCATACATTGAATTATCAATAATATAGCCTACAGAAATATGTTGGTCTATAAGTAAGACTGCTAATTGACTACTTATCTATCGACACTCTGGTAGTGAGTCCCGGGCTTATAGGGCCGCTATAGCCTAGATCTAGGCTAAACGGAATTATTCTATAAGTGCACCATTACAAGCTAAACATTTTATAATTGTTTCTAACAGGAAGGTACAATGAGGAAAATTAGTTATACAGTAAACCCCCGCTAACTCAGACTCTTTTTAGTCGGAAACCCGCATTTCTCGGAATGGCATCGGCCTCTCGGAAATGTCCCTGTATATCTCAGAAATTTCCGAGTTGGACGCGATTTGTGTCCGGTTTACAATGTTCTCTCACTCGGTTTTAAGTGATTTTAGGATGAATTGAAGCCTGTGCCTTTTAATTATTGTTAATATTAATTACTATGTACTGTACTGTCCCTGAAAACATAATAAGGGTCGTATTTGTCATTAATATAATAATTTCACATGTAAAAAAAAGAAACAAAAAAGTTAGCTCAATTTTCTCTGATGCAGACTTTCCTCTTCTATTTCGGAATTTTCCCTCTCTTAAGTCGGACATAAGTCAGACTTTGGACATCTCGGAAAATCTGGCTTCTTGGAAGTGGTCTCCCCCCAATTAGTCCGAGTTAGCGAGGGTTTACTGTAATTGCATTCTGCCCCCACTTTTAGGCCCCTACTGGGGGCATAGATGCTGATTTAAATAAGTCACGGGGGGGGGGAGACTCAACCCATCATGCATCCCATGGCAAAATAAAATAGGGTTTCTCGTCTTTGAAAATTCTTAAATCCGAGCCAAGTTTTTTGTAGAAAACTTTGTTCGGTTACGCCAATTTATGGGTTTCATTTAAAAAAAAAAAAAAAAAAAAAAAAAAATGAGCCGGCGGCATACCAACGACATTAGCCTACAACCATACATTGAATTTTAAATTGTTATCAGAATTTTCTCAATAAAATTTTGAAATATGGGAATAACTCTGAATTCATAGTATTGAAAAGTAACAACCCCAAAATGTGAAAATCCGAGCCAAGTTTTGGCAAAAGCTTTTCTAGATAGATGATGATTTCAATAGGTTACGTGGGGCTGAGGAGGGTTAGAGTCCTCTCAAGCCATCGTGGATCCCATGTCCAAGCTGTTAGACTATGAAGATTATTAACCTATTAGTGTTTCAAATAGATGATGACTTCAATAGGTCATGTGGAAGGGGGGGGGGGGGGGGTGGGGGGGGGGGGGGGGGGGGGGGGGGGGGGGGGTGGGGGGGGGTGAGAGAGGGGGCAGAGCCCCGTCCCTCAACTCATCGTGGATTCCACAGCCAAGATGTTAGGCCAGAGTTATTCCTATATTACCCCATTTTTTCACCCCACTCAAAACCCAGCATTCCCAAACTCTCCCTTATATTGTTGGGGTATCAGAATTACAATTAATAATGAGAATGGCAATAATAACTGCTTTCCTCACTTTCTAACAACGAAATACACCATAATAAACCTTTAAAATACAAAAAATATATAATATAAAACCTAAATAAACAGAGTAGTTGTTCTGAAGAATTACCCGATACCTACACAATAGAAAAACAATAGTAAAATCATCTAACCAACCTGTGAGTGATTAATGAGATGTGTGGACTAGGTGAGAAATTACAAAATAAAAGTGCCGGTACGTGAAGTTAGGCTACTGAGTTACTGAGTAGTACTGTACTGAATTTCACTAGGCCTATAGCTGTACACTATCACGATTCTTGAGTCCTTTTTCAACCAGTTTAATCACCTTAGCCTGCTGCCTCATCTTCCATGTTATAGGTTATTTGCTCAACTTTTTTCGTAACACTATTCCTCTTCACAATGACTTTCTTAGGTTAATTTTTGTGTTACTTTCCTCATCACTTTGCTCACCAACCAGTAGCCACAACTACGTTCATCACTTTTTGAAGCTTGGGACAACATCATCAGAGGCGTAAGCCACGGGTCAAATGGATTGCAGGTAGAAAAAGGTTGAATCTAGGAGGTCCCAGGTTATTCCGAAGTATGCACAATGGCGGATTGGCGGTTTTCTCCTTGGATTCAAGCACGATAGGGCGGGAAGGTTGTCAATATAATTCAAATAAGCAAAATTTCCATCCATCTACAAAACTTGTATATTTTTTGTATTTCTGCTAAATATTTATGATTATGGCTACAGCTTCCATATAGCCAAAAACTCGTAAGTGGTCAATTTGTGCCAGATGTGATCGAGACTCCACTCTTGGACTATGTGATGATTTCGGGGGTAAATCCTTCCAAACGGAACTATGTTTCGGGGAGATAACCTTTTCAACGGCCCCCCTATTAGCATTAATTATAATATAATGTTATTAGAGCTCAATTTTCTTTCTGTTTTCTAATTTGTTTCTCTTTATCCACATTCTACGTATTATTCGTTTAACCTCTTGTATATTTTTATTATCTCTAGTAATACGATATGGACAGAACACAAATATGAGATGGTATTTCCGAGAAAACTTAAACTATCTCAGCTATCTGGGTAACTAAATTAATGGTTTATGTTTATGTAGCACGGTACTAAGCAGAGTGGCAAAAGGCCGCTCTCGGGCAGCATAATATGCAGGTGTTGTGCAGAGTGATTACACGTGGAAAACGAGGTAAGAAAAGTGTTTCGGAATCGCTCTAGGGATTCGAGTCGTCAACCCTTGAATGGAATATTATATTATTTTTATCATCCCTAGAGCGATTCCGAAACACTTTTGTAACCCTGTTATCCACGTGTAAACAAAGCCTTTCTGCCCTGCGCTAGCTTTGAAATATTTGTTTTTACCCCTTAGACTGCATTTTTAATGTATCTATCGATAAATTTTGATGTGTAATATCTCCGTAATTATATATAGGCCTACTCACCCCAAACGTCATAGAATAAAATAGTCTTATTAGTTCGGACTGACGAATACGTCCTGTCATTTATGAAAACGTCAACTGAAATACCCTGTATATATATACAGTATACAGTATATATATATATATATATATATATATATATATATATATATATATATATATATATATATATATATATATATATATATATATATACCGGTATAATATATATATATATATATTATACCGGGTATATATATATTATACCGGGTATATATATATATTATACCGGGTATATATACAGTATATACAGTATATATATATATACATAGTATATATATATATATACACACACACATAGATGGAAATTTGACGACTTTTTGTCTGTGATCGCGAGCATACGAGTAATGTAAACAAAGCTGCGATGTGCCCGAATTCTACATCCTTACCGAATTATGATTAGCGATGTGATTTTTGGTGATCCTAGCTTTAAAACTATCAAGAGTGGGATTATTAACTATATGAATATGAGACCAGTCCATCCATTGGCTGCTGTTAGGAAAATGAGTTGTTGAATATGTCGATGCTTGCCTGATAAAATGGTGTTGTATATTTTGCCTGGAGATCGTATAAATGTAGGATCTTACCTGGTGGGTATATATCTGTAGGATTTGGTAACACTGTGATTCCGATCTGGCAACTATGTACCGCTAGCGCTTGAGAAAGAAAAACAACAGCTACATTATCTTGTCTTTATGGAGTTCCCTATCTTGCAGGATTCGAAGTTGCATAATAAATCGTAGGCAGTGTCCACCAACCTTTAACTGTCTTCGTGGTGCGATGCATAAGGTGTTGATATTCGGTGTGAGCATCCTGGGTTCGAATCCACGGACTGCCACATGTGTTTGTAAATTTCATTAATCGATTTTAGGAGTATAGTTGGTTGTTGGAAGGAACATAATAATTAGAAGATGCTACAATATCTTAGTTCTACAATAATAGGCTACCTAAGCCCCAACACTCTGGAAAATGTTGTTGCTGAAGGTGTGTGCGTATGTGTGCACATTTTATAGTATTGTGCGTGAATTAGTTGTGCGCGCGTTATATATAATTTTGTGCTGCGGTTGTGCATCTATTTTAGTTAGTGCTTTAGGTATCATTTTTTGTGTTGCCACTTTAAAAGAAAACGTATTCGATTGGGTAGACTTTACTTATTTTACTTCGTTCCATTTCAGTCACAAAACACACCCCACATACATACTATTATACACACACATAATCACACTCTTACTCTCACAAATATACTCACAAATACACACCCTTCAGAGTGTTGGGGCTTGTACTAAAGGGAAAATAATAAATACATTTCCATTTCAATATAATTCAATTCAGATAATTGAGTCTAAATATTTCTTTCAACTAAACTTTAATTAAACTGCCCTTCAAAAAGATTGAGAATATAAGTGACAAATTGCTTTTTGAAGTTTATTTAGACTTTCACAAATGCAGTTTCTTTTAGTTTTTATTCAGTATTAAGTATATATGCCTACAAACACCAACATTCTGGGGAACGATGTTGCCAAATATGTGTGAATTGGTGAGTAATTGTGAAATGCGTGTTTGTGTTTTTCGTTTCTTTTAAGTTTGCCCTCTGTTTAAGTTTATATAATTATACAGTGTAATATATCACTTAAGTTTATTCTTCTGGGCGAGTGATAGCAAGCCTGCAAATGAGGAGAAACCGGCTGGTCGTGGATCTCGGGGGGCGATATTTTTGCTAGAAACGGGTCGGTCTGGGGAGGCAAAAGCAATCAATAACAATTATGCAATATCTATATCTCCCAAAACGTCGCACCAGATAGTGTTGTCTTTCTCTCTAGATTGCACACGTTTTTATTATCAAGGTTTTCGGCGAATTATTGTATTTAACCCTTTCAACACCATGACGTCTTTTTACCTCTGATTCTGGCTAATATTAGAAGATTTGTTATGCAGTTTAAGGACTTGTGTTATGCAGAGGCTTTAATAAGATCGTATTCACCCCTTTGCGTCCTAGAGGTAGATTATAAGCTAAAGAAAATTGTCTAATGGTACCCAGAACCTGACGCAGATTACGCCATCGTGCTGAATAAGTTAAACTGTACTTCCTTATTTTACCTCGAAACTGGCAAGTGGTCAATATTCTTCTGTGCTATTCTTGTCTTCCATTTGCTTTACTTTGAAGTTCTGCTGCTATCTTTACTAGAACTACGTCCTGACTGCCTCACTTGGATCGTAAGGTCTGTGTGGTCAGTGTATGTAAGTTTAAGTAAATATCTATTGTCTCTCAGTCAGGTCCCATCTTGATGTTCATATCCGAATATAAAATTACTTGGTAGATCTCAAAGTCTTAAGCTTTTATCAAAACACAATTTGTTTTCTAGTTTATAAAAAATAAATAAAAATAAATATAAGGTCTATCAAAACCCTATCAATTCGATTCTATAAATAATAGCATCCATTATAATCTAAGTTTCCGGTCAAAGTATTTAAAACGCTATTAATTATATTATATTAAAACAAACTGAAGTTAATCTTGGTTCTATCAAAACACTATTAACCCAGTTTTGTTTATATAAAACAGCATCTCAATTATTCTCATTCACCTCAAGGTATATATAATTCAAACAACCAAATGATTTGTGTCTTTTATTTCATTCGTCATTGCTTTTAAGTGCTGTCACGTAAGCTTGCAAATAAGACATGAATAAAGTATAAAAACTAGGCAACTAATTATATCACAACTTCAATAGGTTCCATTTAATTGCACAGCTAGGGTCGACGAGCCAGTACGTACGAGGTGATTCAGTTTGTCAGGACGATAGAATGTATGTGGTTCGATCCTGGGTGAGGGTAGACAAATGTATTCATGTAACTCACGTGTAACTGTAATATACTGTATATATATATATATATATATATATATATATATATATATATATATATATATATATATATATATATATATATATATATATATATATACTGGTATATACACTACCCCAAAAATGTATATAGTAACGTTAATTAATTTTTGTATCGAAATGAACGATGATTATTAGTGTACTGTACATATTTACACTACTTGTATTATTATCAGTATACTATTTCTAATGCGTATTTTTTTATCTGTATTACGCACTGATTATTCCACCGCGTACGTAAAGCTCGTCTATCATATATCCCTTCAATAAATATAACAGCTTTTCTATGGTTCAATATACCGGTATGCTAAAGCTCTCTCATTATCAGTCTTATACACGATATAACTTACTATCACAACAAACATAACCGATTGTACCTACGAGTATTAGGGGGGAAGGGTTTGTTTTTTGGTTTATATATTTGTTTATTTATTAATTTTTAGTTGCACCGCTAAACCTCTATCAAGCTTAAAGAAAACACCACCTACATCCCCTATCAGTTTTGACATTTTAAGATGCTTGCCCCATTAGTTTGGCGATATTAAGACCTTTCGCCTCATTTCTTTGTCAATTTTAAGACTTTTCGTGTCATTTAGGTGTCGATTTTTTCCTGGCGAGCGATAGCTAGCCTGTATTTTAAGAGGAACCGGCCTTCGACCAGGACATTTGTCGATAGAAAAATGTACAAATTTATCTTGAAGGAAGGTCTTGGGTGGGTGTTTTTTAAAGCTTGATGGAGGTCTAGGGAGGAAACTAAAAAAAATATTAGATATATACATAAATGAGCAAATAAATACGCCCATCCCCCCTTTAGAGCGTAAATGACTATGGGCACTTTATTTACCCTTTTCATACCTTCTTTAAAACCATAATATTTTGAAGCCTACTATAACAATACGTACAAATAATAAGTGTTCTACATTACGCTATATTATAACTTATTCATATTATTATGAATTTATTAAAGTAAACGTGAACCTTTGTTTTACTAAGAAGTACAGTAAATATTTAAATAATACAGTATGTAAAAATGAGCTTTATTTTCTAAGGAGTAAATAATTAGCTGCTATTACTGCTTAAATGTTATAGTATTTATAATAATCTAAATGCACCTTAAATTTATTGGGCCATTTTTTTCAAGCGTTATTTTATTAATAGGTACAGAAGTGAATCTCAAATTTTATGAAATTGAAAAGCAGTCAGAAAAATATTCATATATCTTGATCTGTAATGAAGAATGAAGTAAATTTATTATAAGTGTTCTCAAAAATTAATTATGTGTTCTCAAAAATTTATAAGTGATCTCGAAAATTTCTGGCTGAAAAATTGACCTTTTGTTTGAATTCTACATATTAATTAGTGAGCAATTGGGTTTGACAGTTGTGGCAGAAAAAAATGCTTTGTACAATAACACTTTAAAGTTATTTTTTAGTTACTTAGTCTTGCTTGAATACATTTGAACAGTCAAAGATGCTAAAGATCCTTCTACCTTTCAGTAAGATTGCAACGTTCTCGCTCACTAGAAATTCCTGAAAAAGTTCAAGTTTTGGCAATATTCAGAAGATAGTCAAGCTTAATTAGAGTTGGTAAAATAATGCATATAACTAACTCAAATAATTCAGCCAAAAGAACTAACGACATTACTTTCATACGTAATGTCTTCTACGTAGGCGACATGGCAACAGTTATATTTCATATTGAAATTATAGCGTAGGTACAGTATAGTTCCCTACATGTTCGACTGTTATAACATACATACATACATTTATAATATCTGACTTATATGTGAGTATGTCTGTAACAGGTTGACGTGTGGGCAACTGTACAGTCAAGAGTATACATTGTGACACAAATATTTGAATCGGTATCGTCATAATCTTCAAGTGGTTAATACTGCCATCTAGTGGTAAGTGAGGCTACTAATATCCCCATGGTTTCACGCAAGAGAAGACATATTTTTTTTTTAGCTAAATGGACACTTGCCACCCGCTGCCACTTTAGCTTGATCCTTTCTGTAGCCTGCGATCTTCAACTTGCTGCTGGTTTTCATCATGTCCATCAAATTGTCTAGCTTACTATTGAGGTGACTTAAGCACTGAGGCACTAGATAGATAAAGCCGAACACAGCGCGCATCATCCAATATCTAACGTTATGCTGGAAACTCATTCGCTTGGAGATGTTGGGTACGGGGACGTCAATGGTGTAAGCTAGGTACCGAAGCATGGATTGATAGGAGAGTGTGTGAAGAACGTATCCTATTCCGTTGATCAACACGCTTGCCATGTATTCGTAGTCCCAGCCAGCGGAAGCTAAACCTGGGATTCCGAAGAGCCGCTCCACTTCGACACTCAATGATCTTACTTCTTGGACGGTACCTTTGCAGAAATTATATTGATCTTCAATTCCCAAAAGATAGCCCAGTCCTCGCCAAAAATGAAGGAGACCCTCAAAATCTTCTTCAGTTGCAGAAGCAGCTCCAAGTTTTTCTGGATGAGCTAATATCAGACCCATGAAGGAATACTGGGTGAGGGACATGTCAAATTGGCTGAAGAACTGCTGCGGTGTGTCTGGATCTGGTTCGGGTAGTCTCGCGTTTGTAGCAGCACTAAAATCCTGAGTTATGGACGGATGTAGAGGTTCGCTCGGTTCTTTATAACCCTTGTCCCTGACGCTCATAGTTACAACTTTCTCGTAATCCTTGCTATTTACATTACTAGCGATCTTGGCGTGGGTCCTCCGTACAGTCAGTATGTCCTTGTAAGCAGGGTCTTCGGGATCCCAGACGTCTCCCTTAAACCAAGTGATCAAATGTAGGAACGTGGACATGTAGCGACGGAGGGCCTTTAAGGGAGTGTCTGACTTCCCTGTGTACATTAATGGCTGCAGGGCATTCTTCATACTTAACATCAAAACCAAACTAAGCAAATCAGAGAAGCTGAGGCAGAAGAGGTAACGGCGGTAGAAGTCTCTCCCTCGGTCAAAGAGTTCACGGTTCAACCAATACGGGGGTTCAGTCGAGTTGCCCGAATCACCAGGTTCTGTGACGCCTTCTAGTATCTCCAGAAGTCTTGGTGAAGCTCCTGGTAGTTTTATGGAAGTCTTTGGTGGGTGAGGGGCGAAATCTTGAGTTGGTGACGATCCTAGAAGAGGGCATGATTGTAGAACAAGTTCTGACTTGCCACCATGTTGAGGACTGCATACAGGGGATACAGGAGATGTGGGGGTCATTTGAGGATTGAGTGAGGGAGGGAGAGAGGAGGGGATATGATCTTGCGTTGGTGAGGATCCTAAAAGTGGACCAGAAGGAGGAGTGAGGACTGAAGTTGTATTGGGCTGAGGACTCTGTAAGGGCGATGAGGGAGGTGAAGAATTCATTTTAGGGCTGGGGGAGGGAGGGATGTCTGGGGACATGCGCTCTTGAGTTGGTGAAGATCCCAAGAGAGGGCCGGAAGGAGGAGAAAGATCTGAAATTGGGATAGGCCGAGGACTTTGTAAGTGCGGCGAGTGAGGTATGTGGGCCAGCCTTTCAGGATCCGACGAGGTAGGGATAACTGAGGGGATGTGATCTTTTGTTGGTGATGATCCTAAATGAGGACAAAATGATGGTGGAAGCTCTGAGGTAGCATTTTGATGATGAGCTTGCTTGGGTGATAATGGAGGCGAAGGAGAAGCTTCAATATCTAGCGAGGACGGGATTGTTGTGCTCATGTCTAAGTCTGCAGTAGGTGATGAATCCAGGTGAGGCTTGTTTGAGGGTAACAAGCAAGAGGAGGAAACCAGGCGAGAATCGGGTGAAGGAGGTGCGTCGGGCGTAGGCGAAAAGGACATGAGAGGCGGTGGCGACATCGGAGGTGACGGCGGCATACTGTGGTTTGGGGATAAATTTGGTGAAGTAGAGGGAACTAGCTGATAGAATATTGAACTCGAGTCAGGCGGTTTAGACAATTGTGACCCGGGCGAAACAGGCGAATCCAAGAGGTTGCGATTCCGCGTAGGAGGAGTAACGGGGAATGCTGTTATGGGGTAAGGAGGATGGTCAAAATCAAGGTCGGACTGATAAGGTGACAGATCTAGTCGAGGCATGTATGCAGTCGTTTCAGGCGACGGGGAAGAAGTAGACGACTGCTGCGGGCTATTAGGTGACGAGTACAGACAGGGCGGGGATTCTAAGTACGGGAGAGGTGTCTCGGGGTGGTGATTAACCCCGGACGACATAACCAGGTGAGGTGAAGGTGGCGGGGAGGTAGACTGCGCTAGGTGGCCACTCTCCAGGTGTACTTCATGGCACCTGGACTGGCTCGCGTTGACGTCCCCCATGCCACCTGGAAAAAGAATAAGTAAAACGTTAGATAGTCGCAAATACAGTCAACTTTATTTTTCGTAGTATACTGTATATCCAGATCTGTGTGGAATACAGACGTCTGAGTGTGTATGTTAATTTTGTGTGTGTCTCTCAACCTGAACCGGAGAGACTACATGTGTGCTTAATTAAGTGAGAGTGTGAAAATATGTATATAAGTATGTATTAACTGGCGTATGTGTGTGTGTGTGGAGAGAGAGAGAGTGTGTATGTGAGAGAGTGAGAGTGAGTGAGTGACTCGGAGTGAGAGAGAGAGAGAGAGAGAGAGTGAGTATCAGAGTCCGTATTTTCATTGCTACAGCACGTTTTCACCTTTGCAGCTGACCTCACCCAGGGGACCGATACCTGTTCTCCTAACCTACTAAACTGCATATTAAAGCGTAGCATAATTATAGAGAACCAAATACTACTGGGGTTTATATAGGTCAAAATGATTCCTTAACCCCTTCTGTACCGGCGACGTCTTTTTCTTTATATTATGGTAACTATCAGACGATTGTATTCAGTTTTAAAAGGACCTCCAGCAATTAACAGGCTTCGAACAATCTCACTTAACCCTTTCTACTAACGCAGATCCTTCTTTAAACCGCACAAAAATCGTCTTAATATAGCTCCTTCCGTTACGTCTTAAATTACAGGCTCGCTACTGCTCGCCAGGAAGAAACGACACCTAAATGGCACGAAAGGTCTAAATATTGACAAATAAATGGGGCGAAAGGTATCAAAATCGCCAAACTAACGGAATGAACTTCGTAAAATCTCAAAACTAATATGCTAAACATAAGGGAGAAGGTGGTCCAAAAAAAGCGACTACCTCCCCCTTAAATATAAGATAGGCCTACTATAAACATCAGAGGTGAAGCCCCCTTCTCCCTCATGTTTAGCCCCATTTAGTTTTCACATTTTAAGACGTTCGGCCATTGATTTCGGGGGCTGATGAGTGATTGGTGCTTCTGAATGCTTGTGTGCTTGCTTTTTGTTGGCGAACTGGTATGTGTTCTTCTTCTGTCTCCTCTTTTTCCTTTCTCGTGTCTCTTGCTGATCCTCCCTACCCCTTGTTGGAGTAAGGGCTGGCTATTGACTGACTGACTGACTATAAACAAATCAAAATAGTGTTAACTATATTTCATTAACTATAGCTTGGCCAAAAATATTAACCCAAAAGCTCCTGTAACTCAAAAAGGGCTGAAGAAAACTGGTTGTACATTTCCTCTTTATGGGTAGACTCTTCCTAAATGGTAGCAACACACACACACACACACACACACGTACATACACACACGGGCACACACACACACACAGAGTAAAGGGTTGAGAGGTTATATAGTGAGTGTTGAATAGGAAGTAAGGTAAAGGTGACCCATACCAACAGCCTTGACCATGTTGACACTCAGGGAGGAGATGCTACCCTCACTGGTTCACGCTGGTCACCGTCAACCTTGTATATATATATATATATATATATATTTCTCCACTGTATATATTGAGGCATAAATGGGAATTTTATCCATGGAAAACCATTAATTTTGTCTTAGGTAGAATTTTCTATCTGCACGCACAACTATCATGAGGCATAGCCTACTGTACACCATATAAACACCTTGACCACCCTTTATGTAGGATGTATAAGTAATGAGTAATCCACGAACTTGCTTATAGTACTGCTCGTGTTATGAAATCGACAATGCCTTAGCCCACCTTTGTTAATTGTACAGTACAATGTTACCTACAAAAAACTAGTAGTTCCAGGTCTCCCTATAAAAAGTGTCGTGTTGTAACCTTGACCACTCTCACCACCAGTCCACGGTTCGAATACCACCGGAGGGAAAAATACTTTGTTGGGAGAATCGAACTTCCCTGTGTGTGTGTGTGTGTGTGTGTCAGGGTGTGTGCATGTTGTGTATGTATTTGAGTGTGTGTGTGTCCATATACTGTATGTTATGAAGTATTGGAAAGGATATATGCAGGGCAGGGTGTGTGTGTGTGTGTGTGTGTGTGTGTGTGTGTGTGTGTGTGTGTGTGTGTGTAGGTCAGGGTGTACATATATGTCCCTTTCTGCTAACCATGTGTGTGTACCCGGTGTAAACATCCTAATCATTTCCGCGTGAGGTTATTTACACAACTCACTGAATAAAGCTAACCACAACAGCCACATTTCCGATATTTGCTGTACACTCGGATGCTATAGTCTCTAACCCATTCATAGATATAGTCTCTAACTCACTCATAGATATAGTCTCTAACTCACTCATAGATATTTGCTGTACACTCGGATGCTATAGTCTCTAACTCACTCATAGATATAGTCTCTAACTCACTCATAGATATTTGCTGTACACTCGGATGATATAGTCTCTAACTCACTCATAGATAGTTGCTGTACACTCGGATGCTATAGTCTCTAACTCACTCATAGATATAGTCTCTAACTCACTCATAGATAGTTGCTGTACACTCGGATGTTATAGTCTCTAACTCACTCATAGATAGTTGCTGTACACTCGGATGCTATAGTCTCTAACTCACTCATAGATATAGTCTCTAACTCACTCATAGATAGTTGCTGTACACTCGGATGTTATAGTCTCTAACTCACTCATAGATAGTTGCTGTACACTCGGATGTTATAGTCTCTAACTCACTCATAGATAGTTGCTGTACACTCGGATGCTATAGTCTCTAACTCACTCATAGATATTCGTGTAGCCTCTATGTTTTTCTTTATGCAATTATATGTACAGTCGCGCTAATAAGTGATGTCCCAGCACCAAGTATGTTTTGATCAATAATTGGTATCAGCAATATCTAAGCTTCATTTCTTCATATTGAGTGAAATATACAAACATGTTCCTACACATACCCACCCTATTCAACATCTGGCAGACATAAATACAGTACAGAGAAAGCCAAACGTAATGACAGCTGGGACATAACTTATTAGCGCAACCGTACCTGGATTGATTTTTAGCTAGAACTTGCTTGTCAATTTACAGTATACATAGTTGTGTAGTTGATGTATGGCAAAGTATATTAATATATTCCTTTCCATATGTATATTTCCTTTATTAGAAATAAGTGTAGTCTACGAATATATATGAATGGGGGCACTAGAGACTATGGCATCCAAGGGTCTGAGAGAGAGAGAGAGAGAGAGAGAGAGAGAGAGAGAGAGAGAGAGAGAGAGAGAGAGAGAGAGAGAGAGAATATATATGAATGGGGGCACTAGAGACTATGGCATCCAAGGGTCTGAGAGAGAGAGAGAGAGAGAGAGAGAGAGAGAGAGAGAGAGAGAGAGAGAGAGAGAGAGAGAGAGAGAGAATATATGAATGGGGCACTAGAGACTATGGCATCCAAGGGTCTGAGAGAGAGAGATAGAGAGAGAGAGAGAGAGAGAGAGAGAGAGAGAGAGAGAGAATATATGAATGGGGGCACTAGAGACTATGGCATCCAAGGGTCTGAGAGAGAGAGAGAGAGAGAGTGAGAGAGAGACAGAGAGAGAGAATATATATGAATGGGGGCACTAGAGACTATGGCATCCAAGGGTCTGAGAGAGAGAGAGAGAGAGAGAGAGAGAGAGAGAGAGAGAGAGAGAGAGAGAGAGAATATATATGAATGGGCACTAGAGACTATGGCATCCAAGGGTCTGAGAGAGAGAGAGAGAGAGAGAGAGAGAGAGAGAGAGAGAGAGAGAGAGAGAATATATATGAATGGGGGCACTAGAGACTATGGCATCCAAGGGTCTGAGAGAGAGAGAGAGAGAGAGAGAGAGAGAGAGAGAGAGAGAGAGAGAGAGAGAGAGAGAGAGAGAATTATGACGATAAATAATCCTGTACGGATAAGCCAACTCTCTCTCTCCCGCAAAAACTAGACTTAATTTTTATCTATCACGCAGAAATCAATATCATTATTTGGAAAGTGTGTCAGTGCTGGGGTTTTGCAAGTGTTACTCAGTTACTTGTTCGTCAAGGGGAATCCACGCAATGCGAGCTAAGCTCATTATTATCGCGCCTCCTTAACTGAGAATGTATTGCGTGAAATGCATGTTAAGTATTTTATGTATCGTTGGAATGGCTGTGGATGTGTGTGTAGTCTGTATTTTAGCCAATTGGCGACATCTGGATACGAAGGCTTAGGGTTAATCTGTACGGTACCATTCTCACTACGGTACCAGTCTCACCCGAAGGCTTAGGTTGACCAGTAGCTTAGGTTGACCAGTACGATACCCATCTCGCCTTGTAACCGATCACCAACCCCAGATGGGACGTCACAACTTCGTCCACTTAGGCTATACCAGGTTCCTATTTATACTGCTAGGTGAACAGAGGCTACACCGTTAGGAGACTTGCCCAAATGTCTCTTCCCCGCCCGGGTCTCGAACCCGGGACCTTCTGGTTGTGAGCCAGGCGCGCTATCAGTTACGCCACGGGGAGGTGTGTGTGTGTGTGTGTGTGTATGTAAGATAGGGTGTGTGCGTGTGTGTGTGTGTGTGTGAAAGTGTGTGTGTGTGAGTGCGTGCGTGCGTGTGTGTGTATGTAAGATAGTGTGTGTGTGTGTGTGCGAGTAAGAGTGTGTATGTGTGTAAGAGTGATATATTTAATGTCATTCTTGTATTATTGGTGTAATACTGGTTATGGTCGTGATGGCATTGGTGGCAGTGGTATGGCATATGATCGTGATTTTCGTTGTGTGTATCATTCTTGCATAGTTGGTGTAAAAGTGATGGTGGTGGTGATAGTGAACACATTGCCACATATCTGGAGTGAAAGGTGATGGTGATGATGGTGGTGGTGGTGATAGTGAACACATTGCCACATATCTGGAGTGAAAGGTGATGGTGATGGTGGTGATGATGGTGATGGTGGTGGTGGCAGTAATGATGACAAACTAGCGCAAAACACACCTTAAGGGGAGATTTCCACTTGAAGGCTTTTTTTCTTTACCCCTTTCTCTCTCATGTTTAGCCCCATTGCTATTGAGATTTTAAGATGTTTGCCCCATTAGTTTGGCGATTCACCCCATTTATGTCACTTTTAAGACCTTTCGTGCCATTTAGGTGTCGAGTTTTTCCTGGCGAGCGATAGCGAGCCTGTAATTTAAGAAGAACCGGCCTTCGGCCGGGACATTTTTCTACCGAAAAATGTACAAATTTATCTTGAAAGGGGGTCAAGGGGGTGTAATTTCAAGTTTGATGGAAATCTAGGAAACACTAAAAACTTCCCCTTAAGGGGAGTATGGACCGTTTTTATGCCCCCCCCCCCCCCCTTCTTCCTCATGTTTGGCCCCATTAGTTTTCAGAGTATAAGACGTTCGGCCCATTATTTTGGCGATTTTAAGACCTTTCGCCCCATTTGTTTTTCAAGATGAATCGGCCTTCGGCTGAGACATTTTTCTATCAAAAAATGTACAAATTTATCGTGAAGGAGAGTCTTGGGCGGGTATTATTTAAGCTTGATGGAGGTCTAGGGAGGAAACTAATAAAATAATATAGAGATACATAAATGAGCAAATAAATACGCCCATCCCCCCTTAAATAAATACGCCCATCCCCCCTTAAATAAATACGCCCATCCCCCCTTAAATAAATACGCCCTTCCCCCCTTAAATAAATACGCCCTTCCCCCCTTAAATAAATACGCCCATCCCCCCTTAAATAAATACGCCATCCCCCCTTAAATAAATACGCCCATCCCCCCCTTAAATAAATACGCCCCATCCCCCCTTAAATAAATACGCCCATCCCCCCTTAAATAAATACGCCCATCCCCCCTTAAATAAATGCGCCCATCCACCCTTAAATAAATACGCCCATCCCCCCTTAAATAAATACGCCCATCCCCCCTTAAATAAATACGCCCATCCCCCCTTAAACCTCAAGGGAATGGTACTGGAGGGAGTGTTGCTATTTATAATGTCGGTGATATGTTTTATATATATATTTTTATTTGTTTTATATATATTATTATTGGCTTGCGGTTGACGCTGTAGCAATATGTATGTTCGTATGCTGTATATTTGGGTGTGGTCGAGGGACTCCAGGCCTGACGCTATTTTTTACTTTCAGTGTGCTGGCTTAATAATCCAGAAAGGTTGATGGCCTCTGAAGTCCTATTTTAACTAAGCAATCAAATTACTATATAATCTCAGAGTATGTATTGGAACGCATTTTAGAAACCTTCGCTGATATACCATTCATTGTAAAACAAATTATATATATAAACATGTTCCAGGGTTCATATTATTTGGTCTGTAGTAATGTCTTAGAATGTACTTCGGAATTTGATGTTGAATGTGTAGTATCTGGTCGAATAGAGAGAGGAAAAATGTATGTGTCATTGTGGGAAATTGTTGGTGAAATTTACGTGTATTTGTGTGATGGAATTGAGAGTGTTGGGAAATGTGATAGTAACACACACACACACACACACACACCCACCTACACACACACACACACATGCAGAAGTAGTATTTCAATTAGTAATTCAATATTTCTCATAACAGCACATATTGGTATATATTTGTACATATACATATACATATATACATACAATCATACATACTAACATACTTTCATTTATGCATGCGTATATACGTACAAAAACACGTATTTATACTTACATACATACATACATTCATACGTACACGCATGCAAACTTAATACGCACACATGTAAACCTAATACACACTCATGTAAACCTAATACGCACACATGACTACCTAATACGCACATATGTAAACCTAATACGCACACATGTAAACCTAATACGCACACATGTAAACATAATACGCACACATTAACGTAATACGGACATTATCAAGCATGACTGGGCAATACTAAGATTATATACCGCATATCCGCTCTCGTAGCACTCACACACACTCTCTCTCTCTCTCTCTCTCTCTCTCTCTCTCTCTCTCTCTCTCTCTATTTTTCTCTCTCCCTCTCTCTCTCTCTCTCACTCTCTCCATATATATATATAATTATACATATATATATATATATATATATATATATATATATATATATATATATATATATATATATATAATGTTTTTTGTTTCCAATTGTAAGTTTGGTGAGAGAGAGAGAGAGAGAGAGAGAGAGAGAGAGAGAGAGAGAGAGAGAGAGAGAGAGAGAGAGAGAGAATGTCAGCCAGTGTGATGATGGATATTGTCTAAGAGGGACTTTCCACCATAGCTGAATTTCACCCGTGCGTGTGTGTGTGTGTGTGTTAATGTTTATGTATGTGTGTGTACAGTCACGGTCAAAAATCGTCCCCTGGCTCCAGAATTTCAACTCTGGTCATCTCTCTAGTTAGGCTATAAGTAAAACAAAACAAACATCAGCAAACACAACCACTAACTTGAAGCTAAACCTCTATTCTGGACCCCCTTCTCCCTCATGTTTAGCCCAAATTATGTGTGGTATTTTAAGACTTTCCTTATGGTAGTTTTAAGATTGTTCGTGCCATTTAGGTGTCGATTGTTCGTGCCATTTAGGTGTCGATTGTTCGTGCCATTTAGGTGTCGATTTGTTTTAAGATTGTTCGTGCCATTTAGGTGTCGATTTGTTTTTCCTGGCAAGCAACAGCGACCCTGCAATTAATGAAAAAAACGGATACAGATTTTCTACTGAAAAATGCACCCATTTATCTCGAAGTGGGGTCTTGTGCCCCCCCCCCCCCCCCCCTCCCCCACAAGACCCCACTTCGAGATAAATGGGGGGGTATTTTTTCAGCTAGACGGGAACAAACTTTAGGTGCACTGTATAGTGATATATATATATATATATATATATATATATATATATATATATATATATAATTATATAAAAGTGTATTATTCCTGTTACGTAACAGTCCCGATCTCTCCGGCCTCTGACCTTAAAGTACAGTACAGGTGGTCTCTTAGTCGCACCAGTAGAACATGAACAAAAACCTTGACTGCTACGGTGAACAGCTAGGTCTGTGTAGTCTGTGTATCTATGTAACTATATGTAACTATCTCACCAATATTCCCTCCCAATAACCTCGCTCTCGCTCCATGTTCTCTCCTTTGTCATTGTTCCCCGTTGCCAGTCACTAGTAGTACAGTAGTCTCCCATAACACCTTGCTCACTGACACCCATTTGCCACAGGAAGAGAATCACCCAAGCCTAACTGATACCTTTGCAGTGACTATGCTGTATATATACTGTATATACCGGTATATATATATATATGTTTGTTTCTTCTATGTTTATAAAGGAGACAAAAGACAGGCTGTCGGTAACAAGTGTCTTCCCCCAAACCACACAATGTACACCCGGCAGGTATTCCAGCTGGCCTAGAGGTCCTTGTATGAAATAGATACTAACAAACCAACGGGTAGTTACGTCTGTATATATCGCTTGCCACTACTTTGCTTGACATAGATAAAATAGCATAAATGTAACTTAAGCCGGTATCACACGAGCGCTTTTTCCCTCAACATGTATCCTGAACACTGGTCTGGCAGCTTACGCGGTCAACATTTGATATATATCGTTCACCTACATTCATCTACCATCAGTCTAGTTTCCGGTTACCAGTGCCAAATATTCGAGAAATATTGCTAGAAAAATGTTGATCATCGAATGTTGACTATAAAAGCTCTCGTGTGATACCGGCTTAACACGAGGTCGGGTATACGCAATCGTCTTTGGTCTGTTTACTGTAGCCTGGGTTGGTTGAGTAAAACTATGGCTAACTTCCGAAATGTAGCACACAAAAGTTAGCGGTACACTATAGGTAGCGCCAACGAACTTGACAATTTGCTTGACCCCTTAACTTCTCATAACTCAAAAGGGCCTAGAGCAAACTGGCTGTAAATATCCACACCTATTTCCTGGTGGCCTCTTCCCTAATGATAGATATGTCAGCTCGATTGCTTTCATACATTTTGAGTTATGAGAAGTTAAGGGGTCAAGAAAATTGTCAAGTTCGTTGGCGCTACCTACAGTGTAGTAGTGTCAAAACAATGGGTGATATAGAAGTAGGAGGGAGTTTTCTATCTATATATCTATCTATCTATCTCTATATATATCTACAATGGGCGATATATAAGTAGGAGGAAGTAATCTATCTACAGTATCTATTTATATCTATCTATCTATCTCTATCTATCTATCTATTTATATCTATCTATATATCTATCTCTATCTATCTATCTATTTATATCTATCTATCTCTATTTATATCTATATATCTATCTATCTATCTCTATCTATCTATCTATTTATATCTCTATCTATTTATATCTATCTATCTATCTCTGTCTATCTATCTATTTATATCTATATCTATCTATCTGTCTATCTATCTATCTATTTATATCTATCTATCTATCTATTCATATCTATCTATCTATCTATCTATCTATCTATCTCCATTTATCTATCTATTTATATCTATCTACCTATACCCTATATAATGGAGGCAAATGTAATCCCTTAGCAGCTGATATCTGGACCTTAAAAGCAAAACAATAAAGTAACCTAAGCATAGCCAAAATAATATACCGCACACCCAATGCGCCACGGTACGCTGGAACGACTATAGGGTACACAATGGTCAGGGGTTGTTATTGAGGGATAAGCCTTTACAACGGCACCTCGTATCTACATTCTACTGTTTTCCAATTTTTCTGAAGAGTGTATAGAGAGAGGAGAGAAGGGGGGGTGTTGGAGAGAGAGGAAGCTGTTGGAGTGGTTTTGTTATGTGTGTTATTAGTCTGTATTTGGGAATGTAGGATATACGGTAGAGGGGGGGGGGGGGGGGGGGCAGTGGCCGAGAGAAAGTAGTGGACAGTATGGTACGTTGGGTCCGATATATCCAGTGTTACAGTATGGTACGTTGGGTCCGATATATCCAGTGTTACAGTATGGTACGTTGGGTCCGATATATCCAGTGTTACAGTATGGTACGTTGGGTCCGATATATCCAGTGTTACAGTATGGTACGTTGGGTCCGATATATCCAATGTTACAGTATGGTACGTTGGGTCCGATATATCCAGTGTTACAGTATGGTACGTTGGGTCCGATATATCCAGTGTTACAGTATGGTACGTTGGGTCCGATATATCCAGTGTTACAGTATGGTACGTTGTGTCCGATATATC
This sequence comes from Paralithodes platypus, assembly GCA_032716605.1. NCBI lineage: Eukaryota > Metazoa > Arthropoda > Malacostraca > Decapoda > Lithodidae > Paralithodes > Paralithodes platypus. Next base: position 55,696,991 of record CM064568.1, read on the forward strand.
CAGTGTTACAGTATGGTACGTTGGGTCCGATATATCCAGTGTTACAGTATGGTACGTTGGGTCCGATATATCCAGTGTTACAGTATGGTACGTTGGGTCCGATATATCCAGTGTTACAGTATGGTACGTTGGGTCCGATATATCCAGTGTTACATGATCACTTCTTAACCCCTTTACCTTATAAGCTACCTCTACGACTCAAAGGGATAAATACAAGGTCAATAAACCCTTTGAAGAACATAGGTCCTTATTAAGCTGCATAAAATCGTCTATTTTTTTGCTAGAATCAAAGGTAAAATGGCGTCATCATGCTGAAGGGGTTAAGGGGGTCGGGTATATAAATTAGCTTATTTATTCATGATGGGTTTAGTTTCCTTCCTAGACCTCCATCAAGCTTAATCAATTATCCTCAAGATCCCTCTTCCAGATAAATTTGTATATTTTTCGGTAGTTCCTCCAAAATTACAGGCTCTCTTTTGCTGGCCAGGAAAAAGTCCACACCTGTATGGCAGGAAAGGTCTTGATAATGTTAAAGAAATGGGACGAAAGGTCTTACAATCGACAAACTAATGGGGCATGCAAGCATCTTAAAATATAAAAACTAATGGGGCTAAACATGAGGGAGAAGGGGGTCCAGAAAAAGCAACGACCTCCCCCTTAAATAATGATGTTTAAAGGTAAATTCCAAATAGTTCTGGCTTAAATTAGACGAGGTTATGCAGTTTAAGAAGGACCTTTGTTATTCAGAGGGTGTAGTGAGATCGTAGTTACCCCTTTGAGTCTTAGGGGTAGATTATAAGCCAAGGGAACTCGTCTAATGGTAACTATAGAATATGACAAAAGTTACGTCATCGTGCTGAAGGGGTTAAGCGCCAAATAAAAAATAAAAACAAATAATATAAATACCATCTGAGGTGAAGCCATTGATTTCGGGGGTTGATGAGTGATTGGTGCTTCTGAATGCGTGTGTGTGTGTATGTGTGTGTGTGTGTGTGTGTGTGTGTGTGTGTGTGTGGGTATTTTTAGGGGGGGGGGGGGACTGTTATGTGTTCTGTCACCTCTTTTTCCTTTCTCGAGTCCCTTGCTGATCCTCCCTACCCCTAGTCTGAGTAAGAGCTGGCTACTGACTGACGGACTGCGATATAAATACAGTGGCAGCGGTGGGATGACTAGTGAGGTGAACAGTAAGAGCAGCATTATTAAGAACAAGGTTAAGGGGGTAGTGCTGCTTGCTTTTCTGGACCACTTTCTCCCTCGTGTTTAGCCCCATTAGTTTTGATATCTTAAGACCGTAGGCCCATTATTTTGGCGATTATAACACCTTTCGTCCCATTTCGTTGTCAATTTTAATACCTTCCGTGAAATTTAGGTGTCGATTTTTTCCTGGCGAGCGATAGCGAGCCTGTAATTCTAAGAGGAACCGGCCTTCGGCCGGGACATTTTTCTACCGAAAAATGTACAAATTAATCTTGAAAGGGGGTCTAGGGAGTAATTTTTTAAGCTTGATGGAGGTCTAGCGAGGAAACTGAAACATAAATGGATACATGAATTAATAGACCAAACATCCAGCTACTAGCCCCTTAAAGGTGGTGTTAGGGTACGTTCACTTGGTTGGAGGTACCGGTAGTGGGTATCTAGGGTGGGTATAGAGGTTAATGGGGAGAGAGTGGGGGGTGATGGGTAGAGAGAGAGACAGAGACAGATAATGTGTTTGTGTGTGTGTGTGTGTTACTAATTATTACTCCACACATTTATCTATCTCGTATTCTTCTTTCAATCTAGCAAAGGGGGGGGGGGGTCCTATGTTTCCTACAAAGACCACCTATGGTTTGCACACAGTTAATAGGTCTTATATTAAGTCACTTCCGCCTACCGTTCCAAGCCAATGGTAACCCGTCCTTCGGTGGAGTGGGTGGCTTGCTTGCTGGGTCAACAGAACAGTGGAAGGAGTGTGTGAGAGAGAGGGAGTGTGAGAGGGAGAGAGAGAGAGAGGGAGGGAGAGAGAGAGAGAGAGAGAGAGTTGGCTTATTCATACAGTTGTTGTTGTTGTTGTTGTTGTTCCCCAAGCTGCCTGGCCGAACAGCCCCAAGGCCCCGAGCAAGGCCAAGGCCATAACCGAGCGCCCCCACAGAACCCTCCCCGCCGACCACAATAAAGCCTGGGTGACCGAAGCCACTCCATGGCGGGGAGCTGAGGAGGGTGCGGAAATGCCCGGGAAACCAAAGCCCCACCCAGGGCCCTGTGTCCCTCAGCAATTATGAAGAGAGAGTTGAGGGGCAAGGGAAAAATGTGACGCTTTGGCTTCCAATCTTGGTAGATTGGGAGGTCAATCCACTTTAGAGACGCCGTCACTTGAGATCTAGAAAATATATAAATAAAAGGAACAGTCAGAGTAAGCTATGGGGGTATGGCAAGAGATTTGCTCAGTTCTCACTCTGATAGACCCAGCCCATCACCATATGACTAGAACCCAATCCTCTCAGCATCAGCTAGGAAAGGCCCTAGAAAGCCCGCCTTTGGCTGGTGGATAGCTCCCCTATTTCAAACCCTTTT
>CM064568.1:55699643-55704643 GCA_032716605.1 Paralithodes platypus
GCCACAGGAAGGAGAATCACCCAAGCCTAACTCGATCCCTTTGCAGTGGGACTATGCTGTATATATACTGGTATATACCGGTATCTATATATATATGTTTGTTTCTTCTATGTTTTATAAAGGAGACAAAAGAAAGGCTGTCGGTAACAAAGGTCTTTTTTTCACCCCCCCAAAACCACAACAATGTACAACCGGGAAGGTATTCCAGCTGGCCTAGAGGTCCTTGTATGAAATAGCTACTGAACAAACCAACGGGTGGTAGTTACGTCTGTATATATCGCTTGCCACTACATGCTGGACATAGATAAAATAGAATAAGGTAACTTAAGAGCCGGATAATCACACGAGCGCTTTTTTTTCCCTCAACATGTATCCTGAAACACTGGTCTGGCAGCTTACGCGGTCAACATTTGATATATATCTTTCACCTACATTAATCTACCATCAGTATGTTTTCCGGTTACCAGTGCCAAATAATTCGAGGAAACTATTGCCTAGAAAAAATGTTTTGATCATCGAATGTTGACTTAAAAAAGCTCTCGTGGGATACCGGTTTAACTACGACGGGTCGGGTATACGCCAATCGTCTTTTGGTCTGTGTACTGGAGGGCCTGGGTTGGTTGAGTAAAGCTATGGCTAACTTCCGAAAGTAGCACACAAAAAGTTAGCGGTACACTCATAGGTAGCGCCGACGAAATGACAATGTGATTGAACCTTAACTTCTCATCCTCCAAAGGGCCTAGAGCAAACTGGCTGTAAATAGCAAACCTATTTCCTGGTAGCCTCTTCCCTAATGAGAGAACTGTCAGCTCGATCTGCTTTCATTACATTTTGAGTTCTGAGAAGGTAAGGGGTCAAGAAAGTGTCAAGTTCGTTGGCCGCTACCTACAGTGTAGTAGTGTCAAAAACACTGGGTGATTATAGAAGCAGTAGGAGGGAGGTGTCTATCTCTATATCTATCTATCCATCTCTATATATATCGCAATGGCGCGCGCATATTATAAGTAGGAGGACAGTAGTAATCTATATTACAGTATATATTAATATCTATCTATCTATTAATATCTATCTATCTATTAATATCTATCTATCTATTAATATCTATCTATCTATTAATATCTATCTATCTCTATTAATATCTATTTTATATCTATCTATCTATCGCTATCCTTTCTATCTATTATATATCTCTATATATTTTATATCTATCTATCTATATCTGTCTATCTATCTATTTATATCTATTTATCTATATATCTCTATATCTCTATCTATCTATTTATATCTAATCTATACTATTCATATCTATTCTATCGATCTATTCTATCTATCTATCTCCATTTATCGATCTATTTATTCATCTATCTACCTATACCCTATATAATGGAGGCATAAAAAAAAATGGGTACAATCCTTCTTAGGGCAGCTGATATCTGGACCTTAAAAGCCAAAACAATAAGTAATCCTAAGCATAGCCAAAATAATATACCGCATCACACACAATGCGCCACGGTACGCTGGAACGACTATAGGGTACACAATGGTCAGGGGTTGTTATTGAGAGGATAATAAGCCTGTATTACAACGGCACCTCGTATATCTACATTCTACTGTTTTCCAATTTTTCTGAAGAGTGTTTATAGCGAGAGGACGGAGGCAGAGAAGGTGGGGTGGTGGAGAGAGAGGAAGCGGTTGGAGGGGGTGGCTTTTGTTATGTGTGTTATTAGTATTGTATTGGGGAAATGGAGGATATACGGTAGAGGGGGGGGGGGGGGGGGTGGCCGTGGCCGAGAGAAAGTAGTGGACAGTATGGTACGTTGGGTTCCCGATCTATCCAGTGTTACAGTATACGTACGTTGGGTCCGATATATACAGTGTTACCAGTATGGTACGTTGGGTCCGATATATCCAAGTGCTACAGTATGGTACCGTTGGGTCCGATATATCCAGTGTTTACAGTAATGGTACGTTTTGGTGTTGTTCCGAGATATCCACCTGTTACAGTATGGTACGTTGTGGTCCGATATATCCCAGTGTTACAGTCTGGTACGTTGGGGTCTCGATATATCCAGTGTTACAGTACTTATGGATACGGTTGGGTCCGATAGATCCAGTGTTACAAGTATGGTACGTTGGGTCCGATATATCCAGTGTTCCAGTATTGGTACGTTTGGGACGATATATCCAGTGTTACAGTATGGTACGTTGGGTCCGATAGATCCAGTGTTAAAGTATGGTACGTTGGGTCCGATATAATCCAAGTAGTGTTACAGGTTGGGACGTTGGGTCCGATATATCCAGTGTTACATGATCCCGTCTTAACCCATTTACCTTATAAAGTACCTCTACGACTCCAAAGGGATACAATACAAAGGTCAATAAAACCCTTTGAAGAACAGAGGGTCCTTATTAAGCTGCATTAAATAGTCTATTTTTTTGCTAGAATCAAAGGTAATAAAATGGGCGTCATCATGCTGAAGGGGTTAAGGGGGTCGGGTATATAAATTAGCTTATTCACATATTCCAGGATGGGTTTTAGTTTCCTTCCTAGCCCTCCATCAAGCTTAAACAAATATCCTCAAGACCCCCTTCCAGATAAATTTGTACATTTTTCGGTAGTTCCTCCAAAATTACAGGCTCTCTTTTGCTGGCCAGGAAAAAGTCCACACCTGTATGGCAGGAAAGGTCTTGATAATGTTAAAGAAATGGGACGAAAGGTATTACAATACGAAAAAACTAATGGGGCATGCAAGCATCTTAAAATATAAAAACTAATGGGGCTAAACATGAGGGAGAAGGGGGTCCAGAAAAAGCAACGACCTCCCCCTTAAATAATGATGTTTAAAGGTAAATTCCAAATAGTTCTGGCTTAAATTAGACGAGGTTATGCAGTTTAAGAAGGGACACTTGTTATTCAGAGGGTGTAGTGAGAGCGTAGTTACCCATTTGAGTCTTAGGGGTAGATTATAAGCCACGGGAAACTCGTCTAAATGGTAACTATAGAATATGACCAAAGTTACGTCATCGTGATGACAAAAGGTGGGTTTAAGCGCCAAATAAAAAATAAAAACAAATAATATAAATACCATCTGAGGTGAAGCCATTGATTTCGGGGGTTGATGAGTGATTGGTGCTTCTGAATGCGTGTGTGTGTGTGTATGTGTGTGTGTGTGTGTGTGTGTGTGTGTGTGTGTGTGGGTATTTTTAGGGGGGGGGGGGGGGGACCGGTTATTGTGTCTTTTCTGTCCACCTTCTTTTTCCTTTCTCGAGTCCACCTTCTTGCTGATCCTACCTAACCCATCCACCAACAGTCTGACGGTAAGAGCTGGCTACTGACTGACGGGACACTGACGATATAAATACAGAGTCGGCAGAGGGTTTGGGATGACTCGTGAGGTGAACAGTAAGGAAAGCAGCCATTATTAAGAACAAGGTTAAGGGGCGGGGGTGGGGTTAGGTAGGGCTGCTTGCTTTTCTGGAAAACTTTCTCCATAGTGTGTTTAGCCCCATTAGTTTTGATATCTTAAGCGACCGTTTAGGCCCATTATTTTGGCGATTTATAACACCTTTTCGTCCCATGTTCGTTGTCAATTTTAATACCTTCCGTGAAATTGAGGTGTCGATTTTTTCCTGGCGAGGACGATAGAGAGCCTGTGTATTCATAAGGTGGAACCGGCCTTCGGCCGGGGACATTTTTTCTACCGAAAAATGTACAAATGAATCTTGAAAGGGGGGGTAGGGAGTAAAGGTAATTTTGTTTAAGCGTGATGGTGGTCTAGCGAGGAAACTGAAACATAAATTGGATACATGAATTGATTAATAGACCTAAACATCCAGTAACTTAGCCTTAAAGGTGGGGTTAGGGTACGTTCAATGTTTGGAGGGGTCGGTTACCGGTAGTAGGGGTATCTAGGGTGGGTGGTATAGAGGTTAATGGGAGGGAGGAGAGTGGGGGGGGTGATGGGTAGAGAGAGAGACAGAGACAGATAATGTGTTTGTGGTGTGTGTGTGTTACCTAATATTTACTCCACAACATTTATCGATCTCGTATTCTTCTTTCAATATAGCAAAGGGGGGGGGGGGGGGGTACTATGTTTTCCTACAAAGAACACCTATGGTTTTGCCACACAGTTTAATAGGTCTTATATTAATTGGCACTTCCGCCTACCGTTCCAAGCCAATGGTAACCCGTCCTTCGGTGTGGAGTGGGTGGCTCGTTGATTTTTGGCTGGCGTCAACAGAAAAGTGGAAGGAGTGTGTGAGAGAGAGGGAGTGTGATGGAGGGGGAGGAGAGGTGTTGGGGCCCCCCTGGGACGGGAGGGGTTGATTTCGGGGAGGGATCGAGAGCTGTGTTGGGGAGTTGGTGGGATGTTGGCCGGGAGAGGGAATGAGACGGGGGGAGAGAGTGGGGATGGGGCGGACAAAATGGGGGAGGTCCCCGAGAGGAGGGAAGGAGGGAGAGTTGGTATCTTCAACAGTTGTTTTGTTGTTGTTGGTGTCCCCAAGCTGCTGGGCCGAACGAACAGCCCCCACAGGCCTCCGAGCAAGGCTAAGGCCATAACCGAGCGCCCACCAGACACCCTCCACGAAGAACCACAAGAAAGCCTGGGTGACCGAAAGCCAACTATGGCGGGGAGCTGAGGGAAGGGCGGGTGCGGAACATGCCCGGGGAAGGAAACCGAAAGCCCCCCCCAGGGCCCGTTGTCCCTCAGCCAATATGAATGAGAAAGTTGAGGGGCAAGGCAAAAAAAAACAGGTGACGCTTTGGTCTTTCCAATCTTGGTAGATTGGGAGGGGTCAAAGCCACGTTGAGACCGCCGGTCACGGAGATCTAGAAAAATATATAAGTAAAGAACAGTCAGAAGTACGCTATGGGTATGGCTAGAGATTGCTCAGTTCTAACTCTTGATTACAACCAGGCCTCTCAACAAAATGACTAGAACCAATCCTATACCAGAATCAGCAGGAATAAAGGCCCTAGGAAAGCCGCCCTGTTGGCG
>CM064568.1:55707143-55717143 GCA_032716605.1 Paralithodes platypus
TTAAATATATTTGAATGACGTAAGGAGTATCCAGAAATATATACACTATAATAAAACATCAAAAAATGCATTGTTTAAGGGGAGATGGATTGTTTTTCTGGTCCCCGTTAGTTTTCAGATTTTAAGAAGTTCACCTCATTAGTTTGTCGAATTTAAAACCCTTTCGTCCCATTTCTATATCAATATCAAGACCTTTCGTGCCATTTAGGTGTCGATTTTTTCTTGGCGAGCGAAAGCGAGTCTGTGATTTTACGAGACATTGGCCTTCGGCCTGAATATTTTTCTATCGAAAAATGTACAATTTTTATCTAGAAGGGGTTCTAGGGAGTGTTTTTGTTTTAAAGCTTGATGAAGGTCTAGCGAGGAAACTAAAATGTAAATAAAATACGTAAATATATATATAGTCAGAGCTGTGGTGGTCGAGTGGTGAGCACGCTCGCGTGTGAATCTGCAAGACCCGGGATCGAATCCCCGCCACGGCGGACATTTAGTGGGTGTGGTAGTACGTCCTAGCATGTTTCACATGCTTGCACCCAGTCAGGGGACATCCTGACGACGTATACAGACTAAACACATAACAAAGCCACTCCAACACCTTCCTCTCTCTCCAACACCCCTTCTCCCCTCTCAACACTCTTCTCTGAGCTAGTACCTGTATAGAATCCTAAGATTCAGAGTCGTAAAGATTCCAGGACGAGCTCAATAACGGCGGATCCCCAGATTGGCCGTGGTGATTGCACCTAAACACATACAAAAGATACAAAAGATACGAAAGATACGAAAGACCCCCAAAATATAACCACTGTCCCCTTAAGAGGAAGAATGTGTGGAACTGTTGCTTTTGCCTGCAAGCACAGTAATATACAGTATAATAATGCTTGACACAAATAGAGGGCATTATTTAATCCATCATATTTATCCCAGCCAGTCACCACAGACCCCACGGTAAGGAGAAAGCGTATTTGTACCTCTTGCAGATTATTCATACGTCCATGGCAGTATTACTTAAGGGGGTAGTCATTATTTGTTGGTATACATATATACTGTATATATATATATATATATATATATATATATATATATATATATACATATATATATATATATATATCTATATATATATATATATATATATATATATATATATATATATATATATATATATATATATATATATATGTGTGTGTAGGCTATTTATTTATTTATTATTTTATTTATTATTGTTATTTTTTAAGAGTGATTAAGAGTAATATTCAAGGTACGTTAGAGTCAAAATGTCTGGACACACGGATTTTGAAACAGTTTAAGTTATAGGATGAGGGAAGGACAGATTGAAGGAGAGAGTTCCAGAGCTTACTTGTTGAGTAGAAAAAGGATGGGAAAATTAGTTCACTCTTGGGTTAGAGAGTTGGACAGAATAGGGGTGAGAATGTGTTGAATTGAAAGGCGGGTGCACCCACTCTCCATCAGGGGGGAGGTATGCACTGAGAAAGCTCTGAAGAACACTGATTATAGTAATAGCGGTAGAAAGGTAAGAAAGATGCAACATTGCGGCGGCGTGTGGCTATGCGTTCTGTTATCCCCACATATATATTTACAGTACACATTGAACAGCACAGTCACATTCAACAAGCACTTCACACAATACACATACACAACGAGGAGATCGTTACTGAAGGTTTTAATCCACGGTGTACACTCGAACACATAAATCCTGGTCCTTCTTAACCCATGGATTGCTAAAAAATTGAAAAAATTAAAGTTCAAGTTGAGGAAGGGAGAGGGGGGTGGGGTATAAAGGGGGGGGGGGGGGTGGAGGATGTGGTGTAGGGAGATACTACTACTTTCTATGTGCCATACAATTTTGAGACATTTCCCGACACTGGCACGGTGTTTGAAGGGTTCTTTTTACACATAATTAAATACCGTGCCTTCCGTGAGGCCTATCGCACTTTAATTTACGAGTTAAATCCTCAAACAGCTAGACAAACATCTGAGTTGGATACTTTATATTTGCGAAGTAATTATTGGGAAGATTCAATTTAGTTCGGCATAGGTTCGAAAACTTCTCAAGACCACGATTTATGAATATATGCACCACATGAGGAGGAGCACTTTATTGACAATGTTTTAGCTTCGTTGTCAACAAAGTAGTGTTTCCATTTATTCTGTCAAGTATTTGTAGTGAATTTTAAACACCAAGATTTATGTACTAGACTGTACACCAGATCAGAGCTAACAGGAAACGGTACGAAATGACCGCACCTAAGAGCCAGACTAACAGGAAACGGTACGAAATGAAGCTCAACGAAAGGACCGCACCTGAGGGAAACACTAACAGGAAACGGTACGAAACTCCTCTAAGCGAAAAGACCGCACCTGAGAGAGAATCTAAACAGGAAACGGTACGAAACTCCTCTAAGCGAAAAGACCGCACTTGAGAGAGACACTAACAGGAAAGGATACGAAATGAAGTTCAACGAAAGGACCGCACCTGAAAGAGCCACTGAAATGAGACGATACGAAAATAAGTTGAACGAAAAGACCACACCTGGAAGAGTCTATCTATCTATCTATTTACTCAGGCCCAATCCCCACTTTTCCAATTTTTTTCTTTTTCTGTTTTCTTTTTTTTGTGGAGGGGGGGGGGGTTACTCAAGACAGAGCAAGAACAGGGAACACTAACAGCAAACGATACGAAACTCGTCTAAGCGAAAGTACCGCACCTGAGAGATCCTCGTATAGGTCCTGTCAGCACGAAGTACGGGAAGACAGTGAGACAGTGAGAGGGACGGGCAGCCATTGACAGAGGTGGATAATGCACCTCAAGGACGGGGGAGGGACCACTAAACCCACCCTCAGGTTTTTAGTTTGTTCCCTAGACCTCCATCAGGCTTAAAATTACACCCCTTAGACCCCTTTTCAAGATGAATTTGTAAATTTTTCGGTAGAAAAATTTCCTGCCGAAGGCCGGTTCGTCTTAAATTACAGGCTCGCCAGGAAATCAATCGAAACCTAAATGGCACAAAAGGTCTTGAAATTGACAGAAATGGGGCAACATTTCTTAAAATCGACAAACTAATGGGGCGAACATCTTAAAATCTCAAAAGCAATGGGGTTAAACAACCGGAAAAAGGGGTCCAGAGCGAAATACTTGAAGTGGAAAATCTCCCCTTAACCTTTTAGTATTTGAAGATGTTTATTAAAACCATATTCTGGTTATTATCTGCGCCGACGAAATTGGACGGAGGTTAACTTTTTGCTACCGTTTGTCTGTCTGTCTGTTTGTCTGTAAACTAGATATCTCAAAGTTAGGAACCGATTATCACGAAATTTGGCGGGTAGATAGGATTTGTTTTCTATGTGAGTGAGGGAGACAAAAGGCAGAACTGCCTGTAGCGAGTGCCTCCCCCATAGTTGAAAGATTGACAGGGCCAAAATCAAGGGACGTTCGAGCCAAAATGCCTGGACACACGAAGTTTGAAGCAATTTAAGTCATAGGAGGAGGAAAAGACAAGGAAGAAGTGATTACATTTGTGAGGCGATCCAGAATCCAAATCCAGGAGAATATTTAGGTCTATGATATTAACCCATTGAAGCTCTGACGCGTTTTAGCAGTTTATTTTGGCTACCGGTATCATTAGACGATTTTATGCAGCTTAGGAAGGATCTGTGGGTATTAAAAGGGTAAATGCGATCTGAATCAACCCTCTGACTTCCGTATACCGTTACTAATCTGAATAAAATCGTCTAACAGTAGCCAGAAAACAGAACAGAAACGCGTGTTGGAGCTTGAAAGGGTTAATGGTAAAGAACCAGCCTCTCCTCCCTACTTGGTCGCAACTGTGTCGGGGAAAGCTTGCGTAAAAAGGTATACAGGTAAAAAAATATGTGTAGCCCCGAAGGAGTTTATGGAAGTTATTTGGTGTACATGCGGACTGACACACACACACTCACACACTCACACACACGCATGACCCCCCCCCCCCCCCACCACCACCACCACACACACACACATTCTGTACACATAAACAATATCACACACACACATAAAGCTCACACACAGGCAGGAATACCTACTGAGTGACTAGATATATTAAAACAATAGAACAAATAATAATAATAATAATGATAATAATAATAATGAATAAATAACACTTTTTGCTGAAACACTATACGCTGGAGAATATTCAACAATTGATCTTGGCAGCTACGGTGGAACCTAACCGCAAGAATAGGGGTAGAGTATAATAGATGTTGTAGCCTTGGGAACGGACATGGAAGCTATTTAACGCACACGCAATGCTACACACACACACACACACACACACACTTGCGCTTATATAAACATCCACACACACACACGAACACACATATAAATGTAGAGAGAGAGACAGGACAACACGAGCTTAGGCTCAAATCCTGTATACTACAATTAGGTGAGTACACACACACATGCAATGGTACACACACACACACACACACTCACGCAATGGTACACACACACCTGCGCTTATATAAACGTCCACACGAACACACACACTCACACACGCAATGGTACACACATACACACACACACACACACACACACGTAATGGTACACACACACATGCACTTATAGACATTCACACACTATATATTCATGAACATACACTTGCAGACATTTCACACACACACACACACACACACACATGATACCTACACACCAAAATGACACCAAAATGATACCTAGCCTAAAGAACAAACCATACGAAGAGCGTCTTAGAGAATTAAATCTATTTCCTTTAACCCAGCGCAGATTATAAGACAGTGGTGGAACGAAAGTCATTGATTGATTATGTATGTGTGGATGAACGAATGAAGAAATCTGTGATGGATGCTAGGGTGTATAGGGGTATTGGAGGGGGTCTGTCTGATCATTATGTAGTGGTAGCTAAGGTTAGGATACAAAAGAAGTGGGTGAGGAGAGCGGGAGGGAGGCGAGAGGAGGGTGGAATGGTGAGGAGGGTGGAGAGGTTGCAGGAGGAGGAAGTCAGGGAGGAGTACAGGAGAGCAGTGGAAAGACGACTAGGTGGGTTCGACCTGGAAGTTATGGAGGAAGTGGAGGAGATGAGCAAGGTGTTTAAGGATGAGATCTGTGCAGCATGTGAGGAGGTGTGTGGAGTGAAGAGAAGAGGGAGGGGAGTGAAAGGTACAGCATGGTGGACAGAAGAGGTAAGAATAGCTGTGGAAGAAAAGAAGAAAGCATATAGAGAGTGGTTGGGTAGTAGAGGGAATGAAGATTCCGAGAGACAGAAACGAGCGAGGTACGTGGAGAGTAAGAGGGTGGTGAAGAGAGTAGTGAAGGAAAGTAAGAGAAGAGTAGATGAGGAATTTGGAAGGAATCTGAGTGTAAAATGGAGGGAGAGTAAGAAACTGTTCTGGAAAGAAGTCAAGAAAGTTAGGGAAGGTAGCAAGGGAAACAGTAAGGGTGTGAAAGATAAGAATGGGAGAATGCTAGCCGAGAAGCAAGAGAGAGTCGAAAGATGGAGGGAGTACTTCAGTGAGTTGCTAAATGAAAGGAATGAAGAGCCAGCAAACATAGCTGGATATGGTATGGGAGGGAGAAGAAGAGAAGTAGTGGAGGAGGAGGTGGGGATCAGGAGGTCAGAAGTGTGGGAAGCCATGAAAAGAGTGAAGTTGGGGAAAGCACCAGGAACAGATGGAGTGTGTGGGGAAATGTTGAGGTATGGTGGTGAGATAGTGATAGAATGGGTATGGAAAATGTGCAAACTAGCATGGGAGAAGGGGAGTGCACCGATGACTGGAAGACTGGCATAATAGTCCCCCTATATAAGGGCAAAGGGGAAAGAGGAGTGTGTGGTAACCACCGAGGAATATGTCTTCTAAGCGTAGTAGGGAAGGTATACAGTAGGGTAGTGATTGAGAGAGTGAGAGTGAGAACGGAGAAATGCAATAGGCGACGAGCAGGGAGGTTTTAGGAAGGGAAGAGGATGTGTAGATCAGATTTTTACCCTGAATTGTGTTGTGGAGAAGTATCTGGAGAAGAAACAAAAGGTGTATGTTGCCTTTATGGACTTGGAGAAGGCCTATGACAGAGTGGATAGAGAAGGTTTGTGGAAAGTACTTAGAATATACGGAGTAGAGGGCAAGTTGCTGAAAGCAGTGAAGAGCATGTATGAGGGTGCAAAGGCGGCAGTATGTGTGGAGAGTGAGGAGAGCGAGTTCTTTGACCTGAATGTTGGTTTGAAACAGGGGTGTGTGATGTCCCCGTGGTTGTTTACTGTATATATGGATGGAGTTATGAAAGAAATACTATCAAGAGCAGTGGATGTTGGTGTATCGCTGAAAAGGGAGGAAATTGAGTGGAAGCTACCTATACTGCTGTTTGCGGATGATACAGTTCTGATGAGTGATAATGAATGGGAGTTGCAGGGTCTGGTAAATGAGTTTGGAACAGTGTGCGAAAAACGGAATTTGAAGGTAAATACGGGGAAGAGCAAGGTTATGGTCTTCGAAAGGGGTGAAGTCACAGAGTGTGAGGTGAAGCTGAACGGTCAGGCTATGGAGATCGTCAACTCTTTTAAGTATCTGGGCAGTGTGTTGAGTAAAGATGGGACTATGGATGAAGAGGTGCGGGAGAGGGTACAACAGGGGAAGAGGGTTGTAGGAACGCTAAAAGCAGTAACAAGAAATAGGGTGGTCAGTATGGAAGTGAAGAAGTCCTTGCATGACAGTGTGGTAATCCCGACACTGACTTACGGAAGCGAAGCATGGACGTTGGTTGAGAGACTCAGACCAAGAGTGAGAGCAGTGGAAATGAATTACTTAAGGAGTGCGTGCGGAGTTACATGGAGGGATAGACAGACTAATGAGGAAGTAAGAAGGAGGTGTGGTGTGGAGGTAGATGTGCTGGAAAGTGTGAAAAGGAACAACTTGAGATGGTTCGGCCATATGGAACGTATGGAAAGCGAGAGAATGACTAAGAGGGTGTACGAGAGCGAGGTGGAGGGACAGAGGGGGAGAGGTAGACCGAATATGAGGTGGAAGGATGGAGTGAGGAAGTACATGAACGAAGGCGGTGCTGGTTGGGGGGAGGGGCGTCGACTGACTGGGGACAGAGGTGCATGGGGGCGGTTCGTTCGTGGCCACCCCTTCGGGGATCACGGCATCAGGCAATAGATAGATAGATAGATTAAGAGGTGACTTAATTCAAGTGTTCAAAATCATCAAAGGCATCGACAATATGAACTGTAGTAAGTACTTCACTATCGACCAATCTAATTACACGCGGGGAAACGGGTGCAAAATTATTGGTAAATCTTTTAACTCACACGAATCTAAGAATTTCTTCTTCAATCGAGTTGTCAACTTGTGGAATGGGTTTCCCCGAGACGTTATAGACTGCAGCACCGTTGGTTCATTTAAACTCCGCCTAGACAAATATCTCGCATCAAATCCGCGACTGACTGCGTTTGTAAATGAATAACTTTATTTTATCCCCCCCTCAGTTACTAACCCATATGTCCCCTATTAACTTCCTAATCCTGCCACAGTGCCACGGACATTAGTTCCAGGGCAGTGGTTCCCTTTCCAATGTTCCCTTACCCACTCTGAACCACTGTTTGGACACTTGATCCTCAGTGTTTTGGAGGACAAGCAGCCTAGAAGGGTCACTAGACCTGTTGTTGTTTGATTTCCTTTGTAATCCTTTGTACACACACACACACACACACACACACACACACACACACACACACGTACTCTCAAACACACAAACACATTACCTTTTCCTTGGTGATATGTATCCTCCGTTATTTCCCTTAATTTGTATGTAATACAAAAATATGATACTTTATAGTACGCGATATATGATACTTTATAGTACGCGATATAATATTCAGTATTTGAAACTAGGCGGAAAAGATGGAGGAGAAAAATATAATCCGACCTCGATATGACAACATGAAAGCTATTTGACGCACACGCAAAGGTTCACACACACACACACACACACACACACACACAGTCAGTCAGCATACATATATACACACTCACTCATTCACTTACACACACACACACACACACAGTCAAAATACACATATGCACACTCACTCATTTACATACACACACACATACATACATACACACACACACACAGTCAGAATACACATATACACTCACTCATTCACTTACACACACACACACACACACATACATACATACAAACACACACACGCGGTCAGAATACACATATATACTCACTCATTCACTTACACACACACACACACATACATACATACACACACACATAGTCAGAATACACACATATATATATATATATATACACACTCATTCACTTACACACACACACACACACACACACACATACCTACAAACACACACCCACACAGTCAGAATACACATATATACACTCACTCATTCACTTACATACACACACACACACACACACATACATACACACACACACATAGTCAGAATACACGTATATACACTCACTCATTCACTTACACACACACACACATACATACATTCATACACACACACACATAGTCAGAATACACATATATACACTCACTCACACACATACACACACACACACATACATACCTACATACACACACACACATAGTCAGAATACACATATTATATACACTCACTCATTCACTTACACACACACACACACACACACACACACACACATTACACCATCATCCTTTTTTATTTTTACTTATAATTGACAATTTCACGCAAGTTTCTGTAAAATTAATAATTCCCATTGTTCTATCAGCATTGTAATGGTATGCCCATAAATCAATTATATGCCCAATTAACTATGAGAGGTCCTTTCTAAGCTCAACCCCTTCAGCACGATGGCGTCTTTTTACCCATGATTCTGGCTAAGGTTAGACGATTTTATGCAGTTTAAGGGGGGATGGGCGTATTTATTTAAGGGGGGATGGGCGTATTTATTTAAGGGGGGATGGGCGTATTTATTTAAGGGGGGATGGGCGTATTTATTTTAGGGGGGATGGCCGTATTTATAAGGGGGGATGGCCGTATTTATAATGGGATGGCCGTATTTATAAGGGGGGATGGGCGTATTTATTTAAGGGTGGATGGGCGTATTTATTTAAGGGTGGATGGGCGTATTTATTTAAGGGTGGATGGGCATATTTATTTAAGGGTGGATGGGCGTATTTATTTAAGGGTGGATGGGCGTATTTATTTAAGGGTGGATGGGCGTATTTATTTAAGGGGGGATGGGCGTATTTATTTAAGGGGGGATGGGCGTATTTATTTAAGGGGGGATGGGCGTATTTATTTAAGGGGGGATGGGCGTATTTATTTAAGGGGGGATGGGCGTATTTATTGGCTCATTTATGTATCTATTTATTATTTTTGTTGTTTCCTCCCTAGACTTCCATCACACTGAAACAAAAACACCCACCCAAGACCCTCCTTCGTTCTACGCTTAACAAAATCGTCTATGGACGCCCAAACTATATTGCCAATAACGATACAGCACTGAAGGACTTATAGGAATCTTGTGAAAGCGTAACACACTCACACTCTCTCTCTCTCTCTCTCTCTCTTTCTTTCTTTCTTTCTTTCTTTCTTTCTTTCTCTCTCTCTCTCTCTCTCTCTCTCTCTCTCTCTCTCTCTCTCTCTCTCTCTCTCTCTCTCTCTCTCTCCTGCAACATTGTCACGTGCACAGAGAAGTCAATTTATTGCATAATCATGACCAAGCCACCTGGATCCTGTAAAACCAGGCCATGACTGACGGTGATCATACTCCATGGTGAGAGAGAGAGAGAGAGAGAGAGAGAGAGAGAGAGAGAGAGAGAGAGAGAGAGAGAGAGAGAGAGAGAGAGAGAGAGAGAGAGAAATGTGACAGTGAGTGAGAGGACATCGATACATACAATAGACAGATAAATGAGATAAATCGAGAGAGAGAGAGAGAGAGGATGGGGAGTGC
>CM064568.1:55719643-55724643 GCA_032716605.1 Paralithodes platypus
TCCGGGATAGAAACAGAGAGAGTCTTTGCTCTAACCTCCACTTCGGCGTGATCAAGAATAGTTAACCAGTTCCTATTGATATTAACCCATTCAGTACCGGTGACGTACTCTTCATTATATTCTGGCAACTATTAGATGATTTTAAGAAGCTTAAGAAGGACCTCAAACAATCTAAAGGCTACAAACCATCTGAATCCTTATAGGTACAATCTAAAGGCTACACACCATCTGAATCCTTATAGGTGCTTCAGTTTCTTCTTAAGTTACCCCACCTAGCTTTTTTTCTCTTTCTCTCCCTCTCTCTTTGGCTTGTATCCATTCGGCCTCATTCAACCTACTGTTTTAAGACGTTTACCCCCATCCAGGTGTCAATATTTTCCTGGTGAGCAGTAGCGAGCCAGCATATATCTTTTGTTTTGACAGCAAGCTAAATTTGTAAATTTTTCGATAGAAAAATGTCTCCGGCGAAGCTTGATTTCTCCATACATTGCTGGCTCGCTGTCGCTCGCCAGGAAGAAATCGACACCTGGATGGGGATAAACGTCTTAAAACAGTTGGCTGAATGGGGCCGAATGGATACAAGCCAGGGAAAGCGAGAAAAGGAGAGAAAGATAAACAAAGCCAGTGACCCCCTTTAACTCTCTCTCTCCTCGGGGTAAGTAGGGATCATTACTGGACATGATGTGGGGAAGGACGATAATGCGAGCGTTGAAAGTAGGAAGATTTTGGCCAGAGATACTTGACTGGGTGATCTTGATTTGCTGCACCAAAGAGTGGACATGATACAATTCGAGAGAGAGAGAGAGAGAGAGAGAGAGAGAGAGAGAGAGAGAGGGAGAAATTAGCCAGGCTATATAGTAAAAGGAAGCGTCGGAATATTCTGGAAGGGTTAAGGGGAGGTGGGCCGTTTTTTTTTTTTTTTTTTTTTTTCATTAATTTTATTTCTTAGTTTCTTCGCTAGACCTCACTCAAACTTTAAAGAAAAAACACTCCCAAAAACACCCCCAAAACCCTCCTTCAAGATAAATTTGTAAATTTTTCGATTTAAAAAGTGTCCCGACCGAAGACCGGTTCCTCTTGAATTACAGGCTCGCTATCACTCGACAGGAAGAAAATCGACACGTAAATGACACGAAAAGTCATAATGTTGACAAAGATTTGGGGCGAAAGGTCTTAAAATCGCCTAACTAATGGGCCAAACGTCATACAATCTGAAAACTAATGGGGCTAAGCATGATGCAATAAGGGGACCAGAAAAACGGCCCCATCTCCCCTCAAATGTTTCCCAGATGTAGTGAAGGAAAGGTTTATGGTTGATTTTTAGTTTGGCGATTTTAAAGACCTTTCACCCCATTTCTTTGCCAATATTAAGACCTTTCGTGTCATTTAGGTGCCCTTAGGCGAGCGATAGCGAGTCTGTAATCTAGGAGGGAAGGCCGGAACATTTAAATGTATCTAGAAGGGGGATTTTATTTATTTTTTTTTTTTTTTTAATGGAGGTCTAGGAAGGAAACTTAACATATGCTAAATATAAGCTCTAGGTAGGAAGCTAAACAAATAATGAATCCACAAATATATCAACCACTACTAAATAAACCTGTCCCCCCTCAAGTATGCGTTCGAGTGAGGATGTGTATGGTTAAGGGGAGGTTTTTAGTTAGTTCGCTATAACTTCCATCAAGCTTAACATTACTACCCCTAGACCCCCTTTCAAGATAAATTTGTACATTTTACGGTAGAAAAATTTCCCGGCCGAAGGCCGGTTTCTACAGTTTCTACGGTTTTACAGGCTCGCTTTCGCTCGCCTGGAAGAAATCGCCACCTAAATG
Source organism: Paralithodes platypus (assembly GCA_032716605.1). Classification (NCBI taxonomy): domain Eukaryota; kingdom Metazoa; phylum Arthropoda; class Malacostraca; order Decapoda; family Lithodidae; genus Paralithodes; species Paralithodes platypus. Next base: position 55,721,473 of record CM064568.1, read on the forward strand.
GCACGAAAAGTCTTAAAATTGACAGAAATGGGGCGAAAGTTCTTAAAATCGCCAAACTAATGGGGCGAACGTCTTAAAATATCAAAAGCAATGGGGCTAAACATGAGAGAGAAAGGGGTCAAGAAAAAAATCCCTCAAGTGGAAATCTCCCCTTAAGCTTGGTGGAGATGTAGGGTGGGGGCGGGGCTGTGCGCTCAAGCAGGCGGGGCACACAATAAACAGTTTAAGGGAGGACACCGGATTTGTTTTATCTTTCTCTCCTTTTCTCTCTTTCTCTGGCTAGTATCCATTCTGCCTCATTCAGCCTACTGTTTTAAGACGTTTACCCCCATCCAGGTGTCAATATTTTCCTGGCGAGCGGTAGCGAGCCAGCATATATATATTTTTGTTTTGACAGCAAGCTAAATTTGTACATTTTTCGATAGACAAATTTCTCCGGCGAAGCCGGATTTCTCCATACATTACTGGTTCGCTATCGCTCGCCAGGAAGAAATCGACACCTGGATGGGGATAAACGTCTTAAAACAGTTGGCTGAATGGGGCCGAATGGATACAAGCCAGGGACAGAGAGAAAAGGAGAGAAAGATAAAACAAATCCGGTGACCCCCCCTAAGTGCAGTTAAAGTGGGGGGACAGAAGAAGCTTAAGGGGAGGTTTCCACTTGAGGGACTTTTTTCTTGACCCCTTTCTCCCTCATGGTTAGCCCCATTGCTTTTGATATTTTAAGACGTTCGCCCCATTAGTTTGGCGATTTTAAGAACTTCCACCCCATTTCTGTCAATTTTAAGACTTTTTGTGCCATTAAGGTGTCGATTTTTTCCTGGCGAGCGATAGCGAGCCTGTAATTTAAGAGGAACCGGCCTTTGGCCGGGACATTTTTCTACCGAAAAATGTACAAATTTATCTTGAAAGGGGATCTAGGGGGTGTAATGTTAAGCTTGATGGAGGTCTAAAGAACTAACTAAAAACCTCCCCTTAATTTGGGTGACTAATCTTAACTCGTTCTTTGTATCCGTAAATATATAGGTTAACAACAAAGCTTAACTTGCTGTTTACATTGAACCTACCAAATGTGTTGTTATACTAAGGATAATGGTACATGATTGTTATTATGTGTATTAATATTAGTATTTATAATAATATTTCGTTATGTATATCTAAATATCTCTCCCTCTCTCTCTCTCTATATATATATATATATATATATATATATTGTTACGGCTGGATCGGCAATACATATTCGGGATTCTTGATCGTAGGACAGAAATGGCTTAAGTGACAACGACACGCTCGATTCCAGTCCCAAATACTATATGCTCCAGACAACAAAAGCACCAACGCCCTACAGAGTTATCGTCTACGGTAACGAGGTACCTTAACTCGGCGAAAGTGTACAACAGGGGTAGGCTATGAGGCTAAACTCCCTCAGACATTTATAGGTTACGTTATTACTAAAGAAATGCAATACTCAAGAAACTACGTTAATATTAAGCCTCTAATAATGTAGAATAGAAGCAGGCTAAAGGTATGACAGTGAAATGCTAAATGACAATTGTACACGCCTACTTGAAAGCGCGTGCACTACACTAACTGTCCCCTACTAACATGCACTAGCATGTAGCATACAAGATGTTCATGATCCAGTAGATACCTAATAATACACATGGGAGGAACATAAACAGTAGTCACTTATAATAATGAATCTATACTTGGAATAACTAAAAGGTTGCAGGCAACAGTACTGCGCCGGTAGCCTACTACCGCATAGGCTACTTCGCTTCTCTCACTCTGTCTCCCCTCCGAGTCCGTATGCGCCCTACGCAACAGAACTCCGGACACAGCAGCAAAACGACAGTGCAGTTAATTGATACATGAAAGTATTAATAGTGTTGTCTTGTGTGTGAGTAATGTGTATTGTAAAGTTATAGATATATACTTAGAGAGCTGCAATGCATAGTAAAATAAAGATATATCCCACTCATCATCCCCATGTGTTCTAGCTAGCAGGCCAAGTCACAGGAACAACGAGTCCCAGCACCGAAAGCGAGAACCCAGGAGAAGACTGTAGAGAACACAAGGACAGATAAATTACGTTACTCTACTATACCGGCACTACGAGCGAGCTGTAGTCTCGGGTGCTACACTCGCTCCTGGCTCGGTATGCAAATCAAGGCTAAGTCCTCGTCCCTCTACAGACAACTCCTGGGCATGGTCGGGCTCTTACACATGGCACCAGTCTAGTCACAAATGGGATGATGAGCAGGGCATATAACTCGTGAACATGTAGAACGTTCACCAACTATCCTCATCAAGAAGATCGCTGTTCACATTAACCCCTTAAATCTAATACATGTAAATATATGCTTGTCCTAAGAGTAATACGAGAGGTGAGTGCTGAAACTCCTTTAGGACCTCAAGGGAAGGTTATGCATTTAAATAGAGAGAAGAATGAAATGAGAGTAATGTCGTCAGAGAGAAAGAGTGCAACCGTGAGAAGTGGGGAGAGAGAGCAAGGGATGTTAGAATCTCAAAGGTTCTAGGCAACCTAGTCCAGGAACACACAGCCAACCTCCAGGCAGTGTGCTGTACGACAACATGGGCCCAGCCCAGGCAGGCAACAATGGACTACCAACCCTATCGCGCCTAGCTATAAGGGCAAGGCTGCCAACCAGTCCATACGTCTGGCAACCACCCGGCCGGCAGCGCGGCGTGTTGCTACCCTCTTGCTCTGAAGCCCAACTCACTCTCTCTCTCTGAATTCCCATTATCCTATCTATCAACTTCTCTATTGATACTACATATTAAATGGAAGGTCTCGACATGGCTTAAAACAAAAACCCACCACTGGTTAGCACATGACGAGACCTTTGCAGAGATACAAAGAACATAGTTATAAGTTGTCACACTCAATATACATAGCGGCTGACGGTAGCCAGATCACGGGCGGTACAGTGGAGTACCAAGGAGTACAATCAGGTTGCGTTGCCCAGCACTGGGGTGCGTCACAATATATATATATATATATATATATATATATATATATATATATATATATATCTATATATATATATATATATATATATATATATATATATATATATATATATATATATATATATATATATATATATATATATATATATATATACAATATGTATATACAGTATATAT
>CM064568.1:55729643-55777347 GCA_032716605.1 Paralithodes platypus
CCTAATTGTTCTTTCCTATTAAATATCTCCCTTTTCTTCTAAAACCCTTAAGAGAGAGAGAGAGAGAGAGAGATAGAGATAGAGAGAGAGAGAGAGAGCGAGCGAGAGCGTTAAAGGTCAAAAGCACGAACCCCAGTGTAATGACTAACATTATTGATATTATTAATGTATTTAGTTTATAAATATAATCGGCCAACGACTCATTCTCTTTGGAAGTTGATGCAATTAAGTAAACACAAATAATGGATTAGTAATAACACTATAAGTAAATTAAACCAAGAATCATAGGTATAATTCAATGTCTATCTTTCTATCTTGTCTATCCATCTGTCTACTTATCTTTCATCTGTTTATCTATCTATCTGTCTTCCTTTCTATCTTGTCTATCCGTCTGTCTACTTATCTTTCATCTGTTTATCTATCTATATGTCTTCCTTTCTATCTTGTCTATCCGTCTGTCTACTTATCTTTCATCTGTTTATCTATCTATCTGTCTTCCTTTCTATCTTGTCTATCCGTCTGTCTACTTATCTTTCATCTGTTTATCTATCTATATGTCTTCCTTTCTATCTTGTCTATCCGTCTGTCTACTTATCTTTCATCTGTTTATCTATCTATATGTCTTCCTTTCTATCTTGTTTGTTTACTTCTCTTGCATCTGTTTAGCTATCTATTTATATATTTCTTCTTTGTCGACTTGGGTGTATCTATTCAGGGTATGAAACGAAAGCCAAACCCATTCTTCTTAGTCTAAAATTGGTGTTTATGGGTCAAGTTATGTCTTTGAAAGTGATAAAATTAGCAAAACAAGGAAATGTCTTGGTCATTTTCCTGTATACTTTCTCATATTCATTCAATTCGTCAAAAATATTCCACCACTTTGACAACCTAAATCTATTATTAAATTAACCCCTTCAGGATACGGTATGATGACGCTCTTTCACTTAATTCTGGCGATTTTACTTCAGCGTTCATAGCAATTTACTTGCTGATAATTATAATCCCAAATGGTACACAAAATAGAAATAAATTGAAGTCGACATACTGAAAATTGTGATCTCAAATGTTACACACAATGGAAATAAATTGAAGTCGGTATACAGAAAATTATTAATCTTTTTACCCTTATATTTCTTGGGATTATCACTGCCAATACACCTTCCAAGGGTGATTATTTATGGACACTTTAATTTCCCTTTTCATACCGTCGAAAACCCACAATTATTTGCAGTGCATTCCTCAACCGTAATGAAAACAAAGAGGACATCGACGTGCAATTTTCAAAGCTCGATTTCCCTGCTAATTCGTCAACACCCAACCCTCATTTGTCGCACAGTACACCATTACACCGTGTACTAAGAGCTGTGATAAAATTAGTGCTCACCTGCAACTCTGTGCTGGTGAAAATAGCGCGTAAATGAGAGCTATCTATCTGCAAAGCGGTCTTCCCCTCACAACTGGTTACGTATCGGTTTGTTTACATCAGCTGGCCCACTAGAGAAAACTAAGGTATTGATCGGAATTTCCGGGTAAACTATGGTAAACATCTTGGGCTTTTCGTGCAGGTACATTTAAAGGAGCCCACCTCGCTTGTTTTCTCTATCTCTCCCTCTCTCTTTGGCTTGTATCTATTCGGCCTCATTCAGCCTACTGTTTTAAGACGTTTAACTCCATCCAGGTGTCAATATTTTCCTGGCGAGCGGTAGCAAGCCAGCATATATATATATATTTGTTTTACAGCAAGCAAAATTTGTACATTTTTCGATAGAAAATTTGTCCGGCGAAGCCGGATTTCTCCATACAATGCTGGCTCGCTGTTGCTCGCCAGGAAGAGATCGACACCTGGAAGGGGATAAACGTCTTAAACAGTTGGCTGAATGGGGGCGGATGGATACAAGCCTGAGAAAGAGAGAAAAGGAGAGAATGATAACGAAAGCAGATGACCCCCCTTAAAGGCCCAGAGACTCGAACTGGTGTAAGCTTCTATATGCTGAGAAATGTATACTTCCAGAGATGTTCGAACTTTAGCTCAGAACTTGGAACTTGGAACTCTTCATCACAGTGTATTAATCCAGATGGGATGTTACAAATGTCCTTTAAGGGGGGTCACCGTCTTTTTTTAATCTTTCTCTCCTTTTCTCTCTTTCCCTGGCTTGTATCCATTCGGCCACATTCAGGCAACTGTTTTAAGACGTTTATCCCCATCCAGGTGTCGATTTCTTCCTGGCGAGCGATAGCGAGCCAGCGTGATATGGAGAAATCCGGCTTCGCCGGAGAAATTTTTCTATTGAAAAATGTACAAATTTATATTGCTCTCAAAACAAATATATATATATGCTGGCTCGCTACCGCTCGCCAGGAAAATATTGACACCTGGATGGGGGTAAACGTCTTAAAACAGTAGGCTGAATGGGGCCAAATGGATACAAGCCAAAGAGAGAGGGAGAGAAAGAGAAAAAAGCGAGGTGGGTTCCCTTAACTATTTATTGCTAGGTGAACAGAGGCATTGGGTGTTGGGATACATGGCCATCCGTTTTGTCCGGCCTGGTAATCGAACCCGGGTCCTTTCCCTTTTGTGTTATGTTACAGCCGTTATTCACGTTGCTTATCTCCTTTCTTTATTACAATTAATTATTTGGTTTAGTTATAGTAGTTTTATTATATTTAATAATTGTGTGGTTTTATTTATAAATGATTGTTTTACTTAAGCGTTGTTTCCACATAGCTATTTTGCTTAGTTGTTTTGTCGTTTTACTGTGTTCGTATACGTTTTGGTATACGTTTTGTCGTTTTACTGTGTTCGTATACGTTTTGGTATACGTTGTCGTTGTACTGTGTTCGTATACGTTTTGGTATACGTTTTGTCGTTTTACTGTGTTCGTATACGTTTTGGTATACGTTTTGTCGTTTTACTGTGTTCGTATACGTTTTGGTATACGTTTTGTCGTTTTACTGTGTTCGTATACGTTTTGGTATACGTTTTGTCGTTTTACTGTGTTCGTATACGTTTTGGTATACGTTTTGTCGTTTTACTGTGTTCGTATACGTTTTGGTATACGTTTTGTCGTTTTACTGTGTATAGGTGGTAAACGTTTTGTCGTTTTACTGTGTTCGTATACGTTTTGGTATACGTTTTTGTCGTTTTACTGTGTTCGTATACGTTGGTATACGTTTTGTCGTTTTACTGTGTTCGTTACGTTTTGGTATACGTTTTGTCGTTTTACTGTGTTGTATACGTTTGGTATATTTGTCGTTTACTGTGTTCGTATAGTTTGGTATACGTTTGTCGTTTTACTGTGTTCGTATACGTTTTGGTATACGTTTTGTCGTTTTACTGTGTTCGTATACGTTTTGGTATACGTTTTGTCGTTTTACTGTGTTCGTATACGTTTTGGTATACGTTTTGTCGTTTTACTGTGTTCGTATACGTTTTGATACGTCGTTTTACTGTGTTCGTATACGTTTTGGTATACGTTTTGTCGTTTTACTGTGTTCGTATACGTTTTGGTATACGTTTTGTCGTTTTACTGTGTTCGTATACGTTTTGGTTTACGTTTTGTCGTTTTACTGTGTTCGTATACGTTTTGGTTTGGTTATTTTGCAAGTTTTACATTATAATATATAATAAAAAGGGGATCTTAGGAATGTTTTTTTTTTTTTTTTTTTTTTTTTTAAGCTTAACGGAGGTCTAGGGAGAAAACTAAAAACATAATAAATAAATAAATATATCGACCAATAAATAAACCCTTCCCACTTAAATTAATAGAGTCCATCTTGGTCCGAGTGATCTTACAAACTTTTAAACAGTAATTAATTTTCAATTAATATTTAATTAATATGTGGAAATAAGTCGTCTGTATAAGGCTTCTAACATTATATATATATATATATATATATATATATATATATATATATATATATATACTAGCAGGGGTACCCGGCGTTGGCCGGGTAATCACCATAATCACCATCACTACTACCACCACTACTACTACCATAATCACCATCATCAATCACTACTACCACAATCATCATAATACTACTACTACCATAATCACCGGCCTCGACCTCCCTGTGCCTCATTAAACGGCGACCTCGATTTCGGCCGCTAAAATAATGACCTCCGATTTTGGATCTGACATCCGTATTCCCATTTTTGAGGGCTGCGAACAACTTTCGTTCCATACACCTTTTCGAATTCGGCCTCGAAACGACCTCCGATCGTGGCCTCGCCCCCTCTATGACCTGACCCAGGTCAATTGACACCAACATGCAAAGTTTCAGCTCCCCAGGTCCAAAACTGCGGCCGCCTATTAAGAACAGACACACACACACAGAAAATCGAAAATATTATATATATATATATAATTTGAAACATACGCCATATTGGTTACTGTGTGAAGGTTACACAATACTGTCTAAGCATAAGTTGAAACTATCATTTCTATATCTATGTGTCTATTGTGTGTACAGCTTTGTTATTGTAAGGTGTACACGTTTATTAGTGTAGGGAGCCCACCTCGCTTTTTTCCTCTTTCTCTCTCTCTCTCTTTGGCTTGTATCCATTCGGTCCCATTCAGCCTACTGTTTGAAGACGTTTACCCCCATCCAGGTGTCAATATTTTCCTGGCAAGCAGTAGCGAGCCAGCATATATATTTTTTGTTTGGACAGCAAGCTAAATTTGTACATTTTTCGATAGAAAAATTTCTCCGGCGAAGCCGGATTTCTCCATACAATGCTGGCTCGCTTCGCTCGGCAGGAAGAAATCGACACCTGGATGGGGATAAACGTCTTAAACCAGTTGGCTGAATGGGGCCGAATGGATACGAGCCAGGGAAAGAGAGAAAAGGAGAGAAAGATAAAAAAAAAAAGCCGGTGACCCCCCCTTCAGGTTAGATAGGTTGGTATGCATGTAATATTAATATATAAACACAAAGACAATGCATCAATAATCATCAACACATAGTTAAGGGCAGACAGACCGTTTTTGTGAACCCCCTTCTCCCTAATGTTTAACCCCACTAGTTTTGAGATTTTAAGACGTTGGTTCCATTAGTTTGGGGATTTTATGACCTTTCACTCCATTTCTTTGTCAATATTAGGACCCTTCGTGCCATTTAGGTGTCGACTTTTTTCCTGGCGAGCGACAGCGAGCCTGTAATTTTAGGAGAAATGTTTCTACCGAAAAATGTACAAATCTATCTTGAAGGGGGGTCTACTGTAGGGGGTGTTTTTCTAAGCTTGATGGAGGTCTAGGGAAGAAACTAAAAAAGGTCTAAATATTGACAAAGTAATGGGACGAAGGGACTCGAAATCTCCAAACTAGTGAACGAACGTCTTAACATTGCAAAACTAATGGGTCTAGACATGAGGGAGAAGGGGGTCCCGAAAAAGCGAGTACCTCCGCCTTAACCACCATGACGTCATTTTACCTTTGATTCTGGCTAACATTAGATGATGTTATGCAGTTTAAGAAGGACCTATGTTACCAAGAGGGCTTATTGAGATCGTAGGTAGCAATTTGAGTCGTGTAGCTAGATTATAAACTTAAGAAAATCGTCTAATGGTAACCAGAATATGGTGAAAAGTACGTGATGGTGGTGAAGGGGTTAGTGGAGGTTCATCTGTCAGTGTTGCCAATTTAGCCACTTTCCCGCTAGATCTAGAGTTATTTACGTCGATCTAGCGGCAATTCTTTACATTTAGCGCCATGAATTCTAGGGATATTGGAGATTTGAGCCATTTTAGAGCGATGTTATAGATATTGTGGCATTATTCTAGCGATATTATGGAGATTTGAGGGTTTTTTTTCGAGAGATTGTGGCATTATTTTAGTGATTTTCGAGATATTGTGGCATTATTTTAGCGGTTTTCAGCATGTATCTATCTATCTAGCGGACGTGAATTGGTAAGCTTCCCCTCAGTTCGTCAGTGTTAAGCCAGTCGGGGTAGTGAATGTTACCCTCGTATTTTGCTCTGCTTAAGGGAGGTCACCGGCTTTTTTTTATCTTTCTCTCCTTTTCTCTCTTTCCCTGGCTTGTATCCATTCGGCCCCATTCAGCCAACTGTTTTAAGACGTTTATCCCCATCCAGGTGTTGATTTCTTCCTGGCGAGCGATAGCGAGCCAGCATTGTATGGAAAAATCCGGCTTCGCCGGAGAAATTTTTCTGTCGAAAAATGTAAAAATTTAGCTTGCTGTAAAAAAAATATATAGCCTATATATATGCTGGCTCGCCAGGAAAATATTGACACCTGGATGGGGATAAATTAAAACAGTAGGGGGGCCGAATGGATACAAGCCAAAGAGAGAGGGAGAGAAAGATAAAAACAAAAGCGAGGTGGGCTCCCTTAATAGCTTGAACTTGGCCCTCTGAACCAATGTGATATATTAGTTCGTGGACTAGACATCATAAATATCTAACTATTACAGAACTGAGACTCGTGTTAAACCCGCACCATTTATCTGTTTAACCCTTTGAGTACCAGGGACGTCCTTTTTCATCACATTCTGGCAACTGTGAGACGATTTTATTCAGCTTAGGAAGGACCTCTAGCAGTAATAAAGCTACAAATTATCTCAACCGACCCTTTCGACTACCACACAAACCCTTCCTAAGCTGCGTCATATCGTCTAAATACAGCTATACTAAGATCAAACACACGTCGCTAGTACTGGATGGGTTAATATCTTGGAAGCATTATAAACGGCGCCACTACTCCAGCTTCTGCCTGAATTCAAACTTATTTCCGAGTCCTAAGTCAAGAGTACCTATTGTATTATAATGTACAACAAGCAACAAGAATACGGTACACTTAAAGTCCCATGTAAGTATGTACCTGTTTTATCCGCACAACATTGTGAATTATAATTGAAATTGAAGTCTGATTACCGTAAATTAATATTGCTTAGAAACTGTATAAGTCCATTTATATTATTATAAGCCTGTTACCTGGATATCTTATAAGCTGTTTCATACTATCATGGCTTGGCAGTATTTAAGTAATATCAAATTAAGAGGTTATTATATTTATATATATATATATATATATATATATATAGTTACGTATCTTGATCCTCAAGTGGTTAACTTGATGAATCTAGATAGCACAGAGATATATATTAAGGTATCAGTCAGCTGAAGGCAAAACAAAAGTAAAATCTAATAAAATTATTTCCTGTTGTTGCTTCCTTTCCTTTTGGATCTTAGGACTTAGTATCCTTTATTGACTGATACTCTTTAATTATGAAAAAATACTGAAACTAATTAAAGTCATGTAGTATTTATAAAGAATTATTATTTAACCAAAGCTTAGTAGGCTATGGTTATGAACCGAAGAAGTTATATCTAAAGAAGGACTATTAATTCTATAAAAAGTCTTGAAAGATAAATATTAAAGTAAGAATATTTCTGTCTCTTACCCTTTTTGAAATGAATAGATAGTTTTCTTATATGTCCTTTTATTTATATTTAATGTAATTATTCTTGGTTCTTGTCTTACGTTAATAGTATTATATTATTATTATCATCAGGATTAATATCAAAGTCACATAAAAAGTTAGATATATATTTAATAATTAGTTAAATGTATTTCTTAACCACGTAACATTGAGGTTTGATTATGAGTACATTAAGTTACAGGATCGCTTCATAGATTCGATTCAGGTCTCACTCAAATAATATGAAAAGCAAAAATAATTTGTTGAAGCTAAAAGAATTTTCTTCAGCTTAGGAAATCACTAGAAGTAATATTAACACAGCCATGTTAGTCTAAGGCGATAGTACTAATATGAAACAATAGCATCACCGTACTAAGCACCGTTAAGCAATGTAAGCTTAATTAAAAGAAAATGAAAGAACTCGTAAGTATTAATATAAAACAATAGTATTACTTTCATCATAACTCAATTACTTAAAGAGTTGCTTTAGTCCACAAGTTAGTCAACTAAAATAGTTAAGTACATAATAATAGCGTTAACGTTAATTCCCAATCAAATAGTTAAGTACATAAATAGTAGCGTTAACGTTAATTCGCAATCAAATAGTTAAGCACATAATAGTAGCGTTAACGTTAATTCCCAATCAAATAGTTAAGCACATAATAGTAGCGTTAACGTTAATTCCCAACCAAATAGTTAAGCACATAATAGTAGCGTTAACGTTAATTCCCAATCAAATAGTTGAGTACACAATAATAGCGTTAACGTCCCAATCACATATCTCACTAACCAACATAACGTAAGTGTTTACACGGAACACACTTAACACACATATATAATCTGACTGACAGTCACAATCCCATTATAATACTTCACCCCGTCTTCCTCCAGCTGCAAGTTCACCTTCCCCAACTCCAAATGAGACTGATTTGAATGCCCACTACTCGGGTCTTATATACTAAACAATGATGGTGTAGGAACGAATCAGGAGGCGGGGGGTGGTGCCCGCTCCAATCACAGCTCCTCGAGTTGCATAACAGGTGCCTGGTCCACTCACAGCTCCTGGCGTCGATCATACGTCATAGCGTCGGGTCATCGAAGTAGTTTGCAGGGTCCCCTATGACGCACGCAGGTGTGAAGGCTTGTTTGCTGGTATGCCGGCGAGCTGGTTTCCCCCTCGCTAGTTCGCTCCGCCGCTTGGGTAGTTTGAACCTCCTTCAACTCTAATTCTAACTCTTAAATTAACATACAGGGCTCCGTATGTCAGAATATATATATATATATATATAAAGAGAGAGAGAGAGAGAGAGAGAGAGAGAGAGAGAGAGAGAGAGAGAGAGAGAGAGAGAGAGAGAGAGAGAGAGAGAGAGAAAGGAAAAGGATGACAAGCGTTGCAACAAACAGCATCTTTATTTTCCAGACGTTTCGACACATAACTTTATGTCATCATGAGTGATCTAACACAAGAAAAACCCTACATTACACTTGTATATCTATAAATAAGCAAAATTGTGGGATATTTGTAAACTGAGACTATAAAACTTTAATATTGAAGTTTTATAGTATCAGTTTACAAATATCCCACACACACATAGAATACACATAGAAAATAAATCCAGATTATCAAGTCCTCTATAATTTTCACAAATAATAACCATAATTACTCTTAACATGTGTTTTTAAGACACAATATAGACAAAATTGCATAATACTTTTATTAATAAGAAGTAACACCCCGTTCTTAACATTAATCATCAGTTACAAACCCCAATGTACTTGAATAAACTAATGAAAGCATATGGTCCTCCCGGGATTCGAACTCGGGACACCACAGCCAGAAATATATATGAGTATTATTGTGTTATTCTCTCTAGTGTGCTGCAGAGAAAAACATCAACACCAAAATTGTAATGCTCCAAATGAAAGCTAACCAAGGGATTGTATCAAATTATGGGGAGACTTTTTTTTTTCTATTAATTTATTTATTCCTATATTTCTTAGTTTCCTTACTACACCTCAATCAAGCATAGAAACACCCCTAGACCCCCTTGTAAGATAGAGGTGTATAATTTTCAGTAGAAAACTTTCGCGGCCGAAGGCCGCTTCCTCTTAAAATTTCAGGCTCGCTTTCGCTGGCTAGGAAAAAATCCACACCTCAATGGCACGAAAGGCCTTAAAATTGACAATGAAATTGGGTGAAAGGTATTAAAATCGCCAAACTAATGGGCCGAACGTCATAAAATCTGAAAAAGAAAATAATATGCTAAACACGAGAAAGAAGGGGGACCAGAAAAACGGCCTGTCTCCCCTTAATTGAGTTTGACGTATTAACATTTACAGTTTATTCGAATGATGTCGCAATTGACCCCTTGCAAGTTTCGTTCTATAAGGAAGTTGGAGCTGTAGATATCAATATTCAGCAGATTGTCCTGCTAAATACGGTTGTATTAATCTATAGACACATAAAATCTTCTTCAACATACTCTTTAGCCATCAGAAACCTACATAATTATTGCATTTATATTTACTGTCAATGTCGATGTGCTTGTTTGGTCTATTAATTCATTTATTCATATATATTTTTGTTTAGCTTTCCTCCCTAAACCTCCACCAAGTTTAGAAAAACACTCCGTAGGACCCCCCCCCCCCCTTCAAGATAGATGTGTATCCTACATTTTTCGGTAGAAAAATATCCCTGCCAAAGGCCGACTCCTAAAATTACAGGCTCGCTTTTGCTCGCCAGGAAAAAATCAACACCTAAACGGCACGAAGGGTCCTAATATTGACAAAGAAATGGGGTGAAAGGTCATAAAATCCCCACACTAATGGAACCAACGTCTTAAAATGTCAAAACTAGTGGGGCTAAACATTAGGGAGAAGGGGGTCCAGAAAAACGGTCTGTCTCCCCTTCCTAAACCATCAAGTGTGCATGAACACCTGTAGGTTACCTATGTGCATCTGGTCAGTTATTTGAAATTGCTTAATCGTGAATATTTAATATTATTATTACACTGCATGTCTCCCTCAATTTAATCGTTCCTTCATCCTATAAATTGAACCACTATTAATGTTGTGTGTTGAGGTATTTTGACCCCGACGCCCCTTGAATTTGGTTCTGTCACTCTTTAGCTTTGGGGGAGACACTCATTACAGGCCTTTTGTCTCCTTCATACACATAACAAAGGGGGCAAATAACAGCTGGCCGTGGGATAATAAATAAATAATGTGCACACTTTAACACTAATTATTAAAGCAAATCATATAATAGAATAATAAAATAGATTAATAATGTTATTGAATTTTATGTTTTGTCTGTGTTTGTTCGTTGTTCTGTCTTGTGTTTTGTGTTTTCCCTGTTCTTGCTCTGTCTTGAGTCGGCCACCCCAAGAAAATAAAGCAAAACAAATAATAAAATAGAGTAAAATATAAAATAAAAATAAAAATAGGAAAAGTGGGGATTGGGCCTGAGCATATACATACATACATACATACATACATACATACATTGATTGGACCTAAATTACATGTAAATACTAGAATATGTAGTAGACCTATCATAATCATATGTAGTAGACCTATCAGAATCATATGTAGTAGACCTATCAGAATCATATGTAGTAGACCTATCAGAATCATAAGCACTGTCAGATTACTCCTCCAAGTCAAGTATCTTCTCAACAGCCTCGGGGACGCTTAAAAGTGGCATCGTGGGGGAGCGCGGTCAGACATAGTTTAAAGCCAGTGTCACACGAGCGCTTTTTCCGGCAATTTTCTATAAGCAAGTTTTTCCTCGTACTATTTTGAGGCTCTTTCACATTGGCATCGGAAACTACACTGAAGGTAGATTAAGTTAGGTGGCTGAATTCTGATGTAACTTAAATTTAGAAGATGCCAGACAACAATTGCTCGTAAAAAATTGACGGAAAAATAGATCGTGTGACACCGCCTTTACACTCATGCCAGAACAGCGACTAGCCGTGAGTCTTTCTCCCACAACCAATGGTTGCTCTGGTGGTGGGAGGTGGATTGCCAACTAGTGTTTACTTGCCATACATCATAACACATGTGGGTGGTGAATATTACTGCCATAAGAGCCTTATGAAGGGTAAATATAGGGTCGAATATAATGGACGTCTGAAAACCGTCGCTGGGGCTGAGCATTACCTACATATGTGACGACTTTGAGCCATTGTTGGGGCTCGATGGGTTAACAAGGGAGCTTCACAGCTGCCCATTTTGCCTTTTATATTATCATTGCTAAATAGGTACTACATAATTATATACTGTAAGTAATGTGCCTGTGCTCTATTGTTTTCAGGTCCGTTGGAACATGACGGAAAACTGGAGATGTTTGATAGCAAAATATGCAATGACACGGATAAATTACTCAAGACCCAATCGGTAATACGGAGTGGGACGCTGGTTGGTGAAATCAACTTAGGATTTGTTAAAGACCTCTCACCCGCGGATGATTGCAAGCATAGAGAAGATATACATTTTGATAACTGCTTGGAGGCTGACCGTCCTGATGGTGGTTGGGGATGGATTGTCGCCTTTGCAACTTTTATCCTCACTGTAAGATAATGCCTTAACCCGTTCAGTACCAGTGTCATTCTTTGAGTTATATTCTGGCAATGATTAGATGATTTTATTCAGCTTAGGAAGGACCCCTAGCAATAATAAGGCTTCAAACTATCTCAACCAACCCTTTCAACTACCGGTACCACAGATCCTATCGTCTAAATATAGCTAGACTAAAATATAACACTCGTCGCTGGTACTCAAAGGGTTAACAAAATAATAATGGTAATACTAATCTTTAATCTTAACATTTGCACGTTTTAGTAAATGGTTATATAATTATTGAATTATGATTCAATGCAGATGCTATACTATTTAGATCAATGTCCATATGGAGGCTAATCAAACATCAACGTTAACTCTTTGAGGCGAGCAAGAAACTTAAATTAAATTATAGCAATCTCTTCGTTACATCAGGCTCCCAATTGATGATGCGCAAAGAAACAATTTATTATAGTTCTGTAATAAGATATAGCCTACATGACAAGAAAGAGGAAAGTCAATACTACAGTATGAATGTGTGTGAATGTGTTTGTTTTTGTGTGTTCATTGTTTTCTGTTGTGTTGTCCCTATTCGGGCTCTGTCTTGAGTCGGCCACCCCCAGAAAACAAAAATACAAAAATAGGAAAAGTGGGGAATGGGCCTGAGTAAATACATACATACATACTGTACATACATACATACAGCATGAATGCATTAAACTAGGACACAAATTGGTATTTCATACTGAAATTTGTTCACAGATATTAAAAACATCAATATAATAAAAAAAGTACACCTTCGCTGATAATGGTTCATATTATAATCGTGTTATTGTTTTGTTATGAGGTATATAGCTATGCATTACAGTAATACATATAACTCATCTATATAATATTTTCGATTGTCTGTCTGTGTGTGTGTTCTTAATAGGCGGCACAAGTTGAGATGGCACAAGACACGGGGGCTTCAAATTGGCTCACATCATTACCAATAAAGGAGAAAGGCTTCAGCTTAAATAAACAAGAATTCAATGATGCCGTAGCCTTGAGGTATGGGTGGCCAGTTTCGAACCTGTCGCTGAAATGTGCATGCGGTGAAATAAACAACCCAGACCACTGTATGACCTGTAAGAAAGGAGGATTCATCTGTATCCGGCATGATGAAGTACGAGACATCACTGCACAAATGCTAGACGAGGTGTGCCATGATGTCAGAATCGAACCGGAACTTCTGCCTATGGACGGACAGCGCTTGGCCCACAATACTGCAAATACTTCAAATGAAGCAAGAGTGGACGTAAGTGCTCGAGGTTTTTGGACGAGGGGACAACGGGCTTTTTTCGACATCAGAATCTTCAACCCAAGAGCACAAACATATCGTGAGCGAGGACACAAGGCGGCATACTTGAGAAACGAAAGTGAGAAAAAACGCGCTTATGAAGAAAGAATTTTGAACAGGGATCAAGGAAGCTTTACTCCTCTGGTCTTCTCATCGTCGGGAGGTATGGGACCTTCTGCAAGTGTCTTCTATGCCAGATTAGCTGAACAAATATCAGAGAAAAAGCGCCAACATAGAAGCCAAGTCATAACTTGGATGAGATGCCAGCTCTCTTTCTCTCTTCTCAGGTCTGCACTCCTATGTCTCAGGGGTACCAAGGTCCTCCCCACTACAGAGGACAAGAGTGAGAGACTTGGACTTTGAAATGGTCGTGGCGGAGGGACGAATTGGGGAACAACTAGGTTGATTGTAGGGAGGTACTGGTACAATAAGATAAACTACAATGTAACTAGAATAAGATAGATTGTACACCACTTTGTAACTGTCACCTTAATAAAAATGTTTGTTAGAAAAAGAAAAAAAAAACAATCTTAATAGGCGGCCGCAGTTTTGGACCTGGGGAGCTGAAACTTTGCATGTGGGTGTCAATTGACCTGGGTCAGGTCATAGAGGGTGCGAGGCCACGATCGGAGGTCGTTTCAAGGCCGAAATTGAAAAAAATTGCCGTTTGGGGCAGAAGGAAGCCTCCGATCAAAAAGGTGTATGGAACGAAAGTTGTTCGCAGCTCCCCAAAATGGGGGTACGGATGAGGTCAGATCCATAATCGGAGGTCATTTAGCGGCCGAAATCGAGGTCGCCGTTTAATGAGGCACAGGGAGGTCGAGGCCGGTGATTATGGTAGTAGTAGTATTGTGATGATTGTGGTAGTAGTGATTGATGATGGTGATTATGGTAGTAGTAGTGGTGGTAGTACCCGGGCAACGCCGGGTACCCCTGCTAGTTATTATTATATGAGATGCCGAAGTCTTCAACCAGGGTGCAGAAACACCAGCAAGATGAATCCACACAAAACACCCGGAGGCACTGGAGAGAGACTACGGCAACTTAGAAAAAAAAAAACAAAAAAAAAAAACGACCGAGAGATGGGAGCAATTACAAGGAAGTCTCTTAAGGGGGGTCACAGACCCTTTGTCTCTCATTTTCTCTCTTTCTCTAGCATGTATCCATGCAGCCAACTATTTTAAGACGTTTACTCCCATCCACGAGTCGATTTTTTCTTGGCGAGTGGTAGCGAGCCAGCATAGTTTGTCTAAAGTTTTTGACAGCAGACTAAATTTGTAAATTTTCGATAGCAAAATGTCTCCGGCGAAGCCAAATTTCTCCATACAATGCTGGTTCACTATCGCTCACCAGGAAGGAATTGACACCTGGATGGGGATACACGTCGTACAACAGTAGGCGGAATGGGGCCGAATGGATACAAGCCAGAGAAAGAGAGAAAAGGAGAGAAAGATAGAAAAAGCCGGTGACCCCCCTTTAACCTCCCATATTATTGAAATAGGTAATCTTTTAATAGGTAAGCTAATAATTGGTAAGCTTGAAATAGGTAAGCTCAAAATAGGTAAGCTCGAAATGGGTAAGCTCGAAATGGGTAAGCTTGAAATGAGTAAGCTCGGTATAGGTAAGCTTGAAATAGGTATGCTTGAAATGGGTAAGCTTGAAATAGGTAACCTTATAATGTTTCTTCATTTGCAGTTTGTGTATGGCATTCCTAGTGTGTGTTTCGGCATCCTATTCTCCCGGTTACTGGAGGATTTGGGAACCTCTGGGACCACGACTTCTTGGATCTTCAACTTGTCCATGACGAACTCTGGGGTGTTCAGCTACCTGGCGGGCCCTCTGGTGGACGTGTGCGGCTGGCGGAGTGTAACCTTCATCGCCAGTCTCGTCTTCGCCGTGGGCCTCATGTTGTGTGCCGTAGCTACCTCGGCTTCGTTCCTTTTTGTGTCATATTCTATTATTCTCGGTAAGTTATTTTAATTGTCTCTAGTTTTCTAACTCTCTTATAATAATTGAACATCATATAAAATTATTTTCATTTTAATATGGATTGATTCAACATAATGTGTTCATTTGTTTTCACAGGCTTCTCCATCGACTTCTCATTTATAATTTGCTATATGGTGATCCCGCACTACTTTACACTACGCAGGAAGATGGCCAATGCCATCATGACCTCTGGTATGAGCTTCAGCATGATGGTAATGCCACCGTTCATAACATATCTACAAGAAGAATATGGCATCCAGGGAGCCACACTCATCACGGGAGCGTTGACTCTTAACGGCTGTGTTGCCGCCATGGTCCTTCACCCTGTTGAGTGGCACACAAAACAATTCACTGCCCAGATCATGCCACTGACTCAGAAACAAAAATCAAATATAATAAAACGTCCTTTGAATCCATTAGAGATATTGAAAGGAGTGCTAGAATCAACTGTGAACAACCTCAAGTATCTGAAATCACCTTCTATCGTTATGACTTCAGTTGTGTTGGCAATGTTGAGCGTAGCATTATTCAATGCTTATGCAATAGTTCCCTTTGTGATGCATGAATCAGGTTACAGCCAACAAGAGTCGTCCCTGTGCCTGACCGTGGCCGGGGTGCTGAACCTGGCCTCTAGGTTGCTGGGTAGTACCCTTGATTACTGCCCGGGGGTTAAAAGCAAATTAATCTATCTTACCGGCTTATTCCTCACTGGGACTGCATCTATAGGTAATGTAAGCTCTTTCAGTTTATTACCTTCATTTCTCTCTTGTATGTATGTATGTATGTATTTACTCAGGCCTATTCCCCACTTTTCCTGTGTTTTTTTTTTTTTTTTTTTTTTCTGGGGGTGGCCGACTCAAGACAGAGCCCGAATAGGGAGAACACAACAGAAAACAATGAACACACAAAAACAAAATACAAATTAACACACATCTAGGTCCCCCAGGAGAAGACCCAGAGACCAGGGTCACCAAGGTCCCTCCAGCACTCTCTTGTAATTCTCTAAATTATTCCTCATTCTAGTATAGTGCAAACCGTCTTTGTTTTGTGTACATTACCAGGCAGCGTATTATATATATGTAACTAAATCAATCAATCAATTATTTATCTTCATTTTGTTATACACTGTAAGTAGAAGGCTACATACTGTATATCACATATTTGTTCACCTTGAATATTCCTTCTAGATACCGTAATGGAGATTGATTTTTTTTTTTTTTTTTGTAGGACACATCAGTTCGCTACTCATCAAAATAAATTTGATATTACTTAATAATCAAGGTTAAAAGTCAAAGAATTTTCTTTTTCTAGCATTTATTTACGTTTTATGGGATTGCTGTAGTTGCACATTAGTATAATACAAATGTAAACAACATTGGTATCATATGGCCTTGGTCTTGCTCGGGGCCTTGGGGCTGTTCGGCCAGGCAGCTTGGGGAACAACAACAACAACAACAACAACAACAACATTGGTATCATATTTACAAAGGTACATAATTTTCCAAAATGAAAAAAAAAAAAAAGGACATGGTCAAATACCAACATTAGAACATTTCAAATACCTACAGACACATTTTCGCGAAAACAACCAGCTATATCTAGAATGTCTGAATTCTATTAAATGGTCAAGGTCATACATTATGGTAAGGTATTTAGCCAAGGGTTCTGGACTAAGTAGGTAGATGGAAGCGTGTTCCCGTTGATAATTTTGTGATATCATGCTAAGAGAAGATAAAGCCCTTGTCACAGTTATGCGATGTCGCCCTGCGACCTCCTGCAATCCTTAAATTTTCACGGTTCGTAGGCTGATCACATGCTTGATTGCCGACATAAGCAAGACTTCCCCAACGATTGTGTGGGGTGCAGAGGAGGTCATGTCATGGTGGCGCCAGGCTGCGATTATTTTGAGCATGCACAAAACTAGCACAGTGGTTCCCAGTTCTCTGCAACGTTGTGTTACCAACGCTACAAATGCCCCGATTGGCGTAACTCACCCCTGGATGGTGGGATAAACTGCCCACAGGGTGCATGTTACGATATGCCCCGTGCTCATTGCAACCAACGGGACGCGTGTCTCAACCGTCGTGGGGTTAGTTACATATGTCGCGTGTCCTGCGACCATTGCAAAGACCGCAGGGATCGGGTTGATTCCATATCATGGCACACCCCAATTCGTTACTGCAATAGTCGCAGGGTGGCATTTTAACTGAAACGTGGTAGGTTATACAGTATATCCGGGACGTACTTGTATAAGGATATACAATAAATACATTCAGATAAGATACAAGATACTCCTTATATCAATTCATTAGTGCTTAAAATTGTCCATACCTTTACCTTCCCAATTTATTTATTTGCACCGTTAATTTACACTTATGATTCATCCAGGAGTTAATATTTAAATAAACTGTAGGCCCCTATGCTTGATATTTTTCAATCTTCAAGCAATGTTTCAATAATTATCCTCCATTCCAATCAGAACTTACAGTATGTAAACACATTTCTTAACCCGTACAGCCCCAGCGACGCGTCGGCGATGTATCTAACGCACAGCCCCAGCGACGCGTCTGACGAGTCACCCTAAATACTCCGACCGTAACCTCAGGTGTAGCCACTCTAGAGGGCTCAGATTTGTATGGGAACTGTGTACGTATCCCACGCAACCGTGCCGATGGTTGAAAACTCTCAAAGTCCACGTGCGTGCGCGTGAGCGCGCAATAACCTGTTTTTTTGGGGTAATTGCCTACAATTTTTTACTCTTATAAAATACGTTTTCGGGGGCTCTGTAGGACCATTCTTTAAGCTTTTTGAGCGGTTTTTCGTGGTTTTTCCTTCATTCCTAACCCATTCGCTATTCTATCTATCTATTGCCTGACGCCGTGATCCCCGAAGGGGTGGCCACGAACGAACCGCCCCCATGCACCTCTGTCCCCAGTCAGTCGACGCCCCTCCCCCCAACCAGCACCGCCTTCGTTCATGTACTTCCTCACTCCATCCTTCCACCTCATATTCGGTCTACCTCTCCCCCTCTGTCCCTCCACCTCGCTCTCGTACACCCTCTTAGTCATTCTCTCGCTTTCCATACGTTCCATATGGCCGAACCATCTCAAGTTGTTCCTTTTCACACTTTCCAGCACATCTACCTCCACACCACACCTCCTTCTTACTTCCTCATTAGTCTGTCTATCCCTCCATGTAACTCCGCACGCACTCCTTAAGTAATTCATTTCCACTGCTCTCACTCTTGGTCTGAGTCTCTCAACCAACGTCCATGCTTCGCTTCCGTAAGTCAGTGTCGGGATTACCACACTGTCATGCAAGGACTTCTTCACTTCCATACTGACCACCCTATTTCTTGTTACTGCTTTTAGCGTTCCTACAACCCTCTTCCCCTATTGTACCCTCTCCCGCACCTCTTCATCCATAGTCCCATCTTTACTCAACACACTGCCCAGATACTTAAAAGAGTTGACGAACTCCATAGCCTGACCGTTCAGCTTCACCTCACACTCTGTGACTTCACCCCTTTCGAAGACCATAACCTTGCTCTTCCCCGTATTTACCTTCAAATTCCGTTTTTCGCACACTGTTCCAAACTCATTTACCAGACCCTGCAACTCCCATTCATTATCACTCATCAGAACTGTATCATCCGCAAACAGCAGTATAGGTAGCTTCCACTCAATTCCCTCCCTTTTCAGCGATACACCAACATCCACTGCTCTTGATAGTATTTCTTTCATAACTCCATCCATATATACAGTAAACAACCACGGGGACATCACACACCCCTGTTTCAAACCAACATTCAGGTCAAAGAACTCGCTCTGCTCACTCTCCACACGTACTGCCGCCTTTGCACCCTCATACATGCTCTTCACTGCTTTCAGCAACTTACCCTCTACTCCGTATATTCTAAGTACTTTCCACAAACCTTCTCTATCCACTCTGTCATAGGCCTTCTCCAAGTCCATAAAGGCAACATACACCTTTTGTTTCTTCTCCAGATACTTCTCCACAACACAATTCAGGGTAAAAATCTGATCTACACATCCTCTTCCCTTCCTAAAACCTCCCTGCTCGTCGCCTATCCATTTCTCCGTTCTCACTCTCACTCTCTCAATCACTACCCTACTGTATACCTTCCCTACTACGCTTAGAAGACATATTCCTCGGTGGTTACCACACACTCCTCTTTCCCCTTTGCCTTTATATAGGGGGACTATTATGCCAGTCTTCCAGTCATCGGGTGCACTCCCCTTCTCCCATGCTAGTTTGCACATTTTCCATACCCATTCTATCACTATCTCACCACCATACCTCAACATTTCCCCACACACTCCATCTGTTCCTGGTGCTTTCCCCAACTTCACTCTTTTCATGGCTTCCCACACTTCTGACCTCCTGATCCCCACCTCCTCCTCCACTACTTCTCTTCTTCTCCCTCCCATACCATATCCAGCTATGTTTGCTGGCTCTTCATTCCTTTCATTTAGCAACTCACTGAAGTACTCCCTCCATCTTTCGACTCTCTCTTGCTTCTCAGCTAGCATTCTCCCATTCTTATCTTTCACACCCTTACTGTTTCCCTTGCTACCTTCCCTAACTTTCTTGACTTCTTTCCAGAACAGTTTCTTACTCTCCCTCCATTTTACACTCAGATTCCTTCCAAATTCCTCATCTACTCTTCTCTTACTTTCCTTCACTACTCTCTTCACCACCCTCTTACTCTCCACGTACCTCGCTCGTTTCTGTCTCTCGGAATCTTCATTCCCTCGCTATTGTTTCTGGAATAAAACCATTTTTTGAAAACCGGCCGGGTTCTGGTGAACAAACATTACAAAACTAGCCGGGGCTCCACGGGTTAAGCAAAACTAACCTTCGAGCAAGAACAAATTATGGCCTATGTTATTTATGTGTACTGTACTTACACTGCTCCCTTTCTGGTCTTTCCTAACTGATATAATTTACAAACTATATTATGTATACCTATTTTGTTACATTAATTTACAAACTATATTATGTATACCTATTTTGTTACATTTCTGCCTATCCAATCTGTGTATTACTGTATGAATTATTATATAAATCTCTCTCCCTTACAAATAATCTTAATTATTTACCTGCATAACTAATAATTACATTTGGTACACGGTTATCAAGAAAATATACCTATACATTATTTGCAGGGTTCAGCTTATGTGGTGGTCTGGTTGGGAAGATACTGTGGATGGTTGTGTCTGGTATGGGCTACGGTCTGGGTGCCGGTGTGTACAACCTCTACATTGTGGAGGAATTTGGTCTGCCGCTGCTCAACCCGATCCTCAGCTTAACTGGGTGCATAATGGGATTATTGCACTTCACTATCGGCCCGCTAACAGGTAAATAACAAGGACGCTAACACATTATTACGGACGGAAGGTATGTTTTCGCCTCAGTTTGTTTCTGTCTTTGTTGTTCTGTAAACAAGATATCTCACAAAATTATGAACCGATTTTGACGAACTTTGTTGGGTAGATAGGCTATGCATCAAAAAAGAAGTAATTCAATTTCGGAGGCGATATGGATCATATCCAAAGCCAGCGTAGGTGGAAGTGTATGTTCTACCAATTGCCCCTCAAGTTGAGTAATTCAGTCAGTCAGCAGCCAAACCCGCACTCCCTTAACCCTTAACTGGCAGCGCGCAACTTATGTCGTGTGAAATAAATTTGGATTAAGTGGCGGTTCACAACTTATGTTGTGCGCCATTTACAGCACGTAATGTTGCTGAGAGAGAGAGCTGAGCGGTGTGAGGAGCCTAGCAACTGTATGACCGTTCACGACCACCGCGGTGGACCAACTGAGGTGACTCCCTCCCTTCCCTCCCCTCTCTCACTCGCTACACAGGGAAATTACCTAATTACAGGGTTTTTGCACTCGTGTTGCACGATCGTTGCAAGAGAACCAGCGGTCGTACAAGGATGGTTCGGGTGTCATTGGAAAGCTCTGTTTACGTCCTTTCAGGGATAGATACTTGTTTTACGCTCTGAGTCTTATTTAGGCATGAAAATGATTACGTTAAACAACCCTATTTAGGGTAAAAACACCCTGCTGGGCGCTACGGTCCGCTAGACCGCCTAGCCCGCCAATAAGGTGTTAAAGGGACAGGGAGGATCAGCAAGAAAAATCTTGCTGATCCCTTAGTTGGAGAAATTTCTGGAGGTGGGATTCCCAGTCCCAACCTCTAGGGGCTATCTGCGCTCTAAAAATGACAGGCGATGGGGTCGCCACATCCCCTACGCTGCCCTAGTTGAGTAAATAATTATCAGTAATTATATAGATGCGCATCAAGGTTTTCACCACAATGGTATGCCCCCGAAAACCATGGTCAGAAGCATATCAACCCCTGGTGGATCCTCGAACCCAGGTAAGAGGCTTATCAGCTCCTGATAGTTGTTCAGTCCCAGGTCGATGGCACATTAACCTCTGGTGGTTCTTCAATAATATCACAATAGGAAGCACGATATTGCCGCTGATCATCAATTTCCTGCTAGCATTATTCATCAATTTCCTAACGGAACATGGGTTAAAAATATATAATTAGTAAATTTTTATTTTTCAGTTTCCCAGTATGACTTTAATGATCATAATATTCATGACTCCAATCCTTACAAAATTATGGTTTGGATCAATGCAAGTGGTCACACATTAATTCCTGCACCAGTCAGCCTGCCTCTCAAGTAGGCTACCCACAATACGTTCAAGCCCTGAGAGAGAGAGAGAGGGTTTGTATATTTTAAATAATACTTAAGTTTCCATACAGAAAAATATATACGAATGCAGTAATACTAACGTAAAATATGTCTCAAAATGAATAACTATAGGCCTACAATGTAAATATCATTGAAATAATCAACACCAACAACTTCAAGGCCTTTTATATACTGCATTCATATATCTCTTTATCTTTATGTACACACTATAATATACGGTATACCATAGACTACAGTAGATATGGACTGGACACGAAAATGGAACTTTGCAGTAAGGGACCCAAAATGCGCTAACGAACCCAAGTTCGAACCTCGAAACTGCGAAAATGTGATATTTTCGTGGTTTAGAGGTTTAAACTTGGGGGTTTGGTCTCCGATTTTGGGTCCCTTACTGCAAAGTTCCATTTTCGTGTCCAGTCCAACTCTACTGTAGTCTATGGGTATATATAGGCCTATACAGTATACAGTATATTATATATAATCACATCTAACGTGCATTTATGTCTTGTTCAGGTGTGGTGCGGGATTTGTCAGGGACTTACACAATGAGCCTGTGTTTCTGTGGCGTCTGTCATCTGTTCAGCTTTGTCATCGGCCTGTGTGTGCCCCCCGTACAAGACCACCAGCAGAGTACCGAATCCCGGGTAGGCCTAGAGCAGAGATCACCAGTATGCGGGGATCACCAGTAGAGTAGAGATCACCAGTAGAGCAGGGATCACCAGTAGTGCAGGGATCACCAGTATGAGGGGATCACCAGTAGACTAAAGATAACCAGTATAGCAGGGATCACCAGTAGAGCGGGGATCACCAGTAGTGCAGGGATCACCAGTATGAGGGGCTCACCAGTAGACTAAAGATAACCAGTATAGCAGGGATCACCAGTAGTGCAGGGATTACCAGTAGTGCAGGGATCACCAGTAGTGCAGGGATTACCAGTAGTGTGGAGATCATCAATAGAACACAGATTACCAGTAGTGGAAGGATCACCAAGTAGAGTGGAGATCACCAGTAGCGCAGGGATCACCAGTAGAGTAGAGATCACCAATATGCGGGGATCACCAGTAGAGCGGAGATCACCAGTAGTGACCCCCCCTTAAGGGAGCCCATCTCGCTTATTTTCTCTTTCTCTCCCTCTCTCTTTGGTTTGTATCTATTCGGCGGCCCCATTTAACCTGCTGTTTTAAGACGTTTACCCCCATCCAGGTGTCAATATTTTCCTGGCGAGCAGTAGCGAGCCAGCATATATATATATATTTTTTTTTACAGCAAGCTAAATTTGTACATTTTTTGATAGAAAAATGTCTCCGGCGAAGCCGGATTTCTCCATACAATGCTGGCTTGCTAACGCTCGCCAGAAAGAAATCTATTCCTGGATGGGGATAAACGTCTTAAAACAGTTGGCTGAATGGGGCTGAATGGATACAAGCCAGGGAAAGAGAGAAAAGGAGAGAAAGATAAAAAAAGCGAGGTGGGCCCCCTTAAAGAAGCGTGAGGGCAACCACCACTCATGAGCACAATAATTATGAAGAAAAAAAAATAATAATAAAATAAATAGAAAAAAATGGGAAATGGGCCTGAGCAAATAGATAGATAGATAGTTATGAAGCAGTACTGGATCCATTGCTATAGCATGTTACATTGTTATTACTGGATCCATTGCTATAGCATGTTACATTGTTATTACTGGATCCATTGCTATAGCATGTTACATTGTTATTACTGGATCCATTGCTATAGCATGTTACATTGTTATTACTGGATCCATTGCTATAGCATGTTACATTGTTATTACTGGATCCATTGCTATAGCATGTTACATTGTTATTACTGGATCCATTGCTATAGCATGTTACATTGTTATTACTGGATCCATTGCTATAGCATGTTACATTGTTATTACTGGATCCATTGCTATAGCATGTTACATTGGTATTACTGGATCCATTGCTATAGCATGTTACATTGTTATTACTGGATCCATTGCTATAGCATGTTACATTGTTATTACTGGATCCATTGCTATAGCATGTTACATTGTTATTACTGGATCCATTGCTATAGCATGTTACATTGTTATTACTGGATCCATTGCTATAGCATGTTACATTGTTATTATATTTGGCCAATGGTTATAAATTTACTTCAAGGACACCACAAAAATATGCATACAATGTTTTGTTACTATTGTATTAATTATTACAAGTATTTATATTAGCCAAAACAAAAAAAGGAAAAGTGGGGAATAAGCCTAAGTACATACATTTATATTAGCAGTAATATTAGAGGTTTTAGTACTGTTATGAATGTTGATGATTAATAAGCCTAAGTACATACATTTATATTAGCAGTAATATTAGAGGCTTTAGTACTGTTATGAATGTTGATGATTAATAAGCCTAAGTACATACATTTATATTAGCAGTAATATTAGAGGCTTTAGTACTGTTATGAATGTTGATGATTAATCACTGCTTTGAAATTAGCACAGTGTTTCGTGAGTATTGTGAACACCCGAGACAAATTATTTCGCACAGGGAACGGGTTCACTATACTGTATGTAGGGGAAATCCATGATGTAAGCATTAAAAGATTGTATGAAGTGGTAAGAATGCATTTCTTAATTTGTTCCTTTTAATGACTGAGATACGATGGGAAGAAGAATTGCCAAAACATCATCGCCAGAGATTCACATCAACTGCTGCAGCATCAGAAACCCCAACCCGGATTGCTACCATTCAGGAGTGCAACAAGGGGGGAGGGTCTGTACGGAGCCGGATACCTTACCCCAGGCCCCGCCCTCTGCCGAAAATGTACAAATATTATATTATATTAGATTAGATTAACCTAACTGAACCTAACCTAACCTAACCTAACCCTAATATAATATAATATAATATAATATAACATAACACAAATAACAAAATAAAAATATAAAAATACACTAATATACTAAACTTCGAGTAGGTCCTGATGTGGACCCACATCCTGATGTGGCGGCGTCTACACCGTGGGACCACCTCCCGGAGCTGCCAACCGCGGATGGCTGCCGACCCTCCACGGCCGGAGACAAGATCAATCGACCAGTGGAGGACAACCGGATGCCTGCCGCGGGGAGCAGTTTCGGGAGCCAAACCGTCACAACTATCCCCTGCCCCCCCCCTGGGGGCACGGGTCCTTGGAGTGGCTTCGGTCGCGCTGGGAATTTCCACACCTCTCACACCACACACACACATCACACAGTTTTTCCTACACCGAGAAATGACTCTCCGGCTGTCATTTCTCGAAGACTTCTTCTAGCCGGAGACATTGAGAGCAACCCAGGACCCATGTGCACATACATATGTCCAACTTGCTCAAAACCCATCACTTCGAGTCGCCACACTAAGGGTTCAGTTCTCTGCAATTCATGCAGGAACTGGACCCACTTCACCTGTACAACATTTGCCTCCAAGAAACACTACACGAACACCTGGACCTGTTCCTCATGCCCCTCCCTCTCCCAGTCAAATCCCTCGCCTAAAACCCGTCCACCTCTCCTCCCCAACCCACCTAGCCTTCCCATATCATCCACTCCCCCCCCTAAAACCCGTCCACCTCTCCTCCCTAACCCACCTAACCTTCCCATACTATCCACATCCTCAACTCAACCTACCACACCCCATCCTAATCCATTCCAACCCCCATCTCCTGCTCCCCAATCCCCACCCCCACCTCACCCATCCCAACCTCCAGCCCCTCCCTCACCCCCACCCCATCCTCGTGCAGCAGCACCCAACATACATCGTGCACATAACATTAACATTCTCCAATTGAACATAGATGGCATTAACACAAAGAAACACGAACTCTCACACTTCATCAAACAACACAACATACACATTGCCATCTTACAAGAAACAAAACTCCGCACATCACAAAAAACACCCACATTTCATAATTTCACCACCATCAGACAAGACCGGGCTGTCGGCGGGGGCGGTGGACTCATCACCCTGGTACGCAATGAAATATCATACATAGTAACCAGTGTACAAACCAAATCCCTCCTCCCCCCAAATGATAACACAACAGAAATACAATCAATTAAAATATGCACTGGCAACAAATCCAACATAACCATCATAAACACATACATCCCTCCCCAAACATCCCCTACAGTACCAAATGAATACAGACCACACTTACAACACATCACAAACACCCCACACATCATCCTGGGTGGTGACTTCAACGCCAAGACGTCGGCCTGGTTTGTCGACAACCCCGACACAGACAGAGGGCTGGTACTACAAAACCAAACCGATAACCTCATCATCCTTAACGACATCCATCAACATACCCATATTCCTCACCAAGCCCTCTATAACCCATCATCTCCAGACATCACCTTTTGCTCCCCAGAACTCGCCCCCACAACATCCTGGAGGGTGGTCAGAACCTTAGGCTCTGACCACCTCCCGATCATTATCACCACCAAAACCAGACTCACCGCAGCTAGCCACAAACACACATACACCAATTATAAAAGAGCTAACTGGGAAGCATTTACAAATGAGACAGAACAACACTTCACAACTCTAAACAGTACACCCATCACTAACATCAACAATGCTGTACACATACTCAATAAAACTATCCAAAACGCTGACAAGAAACACATTCCAAGAGGTAACAGAAAAAGACACAACCCCAACTTCACACCAGAAATTCAAAACCTCATCAGACAACGCGACACACTGAAACACTCCCCAGCACCCCACACACAAGACATCACACAACAAATTCAAGCACTCAACACCCAAACTAACAACAAAATACAAGAACAACAAAAACTAAATTGGAATAACTTCCTACAAACACTTGATCACAAAACAAACCCCAAAAAACTCTACAAAACACTAAACAGCATCACACTTTCCAACAGCAACACAACACAATCACATGCTGCAATCACAACAACAGACTCTACTCCTTCATGTAAACAACAAGCAAACACTCTCATCAATCACTTCTCACATGTCAGCCACCTAAAACCTCACAAAGACGACCGACGTGTCATCCGACGTAAGAGACAATTCCCCACAGACCCTGACTATACACCCTTCACCAATCACCAGACAAAGCATATCATCAACAATCTCAAGCACTCACCCACCTGTGGCCTAGACAACATAAGCAACATACACCTCAGACACCTGGGACCACAAGGCATACAAACACTCACTAACATATCAAACTACAGCTATTCACACAACACAATACCAAACATTTGGAAGCATGGTATCATCATCACATTCCCCAAACCCAACAAAGACCCCACGCTACCCTCCTCGCACCGCCCCATCACACTCCTTTGCTCCTCCTCCAAAGTCATGGAACGTTTAGTATTACAACTAATTACACCCGACCTACCCCTAGCTCCAACACAACATGGCTTTAGGCCACTGCACTCCACAAACACTCTTCTCACAGACCTTACACAAAGAGCTTTTGACGGCATCAACTCAGCTAGACCACCACACAGATCACTATTAGCCACACTCGACATTAGTAAAGCCTTCGATGCCATCCCACGCCACAACCTAACAAACAAAATCTACAACACAAACATGCACAACAACACAAAAAGGTGGCTGGCCAACTTCCTAGCAGGCAGATGTGCACACGTATCTTTTGCCGGTCAGTCATCTAAAATCAGAAACTTTCCAAACGGAGTCCCACAAGGATCCGTCCTATCGCCCGCACTCTTCAATCTGTACATGCACGATATAACTACACCCAATACTCCCCAAATAAACTTAGCCTCCTATGCAGATGACATAACACTCACATGCACACACCATGACCCAAGAAGAGCAACAGATCTCCTTCAACCCTATCTCAACACACTACATGGCTGGTGCACTACAAACAGACTTAATCTAGCCCCAGCCAAATCCACCGCAACCCTGCTCACAAGCTGGACAGGTGAACACGAATACATCCCTCAACTCACCATAAACAACACACCTCTAACACATACACACACACCCAAAATCCTAGGAGTAACATATGATACTCATATGACATTCAAACAGCACACCACAAACATTAAAAAGAAACTGACACCCAGACTTAACGCCCTCAGGTCACTTGCTCACACAAAATTTGGACACAACAAAGAAACTACCACCACAGTATATAAACAATACATAAGATCAGTAATGGAATACGCAAGCCCAGCCTGGGCTTCTAACCTAGCTGAAACACATCATAAGACCTTACAGACTATTCAAAACAAAGCCCTGAAGATCATTACAGGCTGCACAGCTACTACACCCACAGATCATCTACATCAAGAAACAAAAATCCTCAAAGTCAAAGACCATCTGGACATGAGAGGCACTCAATTCCTGGCAGCAGCCTCCACGAACCAAGACCACCCACTAAACTACATGGCAACACACCCACAGACACCAAGAAATATCAAAACAACACCCAGCACACGGTATCACACACAATTATTGTCCTCTCTCCCTCCCTGCCCACCCCGAACCAACTTCCAGAAGCACATCCATACTCATATCTCTCGCCAATCCATCCACTCACTCACAGACAACACGCAGCTGCATGCACGACCTCCCGAAATCCATCCTTCCGAATCCTCCCTCCCTCGAGAGGACAGAGTCCACCTGGCCAGGCTGAGATGCGGACACCATCCAGCTCTCCTGAGCTATCAGAAGAGACTGGATGACTCCGTTGTCGACGCCTGCCCGGGATGTAACACAGCACCCCATACCATTAAACACATCATAGAAGACTGCATTTCACACAACCACTTACGCCAACAACACAACCTACACAATGAGAGCTCTGTGGGAAAGCCCGATCGTGGCCATGGCCTTCCTCAGGGACTCGGGGCTGTTCGGCCAGGCAGCTTAGGGAACAACAACAACAACAACAACTTCGAGTGGGATCGAACACTGGATTTCTGGAATGCCAGGCGGGAGCTCTAGTGACTACTACAGAGCAAGCTGGCAGGAATGGTTTGAAGGGTTTATTTATTTAAACGGGGGGCGGGGCCAAGGGAGGCTTACATTTTCGCGCTTGCGTAGAGGGTAAGGTATCCGGCTGCGTACAGACGCTCCCCAACAAGGGCAACTCCAACGGGCAGCATAATGGCAGCCACCCTAACCAGAAAACGAGCACGTCCATAGAAAACGTACCAGGCCGAAGAGACTATTTCATTCCAGGCAGAACCAAGAACATCAACATCCGCTCAAGCCTTGCCACCACCACCACGACCCTTGCACCAGCCCAAACGGCACCATATTCCGGCCACACCACAAACCGAAGAACGTGCACCAAAGGAAACACCAAACATCAAGGTCTACCACCTCGCTCACCACCAAAATGGCGAAAGAGCGGTGTCCACGTGGACGTAGCCACCCCTGACGACTCGACACTTCCCCTTCTACCTGGCGAGCCTAGACAATCCTCACTCCATCCAAACAGCAACCCCATCAATGACTCAATGGTGTGCACCTGGGAAAAATGCCTAGCAACAGCTCCAACACCTAAATTCCCAAATCAACGAGGTGGAAATAACGTGACAAACTTGGGGAAAATTCAACCCAATTCTGCTTCAAATATCTACAATGTCTCGCCACTCCCATCCATACACCAACCTAGTTACACCATCTACACGACTAATTCACCTAGCCTACCTGAAACGCAAGCTGCAACCAGTGCATCTTGCCCCATAACTCCAAATAAAATCATCATGCCTACCGTGCCCTTTATGCCCGAGAAGCCCATGCACAGGACACCTCAGAAAGAAGAAACACTACTCATGCTGACCAACCAATCATCAAGCATCCAGCCTGCTGGCTTGTATCCTATTTTAGGATCCTTAACAAGTAATCCTAGGGTAGAAAGGATAGGATAGGCTTGTTGTAATAGTCAATTTAGGCATCCGGAACCACTCAGTTATTGTGCTGAAGGTCGAGGAAGGTCGAACCGATTAGGTCTGAGTGCCGGTTGGGAAATTTATTTATTTAACAATTCGGAAGTAACTGATAAGTTCAAGACATTGCGACCTTCAAAGTCTGTAATACTGTACCTCTTAACGGACTTAGTGTTGAAAGTGTGAACCAGCCCAAAACCCCTCTGGCCAGAGTTGCCTTTCAACATAGCACTTGTCATAAGGACACCCCAGGACTCTCTGAACCATCTCGTTCCTGCCCTACTTTGCTTAGTACTAAGTTACAACAAAGTTAAGCAAGTGTGTGATAGTTCACCAGTTGCCACTAAGCAAACTACCTTACTTCCTACTCCTGGAAAGACTTTGGTTAATCCTGTAGTAGGGGAGAAGTCTGAAACTTCCCACAGGTACAGCGTGAGTGTAGTAAGCCAAAGAGAAGAAGTGACATTGCCAGACGATTATTAAAGTTGTTCGGGCCAAAACATAGCCTGTGAGTGTGAGAGGGACCTAAATGCCACGAGTCCCTGTCCCAGAGCTTGACGATACACCAGTGTAGCCCGTGATGCTAGAAGCCCTCGATGAAATTTCAAACCAGTGCTATAGTCGTTCTTCCAGTGGTCTCCTCTATCAGACCTCTTTAAGTACCGTTCTAGATTCGTAGTGGTAACAGTGATTGTTGTGAGGGTTTATGCCCAGATATGCCAAGTTTCTCATAAGTGTTACGTAAGAATTATTGAAGAAATGCTTTGCTTCTTCCCTTCAGTTTGCTTTTCGCTCTCCCGTTTGTTGGGAAACAAATACACCTATCCTACACCTACACCGGGGATCTATATATATCCTTGAATCCGGGCTCCCGTGATTCGTTGAATAGGAGATATAGATATAATATCACCCTATTATATCATACACACCATTCACACGTCAGCCGAGAATACATGCAGCAGATCTGAGTTTATTCGTTCCATATCACTCTGGTTTATATCAAAATTGTGAAGTCCTGTCGCAGAGTTAAATGCTTTTCAGTCACTTGATCTAGACTATGTGTTGTAATTAATGAAGTTTATAATCCTTTAATAGCGATTGTGTTATTAGGCGGTTTATAAAGACTGTGCTCCTCTGCAAATCCAGTTTGAGTATTATTCAATGTGTTTACTTTAGATCGTCCTTCATATTATTCTTGATAATTAGTATTCTAGTGTCACTGATTATCATTCACATTTAGTATCCAATTATATATATTCTTGTGTATACTCTGCCGTATTTTAACGACGATTTACTTGACCTATTGTCTTCATTTTATTTTATCTAACCATTCCTTATATACGAGTTCTGCTTACCATTTATGAGACTGTTTTGATAATTATGTTCCCTAGTTTGTTAAGAATAAAAACCTTTGTAATCTTTCCTTGTGTTTTATGTTTATTGCCTGTTATTTGTGTGGTGATTGGGGAAATAAGGTCAGTCCTCGTCCAGTCGAGAGTTACCTTAGATGAAGATAACTGCACATTCCCAGTATGGGAATAGCAATTAGAATATATCGCGTTTCGTAGAAACGTGGCATAACACTGGTGGCAGCGGTGTCCTAACTCGGGGCGACGGCCTGTTCAGGTTTCTCTATTTTTTTATCACCACTAAATAGCAGCAATAAAAACTGAGGGTAATGGAATAGATGTAGTCCAATACTAAGTATTGGACTACATCTATTCTATAAAGTCTTGATAGAAAAATCATAAGGTAATGAATACATAGGAACCGAGCTAAAATTGGGAAAAAAAAAAACATTCTATCTGTATTAATGTTGCTAATAATTGTGGTGGAAATAAAAACACCTGCTGTAATTAAAACGAACTTTGATACTACTAGAGCTACAGAAGATTACACAAGATAATGATTTATTCAGTTATTATATTTCAATGTATGCCTGCTGCTTTCGTGGTTTAATGTAGGGTATGCTGAGACCGATGACAACTGCAAACATCAGACAGGCACCACAGAAACACATGCTGCCCTTATAACTCTGGCACGCGTCATGCACCACTCCTGGCAAAATAAATGAGAAATAAATAAATACTCTTGAGAGATAATTGGAGTTTATGTTTAGTTTTAGTCATGATGTATTGAGGTTTTAGTTTTTCCGCATTTATGTTCGTTTGTCCAGCGCCATATGACCTAGTTGTTGCAGTGCCAAATTTTCTATCAATCTATCATCATGCAAAGTTCACCAGTGTAACCTACCTCCACAGTGTATCAGCCCATCTTCCATTTGGAGGCCTAACTGGGTGTGCCTTGTTTAGGGGTGTCCTGTGGGGTATTAGTTAGTATGTTTATCTATCTGTCTGTCTTCCTTTCTATCTTGTCTGTTTACTTCTCTTGCATCTGTTTAGCTATTTATTTATATATTTCTTCTTTGTCCACTTGGGTGTATCTATTCAGGGTATGAAACTAAAGCCAAACCCATTCTTCTTAGTCTAAAATTGGTGTTTATGGGTCAAGTTATGTCTTTGAAAGTGATAAAATTAGCAAAACAAGAAAATGTCTTGGTCATTTTCCTGTATACTTTCTCATATTCATTCAATTCGTCAAAAATATTCCACCACTTTGACAACCTAAATCTATTATTAAATTAACCCCTTCAGGATACGGTATGATGACGCCCTTTCACTTAATTCTGGCGATTTTACTTCAGCGTTCATAGCAATTTACTTGCTGATAATTATAATCCCAAATGGTACACAAAATAGAAATAAATTGATAATAAATCGGCATACAGAATATTATTAATCTTATTACCCTTATATTTCTTGGGATTATCACTGCCAATACACCTTCCAAGGGTGATTATGGTAAACCTGACTTTTTGGACCGACAGCGATTTCAGTACGTTTTATTTTGTTTTTTGTAATTTTTTCTTCAGATATAGTGTTGTTTTATACTGAAGAGGAGCGGAAATGAGTATTTACCCATTATCCAACAATCTACAAACACGCCCCCCACTAGTGGGGAGGGCTATGAAGTTCAGGGAAAATGAGGGGTTAAAAGCGTAAAAATACAATAATATAGCGTTTTGTATTAAAACTTGGCTCGGGTTTTCCCAAACTGCAAACCCATACAACCCAATTTTGTGAATACCCGAGCCAACTTTTGACGAAAGCTGGCTCGGATTCACGGGGTGGAGTGTTTAGCCTAATATTTCATGTTATAAAAATAGTCAACTTTGGGAAGACATTAGCCTAACCTAACAACCTTACCTAACCTATCCTAGTATATGGGTGGGGGCTGCTGCCCCCACACCCCCGCTGGTTGGGTTAGATTTTTTTTTTTTTTTTTTTAATGTTCTAGGCTATTAGCCTAACCTAACAACCTTACCTAACCTAACCTAGTATATGGGTGGGGGCTGCTGCCCCCACACCCCCGCTGGTTGGGTTACTTTTTTTTTTTTTTTTTATGTGCTAGGCTATTAGCCTAACTTAACAACCTAACCTAACCTAACCTAGTATATGGGTGGGGGCTGCCGCCCCCACACCCCCGCTGGTTGGGTACTGGCTGAAAAACTTATTGTTTTACAGTAGCCTAGGCCTATACATGTATTTTAGAGTTTTTGTTTTTTTCTCCCTTATAATACATTTCAGCTCTTAATGCCATATATAGCAATGATGTATATGCTCTACCGGACCTATTAGGCCTAAACAGATTGATGGGCTAACTGTCGGTCCAAAACATCAGTATAACCGTGATTATTTATGGACACTTTAATTTCCCTTTTCATACCGTCGAAAACTCATAATTATTTGCAGTGCATTCCTCAACCGTAATGAAAACAAAGGGGACATCGACATGCAATTTTCAAAGCTCGATTTCCCTGCTAATTCGTCAACACCCAACCCTCATTTGTCGCACAGTACACCATTACACCGTGTACTAAGAGCTGTGATAAAATTAGTAATCACCTGCAACTCTGTGCTGGTGAAAATAGCGCGTAAATGAGAACTATCTATCTGCAAAGCGATCTTCGGTTCACAACTGGTTAAGTATCGGTTTGTTTACATCAGCTGGCCCACTAGAGAAAACGGAGGTATTGATCGGAATTTCCGGGTAAACTATGGTAAACATCTTGGGCAGGTTTAAGGGAGCCCACCTCGCTTGTTTTCTCTATCACTCCCTCTCTCTTTGGCTTGTATCCATTCGGTCCCATTCAGCCTACTGTTTGAAGACGTTTACCCCCATCCAGGTGACAATATTTTCCTGGCAAGCAGTAGCGAGCCAGCATATATATTTTTTGTTTGGACAGCAAGCTAAATGTGTACATTTTTCGATAGAAAAATGTCTCCGGCGAAGCCGGAGACAGCGACAGCGAGCCTGTAATTTTAGGAGAAATGTTTCTACCGAAAAATGTACAAATCTATCTTGAAGGGGGGTCTACTGTAGGGGGTGTTTTTCTAAGCTTGATGGAGGTCTAGGGAACAAACTAAAAAAAGTCTTAATATTGACAAAGTAATGGGACGAAGGGACTCGAAATCGCCAAACTAGTGAACGAACGTCTTAACATTGCAAAACTAATGGGTCTAGACATGAGGGAGAAGGGGCTCCCGAAAAAGCGAGTACCTCCGCCTTAACCACCATGACGTCATTTTACCTTTGATTCTGGCTAACATTAGATGATGTTATGCAGTTTAAGAAGGACCTATGTTACCAAGAGGGCTTATTGAGATCGTAGGTACCAATTTGAGTCGTGTAGCTAGATTATAAACTTAAGAAAATCGTCTAATGGTAACCAGAATATGATGAAAATTGCGTCATGGTGGTGAAGGAGTTAGTGGAGGTTCATCTGTCAGTGTTGCCAATTTAGCCACTTTCCCGCTAGATCTAGAGTTATTTACGTCGATCTAGCGGCAATTCTTTACATTTAGCGCCATGAATTCTAGCGATATTGGAGATTTGAGCCATTTTAGAGCGATGTTATAGATATTGTGGCATTATTCTAGCGATATTATGGAGATTTGAGTTTTTTTCGAGAGATTGTGGCATTATATTAGTGATTTTCGAGATATTGTGGCATTATGTTAGCGGTTTTCAGCATGTATCTATCTATCTAGCTGACGTGAATTGGTAAGCCTCCCCTCAGTTCGTCAGTGTTAAGCCAGTCGGGGTAGTGAATGTTACCCTCGTATTTTGCTCTGCTTAAGGGGGGTCACCGTTTTTTTTTTATCTTTCTCTCCTTTTCTCTCTTTCCCTGGCTTGTATCCATTCGGCCCCATTCAGCCAACTGTTTTAAGACGTTTATCACCATCAAGGTGTCGATTTCTTCCTGGCGAGCGATAGCGAGCCAGCATTGTATGGAGAAATCCGGCTTCGCCGGATAAATTTTTCTATCGAAAAATGTAAAAATTTAGCTTGCTGTAAAAAAAAAATATAGCCTATATATATGCTGGCTCGCCAGGAAAATATTGACACCTGGATGGGGGTAAATTAAAACAGTAGGGGTGCCGAATGGATACAAGCCAAAGAGAGAGGGAGAGAAAGATAAAAACAAAAGCGAGGTGGGCTCCCTTAATAGCTTGAACTTGGCCCTCTGAACCAATGTGATATATTAGTTCGTGGACTAGACATCATAAATATCTAACTATTACAGAACTGAGACTCGTGTTAAACCCGCACCATTTATCTGTTTAATCCTTTGAGTACCAGGGACGTCCTTTTTCATCACATTCTGGCAACTGTGAGACGATTTTATTCAGCTTAGGAAGGACCTCTAGCAGTAATAAGGCTACAAATTATCTCAACCGACCCTTTCGACTACCACACAAACCCTTCCTAAGCTGCGTCATATCGTCTAAATACAGCTATACTAAGATCAAACACACGTCGCTGGTACTGGATGGGTTAATATCTTGGAAGCATTATAAACGGCGCCACTACTCCAGCTTCTGCCTGAATTCAAACTTGTTTCCGAGTCCTAAGTCAAGAGTACCTATTGTATTATAATGTACAACAAGCAACAAGAATACGGTACACTTAAAGTCCCATGTAAGTATGTACCTGTTTTATCCACACAACATTGTGAATTATAATTGAAATTGAAGTCTGATTACCGTACATTAATATTGCTTAGAAACTGTATAAGTCCATTTTTATTATTATAAGCCTGTTACCTGGATATCTTATAAGCTGTTTCATACTATCATGGCTTGGCAGTATTTAAGTAATATCAAATTAAGAGGTTATTATATATATATATATATATATATATATATATATATAGAGAGAGAGAGAGAGAGAGAGAGAGAGAGAGAGAGAGAAAGGAAAAGGATGACAAGCGTTGCAATAAACAGCATCTTTATTTTCCAGACGTTTCGACACATAACTTAGCACTTGCTAAACTGTTAAGTAATAATAGTAGATATATTGATGATATTCTTGTTTGCAATTTGTTAAATTTTAATCAAGTTGCTAAACTTATTTACCCTAATTCTATTCCCCTCACACAATGTAACGTAAATTATAAAGTTGAAAATTTTCTTGATATAAATATAGAGATTGTTAATGAACAGTGCATACTTAAAGTATATCACAAAGTTGATGATTTTAATTTTAACGTAATAAACTTTCCTTTCCCTAGTAGTAATATCGATAGTAAAATCACTTATAATTGTTTTTATTCCCAATTAATAAGATTTTGTAAAATCTGCACTAAAGTAGATGACTTTTGGGCTAGAGCTAGGTTACTATACAGACTCTTAGTGGACAGAGGTTTTGAGGCAAGTAAATTGTTCCATAAATTTAATCTTTTTAGGGTCAATTATTGTGACTGTATTCTAA
The DNA here is from genome assembly GCA_032716605.1 of Paralithodes platypus. Lineage (NCBI taxonomy): Eukaryota > Metazoa > Arthropoda > Malacostraca > Decapoda > Lithodidae > Paralithodes > Paralithodes platypus. The sequence goes on from CM064568.1 coordinate 55,766,506, forward strand.
AATTTGACATCAATAATTTTAATCAAGCATTTTTAACTTGAAGTTTCTTGTATAACCTCTGCTTACTTTTTGTCTGTATTTATTGTTTATCTTTTTCTTTTTCTTTTTCTATTATTATTATTATTATTAATATTGATGATTTTTTAAATTTATTGTTCTTGTTAAAAGAGTACTCTTTGTTTAAATCTGTTGTTACTTCATATTTTGCAATTATTTCTCTTTATATTATATGTATTCATTGTCGATAGTATCAATTGCTTACTTTTGCGATTTCCTTAGTTTATTTGTGCTATAAATGTAGGTTATTTGTAGGGTAGTTATTGATAGGGGTCACTTGAGGCATGCTATGCTTACAGGTACCTACCCGATAGCACTATCGTTAGTGAGTGCTGTACTGTATTTTATATATTATTTTGTAATAGTATAGATATCTTATCAATATTTGTATTTTTTACTATTGTTAATGTCTTGTCATGTTGCAAATTTGATTTTAAATAATATTTTGACATTTAACATGTAGTTTCTTTATTCATGCAGAGTTTAGTAAAATTTGCCAGAACGTCCCGGACTTCCCAAACTTGACTACTTCCTTTAACGTGACGATAGTGCGTTGTTATATGTGCGATTGGTTTGCTTGGGAAACAGATTAACTTGCTCATGTAGTGATGTACACCCTATGTGGTGGATTGTGTTCTTTTATTTAATAATTTTCATTTTAGTAAGCGTTGTTTCCACATAGCGATTTTGATAATTTAATTTGACTTTATATTGTCCTTGTCCCAATTTTGGTTTGTTTAGTTTGCAAGTTTTACATTTTAATTTATATAGGTTCAGGGACAGTATAGATGTGAGGACGGTCTGTACTAGTGGCAACATTAGTATACGACGTGTTCCCCATGTACTGTCCCTTCCTTTACTTGTACTCGTTGACGAACCAGGACCGGCCACGGACTACGTGTCAGAAAATTCTATGTACCCACGCACCCGGCAAAATTATAAAAACTTAAATAATGAAAAATAAAAATGAAAATAACCGGCGTCTTTTCGTTGATAACTGTAAATGTAAACTCTGTGTGAATTAATTTGATTTTGAACATCAAACATTTTTTAAAAGTTACATTACCAATACAAAATTTTTGTTTCTAAATTCTTCTGTTAATGTAACATCTCCATGTAAAGTAAAGAATGTTATCTATTTAATAACCTGTGAGAAATGTGGTATACAATATGTTGGAAAGACGGAACAATGTTTAAGAGAAAGAGCCTACGGGCATAGATCAGGAATTAAGAACGGCATCGACTCCAAGATTCTTCTATATAAGCATTTTAACACAGATTGTACTAAATTTGATTGTAAATACAAAATTATAGAAATTGTTCAAAGTAATCAAAATGTTTAGATAGAGAAAATTATTGGATTGGAAAATTAATGACCATCTATCCATTTGGACTTAACAATCAAATAAAAAATGTAGGCAACATTTTGTATAAAGATTTATTAAAAAACGATTTTAATAACCCATATTTTAACTTCCCTGTTTTAAACAGAAGACCTGGTAGACACGGTAATAGAAGACTAAATACATTTAATAAAAAGAAAAGCAGGTCTGATATTATAATTATTGTTAATAATTTATATTCATTATATCGAAATTTCGGAATTAAAAAATTAAAAGATTCATTGAAAGGCCTACAAAAGAAAAGTTTTGCTCCTTTTATAGAAAATATTCTAAATAATAAACATAATTTCACAAATAAATTTAAGAATATAGTCTTTGCTTTTATGGGATATATTAGAGCTAATTCTAAGAAATCCAAAGATAACCGTATTAAAGATAAAGTCCTGTCCACTTTAAATTATTCCTCTAAAATTGTAGACAAAATTAATGTTAACAGTCTTATTAATTCAAAGAAAGTTAAGTCCATATTACCAGATGGTTGTAAAGATTTCAAACCATTAATAGTGTATTCATATGAACGACCTGTTGGGTCTATTATTTGTAATTATAATAAAGTTTTAGGAAATCTTTCAGATAATGATATTTTCAATAATAATAAATGCGTGTGTGAAAGAGTCATGGATATGCCAGCTAGCAGACGTGATGCACTAGCAAAGTTCATTTATAGTCCGATATGTCACATATTAACAGGTGATGTAGAACTAGTTAAACATTTTGCAAACGACAAATTAGCGGAGCTATGTCGTAAAGGGTTTAAATTTAGAATAGGGAGTAATAAAGTAACATGGGACATAATTTTAAAAGATATTGTTTTTTCAGTCAATAAATTAAAAGATAAATTGTTAAAAATTGCGTGCTGCAATGCGAGAGAACTAGAAGCATGGTCTAAATTATTAATTAAGTTAATTAGAAATAAAATTTTCTCGCTTAAAAATGAATTTAATCTTTCAGATTTTATAGACTATAATTATAATAAGCTTAAAGCTGATTTAATAAATTTACATAAACATTTTGTAATCACTACAGTAGATAAAGCCAGCAATAATTATAGCTTCACATTTAAGAAATTTTATCTTGAAAATATGAAAAAAGAATTAGGTATTAAGGGTAACATATTACGTAAAAATATTTGCGGTAATTCTGTTTATGAAATTCAAAATAATCTGAATATTGATAACTTAATCGATGAACATACCAAGAAAAATATAATATTTGATATTAAACTTTCTGATAAGAACAAGTGCATTGCAAAATTATACATGTTACCTAAATTTCATAAAAGACCTTATAAATATCGCTTTATTGCCGGAGCAAAATTTGCTACCACTAAAACTCTATCAGAACAAGTAGTAAATTGCTTAAAATACATTAAAAGTACTCATAAAAGATATTGTAATACCATCATGAGAAGAACTGGCATTAACTATTATTGGAGTGTTGACAATTCGTTAGAAGTTATTGATAAAATAAATACCATGCCGAAAGTTACCTCGGTACATACTGTAGCTTCGACTTTTCAACTTTGTATACCAATTTGCCTTTAGATTTAGTATATTCAGAGCTTTGCTTTATTATAGATTTGCACTTTGACAGGTTCGTTAGGAATGGTAATTATTTCATAAATGTTTATACATATTTTAATAATGCATCACTTAGCTCTACTCCCACTAGTTCTGTATATTTTGATAGAACTAAACTTAAAGATGCCCTTAAATTCCTCCTTTTCAATACTTATGTTAGATTCGGGCCGTACATTTTCAAACAAATATTAGGAATTCCTATGGGTGGAAATGCTAGCCCTTTAATTGCAGACTTATTCTTGCTTGCTTTAGAATTTAAATATATAAAAGACTTAGTTGACAGTAGCAAGAAAAATAAAATTCCAGAAAAATTAGCACTTGCTAAACTGTTAAGTAATAATAGTAGATATATTGATGATATTCTTGTTTGCAATTTGTTAAATTTTAATCAAGTTGCTAAACTTATTTACCCTAATTCTATTCCCCTCACACAATGTAACGTAAATTATAAAGTTGAAAATTTTCTTGATATAAATATAGAGATTGTTAATGAACAGTGCATACTTAAAGTATATCACAAAGTTGATGATTTTAATTTTAACGTAATAAACTTTCCTTTCCCTAGTAGTAATATCGATAGTAAAATCACTTATAATTGTTTTTATTCCCAATTAATAAGATTTTGTAAAATCTGCACTAAAGTAGATGACTTTTGGGCTAGAGCTAGGTTACTATACAGACTCTTAGTGGACAGAGGTTTTGAGGCAAGTAAATTGTTCCATAAATTTAATCTTTTTAGGGTCAATTATTGTGACTGTATTCTAAAATTTGACATCAATAATTTTAATCAAGCATTTTTAACTTGAAGTTTCTTGTATAACCTCTGCTTACTTTTTGTCTGTATTTATTGTTTATCTTTTTCTTTTTCTTTTTCTATTATTATTATTATTATTAATATTGATGATTTTTAAATTTATTGTTCTTGTTAAAAGAGTACTCTTTGTTTAAATCTGTTGTTACTTCACTTGCAATTATTTCTCTTTATATTATATGTATTCATTGTCGATAGTATCAATTGCTTACTTTTGCGATTTCCTTAGTTTATTTGTGCTATAAATGTAGGTTATTTGTAGGGTAGTTATTGATAGGGGTCACTTGAGGCATGCTATGCTTACAGGTACCTACCCGATAGCACTATCGTTAGTGAGTGCTGTACTGTATTTTATATATTATTTTGTAATAGTATAGATATCTTATCAATATTTGTATTTTTTACTATTGTTAATGTCTTGTCATGTTGCAAATTTGATTTTAATAATATTTTGACATTTAACATGTAGTTTCTTTATTCATGCAGAGTTTAGTAAAATTTGCCAGAACGTCCCGGACTTCCCAAACTTGACTACTTCCTTTAACGTGACGATAGTGCGTTGTTATATGTGCGATTGGTTTGCTTGGGAAACAGATTAACTTGCTCATGTAGTGATGTACACCCTATGTGGTGGATTGTGTTCTTTTATTTAATAATTTTCATTTTAGTAAGCGTTGTTTCCACATAGCGATTTTGATAATTTAATTTGACTTTATATTGTCCTTGTCCCAATTTTGGTTTGTTTAGTTTGCAAGTTTTACATTTTAATTCATGTCATCATCAGTGATCTAAAACAAGAAAAACCCTACATTACACTCGTATATCTATAAATAAGCAAAATTGTGGGATATTTGTAAACTGAGACTATAAAACTTTAATATTGAAGTTTTATAATATCAGTTTACAAATATCCCACACACACATAGAATATCCCACACACACATAGAATATCCCACACACACATAGAATACACATAGAAAATAAATCCAGATTATCAAGTCCTCCATAATTTTCACAAATAATAACCATATTTATATAACCATATTTTTTTTTTTTCTATGTGATTGAGGGAGCCAAAAGGCATAACTGCGTATAGCGAGTGCCTCCCCCATAGTTGAAAGAGTGACAGGGCCAAAATCAAGGGACGTTCGAGCCAAAATGCCTGGACACACGGAGTTTGAAGCAATTTAAGTCATAGGAAGAGGGAAAGACTGATTCTGGGAGAGAGTTCCAGAGCTCAGCTGTTGAGTAGAAGAAAGTTTGAGAGTAACGTTTCACTCTTGGGTTGGAGAGTTGCACAGAGTAGGGGTGGGATTGAGTTGCAAGACGGGTACCACGTGCCCTACGTAAAGGAGGTGGTATGCACTGGGATAGCTCTGAAGAACACTGATTATTATAGTAGCGAGAGAGATGCAACATTGCGGCGGAGAGAGAGATTGCAGAGAGTTGGTGAGTGGACGGGAGTTAATGATACGAAAGGCCTTCCTTTCAACTTTGTCGAGGAGAGCGGTTGTGAGAGGAACCTCCCACACATGTGAACAATACTCAATACAAGGGCGCACTATGCCCCTGTACAGAGCAAGAAGCTGTGCAGGGGAAAAGAACCCCCTAAGGCGGTTGAGCACCCAGCTTCTGGGAGGCTGCCTTAGCAAGACTGGTAATATGGTCCTTCCAAATGAGAGCAGAAGAAAAAAGAGACACCAAGAATATTGAGAGAAGATGAAGGGTTGATTTTTGTATTGTTGAAGAATAAGGGATAGTCCGCTGGGAGATCCTGACGGGTAGATAGATGGAGAAATTGGGTTTTTGGAAGCATTAAAGTTAACAAGGTTTTCTCTGCCCCAATTGGAAATAGTATTTAGATCAGAATTTAAGAGTTCTATGGCTTCATTACGTTTGTTGTTGAGGGATTGCTGGCTGGGGCGTTCTGAAAAAACTAATGGAGTAGTGTAAGGTTGAGTCATCTGCGTATGAATGGATGGGAATTAAGGTACAGTTAAGGAGATCATTTATAAAAATTAGAAAGAGAATACGAGATAGGACAGAGCCCTGAGGAACACCGGAGTTTATAGGGTGAGGAAGTGAACAATGGCCGTCCACAACCGCGGCTATGGAACGGCCGGAAAGGAAATTAGAGACAAAGGCACAGATGGAGGGATAGAAACCGAAGGAGGGTAGTTTAGAAATTAAAGATTTATGCCAGACTCTATCGAAGGCTTTCGATATGTCTAGTGCAATAGAAAAAGTCTCACCGAAGTCCCGAAAGGAGGATGACCAAGAGTTAGTAAGATATGAAAGAAGATCACCAGTAGAGCGACCCTTAACCCGGGAGCTGCGGGGAGACTCTTAAGAGTTCCCCCGGCGCACTGCGGGGAGACTCTTAAGAGTCAGAGAAAAAGAAAATCAACTTTTGACATCGAAAAAAAAAAAAAATTTATATTTTTTTTTTTTATTTGGGGCCATGCAAAATCTCAGTCCTCTACCTCCCCTCCTTCCCCACTTTCCTCCTCTCCTTCAGTTATCACCTATTTTCCCTGTTATTCCCTTATTCTGAGGTATATTTCGTGCTAACATTAGAAATCCGATTGGAGGTGTGGTCATCACTGATAGCAAGCGAGTGCAAGAGAGAGAGAGAGAGTATCGATCGACTGTGTCTCAGTGGCCTTGGGGGAAATTGGCGGGAAAGCAGATTGCCTCACCCTACATTATACAACTCGCGGGCTATATCTCCGATTTTGACCATCCAAACGCTGTTTTCACTCGTTTTTGTGTTCAGGTTAATACCTTTATAATCAAATAGGCGCATATGGATAGTATTAATGCTATTAATGGCACAATGAATATTTTAGTGACGGAACACCTCAAAATGTCAGCACAGGGTTTCCAATTACCCCCATGCGCACTTCAGAGGTTAAGGAAGCCATATGGCGATCTGAGAGCAGATTATGAGAAGAGAAATGCTTAAGAAATTTGGAAGCAAGAATAGTTTCAAAAACTTTAGAAAGACAAGAGATAAGAGCAATTGGACGATAGTTGGAGGGTTGAGAGCGGTCACCTTCTTTGGGACAGGTTGAATGTGAGCAAACTTCCAGCATGAAGGGAAGACGTTAGAGGATAGACAGAGACGAAAGAGTTTGCCTAGGCAGGGGAGTCAGCACGGAAGCACAGTTTTGCGAACAACAGGAGGAACACCGTCCGGACCGTACGCCTTATTAGTGTTAAGCCAGAGATTGGGTTTAGAGTTAGGGAGAAAATAAAATAAAAAAAAAAATAATAGTAGAATTTAGGGTTAGGAAAAAAGGGGAGAAAAAAAAAAAAAAAAAATAAAAAAAAAAAAGGTGGATAGAGGGAACAAAAAATAGAAATGAGGACAAATTAGTAGTAGTGTTAGAAGAACCTGGAAACAAAGTAAAAAAAAAAAAAAAAAAAGGGGTTAGTTTATGGTAGAAAAGATTCTAGCAACAACAAAAAATTTTGTAGGAAAAAAAAAGTGTTAGAAAAGGAGAAAAAAATAGTTAGAGGAGGCAAACAAAAATATTGGAAATGTGGAAAGAAAAGGGGAATAAAATTAAGAGAAAAAAGAAAAAAACAAGTTGAGAAAAAAAAAAAAAAAAAAAAAAAGAAAAGCGTAAAATTTAGAAAAGTACAAAAAGTAGAAAGAAAGATAGAAAACATTTAGGGTAAGAAGAAAAGATAAGGAACAAACCAAAAAAAAAAAAAAAAAAAAAAAAAAAAAAAAAAAAAAAAAAAATAAAAAAAAAAAAAAAAAAGGAGAAAAACAAAGGAAAAAAACAAAATGAGGGAAAACAAAAATCGAACAAAACATTGTTTAGATAAAAACAAAAAAAAAAAAAAAAAAAGGAAAAAAAGTAGTGAAAAGAATAGAAGGGGAAAAAAAAAAAAAGCGGAAAAAAAAAAAAAAAAAAAGATAGAAAATTAGGAAAAAACTAAAAAAAAATAAAGAAAAAGAAAGAAGAAAAAATTAGTAGTAATTGTAAAAAAAAAAAGAACGAAAGAGAAAAGGAAGGGGGAAAAAACAGAGAAGGTAGAATAAATAGAAAAAAAAAGTTAGAAAAAAAAAAAAAGGGAGATGAGATGGAAAACAAAAAAAAAAAAATAGAGAAAAACAAAAACTAGGAAAAAAAAAAAAAAAAAAATAAAAAAAAAAAGTGAAAGAGAGAAAAAACAGTGTTTAGAAAAATGGATGGGTTAGAGGAAATAAAAAAAAAAAAAAAAAGAAATAAAAAACCCTAGTAGAAAAGATAGAAAAAAAAAAAAAATAAAGGGGAAAAGGAGAAAGTAGGGATGTAAAAAAAAAACGGAAAAGTAAAAAACGTATAGAATTTCGAAAAAGAAAACAAAAAAAAAAAAAAAAAAAAAAACAAAACAAAAGCAGAATAAAAGAAACGTGAAAAAAATAAAAATAAATAAAAAAAAAAAGTTTTCGAGTAAGAGACAAAAAAAAAAAAAAGTACGCAAAAAAAGAAAGAAAACGAAAAAAAAAAAAAAAGAAAAAAAAGAAAGTAAAAAGAACAAAAGAAAAAAAAAAAAAAAAATAAAAAAAAAAAAAAAAAAAGAAAAAAAAAAGACAAAACACGAGAAAAATAAAAGAAAAAGGTAGAGAAAAAAAGAAAAAAAAAAAAAACGAAAAGAAAAAAAATAGGGAGAAAAGGAAACAATTGTAGGGAAAAAAAAGTAGTACGGAAAAAAGAACCCAAGAAAAAAATAACAAAAGATAAAAAGTACTAGAAAAAGTACATCTTTAGCAAGAGATTAGGATAGGTTAGGCATAAAGTAAGAGACGAGGAGGGCGGAGAAGGGAGGAATAGCCACCGGAATTATCCAATCCATGCACTGTTACTCTCTAAACATGTGTTTTTAAGACAACAATATAGCACAAAAATTGCATAATAAATTTTATTAATAACGCACCCCCCCCCCCAAGTCTCCAAGCCACCCCGTTTCTTAACATTAAATCTTTCATCAAAGTTCAAGAAACAAACCCCAATGTACTTGAATAAACTAATGTGATCGAAAAAGCATGGAATTGGGTGCCTCCCGGGATTCGAAACCTCGGGGAACACCACAGCCAGAAATATAATTATGAGTAATGTATTGTGTGTAATTTCTCTCTCTAGTGTGCTGGAAGGAGAAAAACATCAACACCAAAATTGTAATGCTGCAAAGGGAAGCTAACCAAGGGATTGTATTTTAAAAAATTATGGGGAGGGGCCGAGGAGGACTTTTTTGTTTTTATTAATTTTGATTTTTCCTTATATTTCTTAGTTTCCGTACTACACCTCAATCAAGCTTAATAAACACCCCTACGGAAGACCCCCCTTGTAAGATAAAATGTGTTCATTTTTCTGGTAGAAATATTTCGCGGGCCGAAGGCCGCCTTCCTTCTCTTAAAATTTCAGGCTCGCTTTTCGCCTGGCTAAGAAAAAATCCACACCTCAATGGCACGAAAACGGCCTTAAAAACTTGGACAATGGGGCACAAGATTGGGGTGGAAATGAAAGGTATTAAACGCTCGCCAAAAAAAAACTAAGGGGCGACGAGTCCGAAACGTCATAAAATCTTAAAAACAAAAAAAGATATTAAAACATATGCTAAACACCGGAGGGAAAGGAAGGGGGACCAGAAAAACGGCCCTGTCTCAAACCCCGTTATATGGAGTTTGACCCGTATTAACATTTAACAGTTTATTCGAATGATGTCGCGCAATTATTGCATTTATATTTACTATCAATGTTCAATGTCAATGTCATAATGTGCTTGTTTGGTCTATTAATTCATTTGTCATTATATTTTTTTTTTAGATTTCCTCCCTAAACCTCACACAAAGTTTAGCGAGGGAAAAACAACTCCGTTAGGCGACCCCCCCCCCCCCTTCAAGATAGATGGTAGCCTACATTTTTCGGTAGACAAACTAACCAGGCCAAAGGCCGAACTCCTCCTAAAATTAGCAGGGCTCGCTTCTTGATTCGCCAGGAAAAAAAATCAACACACTAAAAACGGCACGGATGCCCGGTCCCTAACTATTGGGACAAAGAAAAGAAATGGGGTGGGTGTTGAAAGGTCATTAAAAATTCCACAACCACTAATGGAAACCCAAAGTCTTAAAAATGTCAAAACACTTATGGGGGGCTAAACATTAGGGAGAAGGGGGTCCAGCAAAACGGTTCTGTCGCCCTTCCTAAAAAAAACCATCAAAAGTGTGCCCCATGAACACCTGTAGGTATACCTATGGGTGCCATGCTGCGTCAGTTATATGAAATTGCTTAATCGTTAATATTTAATTTTTATTATTACACTGCCATGTCTTCCCTCAATTTAATCGTTCCTTTCATCCTATAACATGGAAACCACCTTTAATTTTGTGGTGTCGAGGTTATTTGACCCCGACGGCCCCTTGGATTTGGTTTCTGTCCACTCTTTAGCTTCGGGGGATGACACTCATTACCAGGCAGCCTGCTTTTGTCTCCTTCATACCACATAACTAAAAGGGGGGGCCAAATAACAGCTGGCCAGTGGGATAATAAATAAAGAATGTGGCACACTTTAACACTAATTATTAAAAGAATTCAAAACTCATATAATAGAATAATAAAATCAGATTAATAAAATGTTACTGACATTTTGTGTTTGTGTCTGTGTTTGTTCGGTTGGTTCTGTCTGTGTTTTGTGTTTTTCCCTGTTCTTGCTCTGTCTTGAGTCGGCCACCCCAAGAGATAAGACAAATAAAAAACAAAACAACTGAATTAAAATAGAAGTAAAATAATAATAAATAAAAATAAAAATAGGAAAAACAGTGGGGATGGGGGGCCTTGCAGCATATCACATACAATATCCTACATACATTAAAATACATACATACATAAAATACATACTGTTACGGCTGGATCGGCAAATAACATATTCGGGATTCTTGATCTTAGGACAGAAATTGGCCTTAAGTGACAACGACTTACGCTCGGAATTCCAGTCC